>WOVY01004932.1:0-342688 GCA_013436015.1 Rhipicephalus annulatus
GAGAGATGCTTCAAGAAGTGCTGAGACTAAGTGGTACAGAACATCGGAAAACCACGGGTTATCACCCCCAAACAAATGGACTCACTGAACGGTTGAACAAGACAATTGCAGATATGCTGTCCTATGTATGTGGCCGTTGATCACAAGAACTGGATGATATACTCCCTTACGTAACTTTGCTTACAATACAGCAGTCCAAGAGAGTACAGGTTTCACCCCATTTCACTTAGTTCATGGTCGAGAGGTCACCACATTGCTCGACGCAATGCTCCTTCCCAACAACTTGAGCATGTTCAACACGGACGCTGCATTGTTCGCTCAACGCGCCGAGGAAGCCCGTCAACTCGCCCGATGCCGTATTCAGGCTCGCCAAACTGCCGACGCACACCGCTACAACCTTAAACACCGAGAGGTTACCTTCAAACCAGGCGATGAAGTTTGGGTGTGGACTCCCATCCGACAGCGTGGTCACTCTGAGAAGTTGCTTCGGCGCTACTTCGGCCCTTACAAAGTTCTGCGCCGACTCAGTGACGTTACGTATGAAGTTCTCCCTGAGGGCACCTCAGACGTTCCCGTCGGTTTCCACAAAGTGATGTGGTGCACGTGTCAAGACTCAAGCCATATTTCTCGCGTCATCCATCGAACGTGCACTAACTTACCATGCAATGACTATTTTTTGCCACTTTGGTTTTTTTTATTGTCTTGTGTACTTACTCCTTTCTTTATTGAGTTCTTCTACGACGCCAGCCCATTTTTTTCGTTACGACGGAGTTGGTTGGGTTCCATGGTAGCATCTTTTCTTTCGCATTTTTTCTCAACGCTCATTATCAGCATCGAGTCGATGCTTTTCGAGGAGAGGGAGTAATGTCACCGGTAATGGGTATGAGCCATCAACTGTAAGGGGAATTCCTTAGAAGGGAAGAAAGAAGAGGGCTTTTTGCGTCCTGGTCTGAGGGCAAGCAAGACGTCGTTTCGTCGCTCTCTGTTATTACGTTCGTGGCAATATACTAAGATTTCTGATTTGGTGTGAGAGCATTCCAAACCACTCTTGCGTCCTATCTTTTCTACGATGCAGGCGGCCTGTTGGAAGGCTTCTTCTATCTGACCCAGGTTACCAGACCGGCTCCAGATTGTGAAGTCATCAGCATATATGGCGTGACGTACTTGCGAAATTTCATTTAGGGCCTCCGGAATGCGCATGAGGGGGACATTGAGGTGGAGCGAGGAAAAGACAGCTCCTTGGGGAGTACCAAAATCACCCATGGTGATGGGTTGAGATTTAAGGTCCCCTATGTGGATAGTGGCTTGTCTGTGTGTAAGGAGGTCCCACACACATGCATATAACTTTGGACCGCACCTGAGTTTCCGTAAGTTTTACAAATAGTGAAGTGCCGAACATTGTCAAAGTTCCCCTTGAAATCAATCGCGAGAATGGCCCTTTCCGCTTGAGTGGTACCGCTGGGTAGGTTGACAATCTGGTGTTTAGTTATAGGAGAATGTCCTGCACTGAGAAATGGGGACGAAAGCCGCACATAGTGCCAGGCATGAGGTTCTGTTCTTCTATGTATTCGTTCACCTTTATTTGTATGGCCTTCTCCATCACCTTACAAGCGCATTACGTGAGGGATATGGGACAGAGGTTATATTATTGAGCGCTTTGCCGGCTTTCGAAATGAAAGTGGGCTCGGCCTATTTCCACTCTAGGGGTAGCGTTCCGGCGTCTCAGTACTGCTTCATTTGATCTACTAGCAAATGTGTCATGCCATCGCTTATGTTAGAGAGCAGCCCTCTCGATACCTGATCGGGTCCCGGGCCGGTACCTTTCCCCAAATCAAGCAAACATCATCATCATCATCATCATCATCATCAGCCTGACTATGTCCACTGCAGGAAAAAGGCCTCTCCCATGTTCCGCCAGTTAACCCGGTCTTGTGCTTGCTGCTGCCAATTTACATCCGCAAACTTCTAAATCTCATCTGCCCGCCTAACCTTCTGTCTTCCCCTAACCCGCTTGCCATAAAGCAAACAAGCAACCAGCAAACGTATAATATTGTGCTGCCATCTTTGAGGCATTGTCAGACTCTTTATGGCCTCCGAGATGGAAAGCGAGTGGCGTGTATCATGGAGGCCATGCGACTTTTGATCTAGTATAAAAACCTGTATGTGCCATTTGCGAGTCACAGCGGAATACGATTCAATGAGCTGACCAATTCTATAGCACGAGCAACGCTTGATAGCTCAATAACATTCGTACTTCCAGAGGTAGAATAAATAAGTGCGATAAGATATAGAAAATCAGCAATTCGCACAGATATGACAGAAATAGATATACATGGACATAATATTACTACCCAGTGGTGTCTGCGTCTACTCTTCCGAGTCGGTATCCTTCTCGTAATAATGTAACCACCTCAAGTCTCCATGGCGACCTCAGTTGAGTCAGTCCCGAAAACTAGCAGTTCTGATTACTAGATTTCGATGCCATGCCCGCCCCCTATATCTACACAGAGCTGGGCAGGTAGTGGCACCCTCTGTGCATTCTGCGAAGAAACAGAAACCATTGAACATTAGTTTTTATCACGTCGCCGATATTCTTTATATAGAAGAAAAATCCTAGGTATTTCAATTTTGGAGATAGGTATTAGGTTGACGGTAGCAAATGTGTTAAGCTTTGGTGCCTCTGTTTTGGTAAATTGCTTCAATGACGTAATCGATTCTGTTTACAATTTTTTTCAGGCACCCAAACATATCCCATTGAAAAGCTCTACTCTTTGAATATTGTTGTTTAACATTGATACGTGTTTTAACAAATACATCCTGAATAGTTGAGTGAAGAAAATGGCGCTGTGTGGGCTTCTAAAAAATCTCACAATTTCACATTCTTGTTTATTCTCCCTTTCTCGCTCTCTCTATAATTTCTAGTACATTATTTGTATCTTAACTTATTCATTACCATTGTTGTAGTGCGCATAGAAATTAAAAAATACGCTACGCTTTCTTGCAAACACACCGCAGTGGGTATGAACCATTTATTAAAAGAATCGAATCTGTTCTCCAACTGCTCGTGACTCTCGTGCTATCTTCGCTACGTCTACGATCGGAAGCCAACTGCCAGAACCATCGCTCAAGGAAGCTCACTTAGTTCGTTGAAACCCGACCACATTCAGGTCATTTCACCCATCATTTTTCCCAAGCGCAAGAGGTGGACCAAAAAGAAGCCGAAGCTCTCTTTCAGCTTGGAATCAACCAGCAGACGCCCGAAAACAAGCCTTCCAACATGAACAGCGACCTGCCAGGGCTTCTTGTTCATTTCCGGATGCAACAGGAATCTCACCACGGTAAGCGACAATGTACCGAGGTTCGGAACGCAAGTCAAGGACTTGATTCTAAGTGCCACTCAAAAGATAAGAACCCCACAACTTCGCGGACGATGTCAAGCAGCAAGTACAAGCGACTAAATGCAGGTAAATCCAATATCAGCTCGTCGAAGTCAGCCGAAAAAGAAGTTGAGTTTGAAGCCGACGAAGTCTTCGATCTCGAGACTCGAAAGCCGAAGCTCACCAAGCAAGGTGCGGTAGACATTATGACACAGCTACGAGGTTTTTTGCGGGAGAATGGTCCTTCCGAAGAGCATAACCTGCGGAAAGCCCTTAGTATTTCTCAAATTCAGATGATTCTTGGCATGCATGGCACGATCGAAACGTTTTTGGACTGCTCCCCACTATTTCAAGTGATGTATCCAGTTTTTTACACGTTCGTGTACTACAACTGCACTGATGACGAAGACGACCGTCTGGCTGAAACTTTTTTCGAGTTCCCTAACGACGGCATCCTTCAGGACGCGATAGCTGGTGATGGCGTGCGTCAAGGAAAGAGTGTACTTTCATCGGACAGCAGTGTCTGTGTGTCAGCCAGAGGTGGTGGGGGCAATGAACCGGCTCTGTGCAGAACAAAGAATGCCTCAAGCCAGATTCCATCGCTGCGCCTGCCCCATTCACGGGCGCTGCAGGTCATGCAGCAAACATTCGATGGCAAGGAGCAGACACTAAGATGCCAGCCTGCTCGAACGACCGAGATGAAATCTGATCTGCAGAAGCGCGATGTAAAAATTACGCAGCTCAAGCGCAGGCTCTATGCCATTCTAGAAATTCAAGCCCATACACCACAGCAGATTTATGATAAGATCCGCACGGTCGAACGAACTTCACCGCCACCAGATCTAGTGCCACCACGGACCACCGCAAAAGATAATAATGCGAGCACATCTAAGAAGAATCGGAAAAGCCGTTGCACGCATGAGCCAGGAGCACAGGCAAGTTCGCGAGAGCCAAAACCATGGCCATTTTCCAATTCGTCGCCATCACAACAGCCTAAAGCCGAGCTGAAACCAATCGTGCCTCCAGTTTGCCATACACCATCGCCTATAACCCTGTTACGTAGCAGATCACCACCACGTCATCGCCAAATTCTCAAGAAGAAACAACTTTTCTAATGGTCCGAGGCCTCGGCCAAGGCTTGCGCCACGTCGGAGACATCCTCCACTTCCACATAAGACCGAGAAGAGTCATGCCCGACCAACTCAAGCAACTCCCCAGCCAGTCTACGTGCGGCGTTGATCAACACAATCCAAGGCTGAAGAGAGACCATGTTCAATTCCCATTGGTGAAAACACTCTGCTAAACCTCCAACCGCTTCCACGATGACCGCGAGAGTCTCGACATAAAACACTGAAAAAGATTCGGGCGTTTCCTAATATACCAAGGCCGCAGTCAGCGCCTACGCTGTGTCGAAGGCTACCAATGCTTCCTCCCATGGCTGGAGAAAAGCTACGGGGACCGCCCATTACGTCAAAAACCGAGCCATTGTCCTCTTGCCATCAGGAATCGCCCTTATCTCGACGCAAGGCAGAGAAAAATTAACGTGCGCTTTCCACTGCACCTACATCCCTCCCAGTGCATCCGTTGCATCAGGATTCACTCGCACATCGACCCAAGGCTGAAGAGCGGTCATTTTCCACTCTCACTCATCAAAAAAGCCTGCTAAAGCCCCAATCACATCGACGGTCACCATCTAAATCTCGACGAAAGACCAAGGAGAACATCCATACGTTTCCTATCGAACAGAGCCCTTGGCCAGCACCAACGCGGCGCTAGCAACCGCTATCCATTCCACACAAGACCGAAGGGAAGCCACAGGCATAGCCCATCGGGTCTACCTCCAGCCATTGTTTCCATCGCATCGGGAATCACCCGTATCTCGATAGAAGGAAGAGAAAAAAACATTGTGCGATTCCCATCAGCCTAAAACCATGGCGCATTCCTTCGATTTACAAGAGCTTGACGAAGTCAGCCGAGCGGCATCCAGTGCCAGTGTGCCATGCACGAACTGGGTATGAAAAGCAGCTGCCCGCTGCACGCCGGGACGTCGAGTCAAGGCAGTCCAGCCGAAGCGCACCAGCTGCAAAAAGCAAGGCTGAAGATCAGGTCTCGAGACTGGTGAGGATGGTAAAAACAAGAAAGCCTGAATACAACGAACGGGACATCAGCACTCACATGGACTGCTTGCGCCGTTTCCTAGGAAGCTTCTCTCTCAAGACTTCCAACGCCATAGTATAAACGGTGCTATCTCATATGGAATCTGAAGAAAACAAAGGACATGTGAAGGTCGAAGCTGGTGTGTCGAGGAAGGAGGGGCGGGACGGCGGCGACGAGCCCGTGCCGAGGTCACAGCTTTATTAGAGACGCAGGCGTAGGCGGAGTCGCCACTGCAGCGTCGAGCCAGGCCAGGAGCTAGGCCGTTCTGAAATACCTCGTGGCTCGCACCACCCCAGCCACGCGGCTCGCTTGTTTTTTGGCGCGGCCCCTTAGCAAAATCTAGCGTGGCGCTACTGGTTACTCCGTGGATGAAAAGTTCTAAGCAGCTGTTCGATGCACTGCAAGTCTTCTATCGCATTTCACTTGAACTCAATTATTTTCATTTCTCCAACGTAAATACAGCTATCTTTTTTAATTCGTTACGTCCATGTGCATTTTCTTTTTTACACACAGGTAATGCCAACATGTGTTGGTATAAATCAGTGAACAGTCAAGTGGAGAAGTCATAACTTACGTTAGCTACGCGACCATTACCGACTCCCGCGTAAGTAACATCTGCCTCTTTAGGCAAGCAGGATAAGCGCTTCTTTCCCTATGCATATCGTCGCTAGTGCGAAAAAAAAAAGAAGTAGCAAACATGCAACTCATTTTTCTAGTTCACTGAAGCTTTTAATATAGCCACTTTTCGTCACTAACAACTTAAGACGAGTTGAACTCACGAATACCGTTAGTGGTCAGGCTTTGCACCAGCAGAGGCGGAAAAAAGTGGCTAATATAGGAATAGAAATTATTTCAGCTGCAAGTTTCTTATCGTTGGAAATTCTCGGCTCTAGATAGAGTCCTTCATACAGACACCATGTGAGCCGTAGCGGCCTGAATTGATTTCAATGAAAATATAAAACAGTCGGTGTAAGTTTAAGAAGCTGAACATAAAAAAAGTTCGGCAGTTCCTACGTACCCTGGAATCGACTATATGTGAAGCATGCGGAGGGAAGGTGACCATGTGGCAATTTTTTTTATTCAGCGACACGTCATTAAATGACGTTAATATAGGTACAAATGTTGTACGCACAGACTTAAGTTTATGAGTTGATGTTTATATAACGAGTTGTTTGCACTTGCGCAACGATTCAGGGTGGAACATGCGCGTTGGCAACACCTTAGGCTGATATGAAGCGCTGAAGCTCACGAGGATGCTGGCCTTGGACACTGCTGCAGAAATCGACGCCAGCGCGTGTCAACGAACCACAATTGACGTTAACCCGACCTGACGGCTGTATCAAAGCAGTACATATTTAAGGTTTATAAAATTGGGTAGGCAGCACTGAAACCACTACTGACGTTTCACGAAGATTAATGTCATTTGAAGAGCAATTCTGACATCTGGCGTAGCTCTGTGGTAAAATGCTTCATTGCCACGCAGTATGCTTAAGTACGATTCAAGGTGGGACCCTGAAATTTATTCTTTGCATTTGATTGATTGATTTGATTGATTTGTGGGGTTTAACGTCCCAAAACCACCATATGATTATGAGAGACGCCGTAGTGGAGGGCTCCGGAAATTTTGACCACCTGGGGTTCTTTAACGTGCACCCAAATCTGAGCACACGGGCCTACATAATTTCCGCCTCCATCGCAAATGCAGCCGCTGCAGCCGGGATTCGATTCCGCGACCTGCGGGTCAGTGGCCGATCACCTTAGCCACTAGACCACCGCGACGGGCAACTACCACGTCGCCCCGGGCTCTTGACTCTCAGATCACGTACCAACGGCGATAACTCGTCTGCCGTATGCAAGTATCTCGCTACAGCTCGATCATGAATCCTAGGTAAACGCAAGCGTTATATCTACTTTTTTTAATGTAAGTGTAGCAATTATGAGAGAAAGGAAAATAGAAGTGACTCGAAACACAACTTAAAGCAGCTGTAACGGGAACTGACACATCTGTCACCATTTCAAATTGAAAACGCGTTTTAAGAAGGAATGGGGACCTGGATGTTTCTAGAGCGCTACCTTTGTTTCTCAAAACGTCGTATTCATTCACGCTGTAGCTAGCATCGAAATCACAACAGCTCGTTGGTCTAGGTGTATGATTCTCGCTTCGGGTGCAAGAGGTCCCGGGTTTAAATCCAGGACGAGCCCGAGATTTTTTTTATTTATTTTTGTGGGTGTGTTGCTTCAGAAGCGTTGTCCTAGGGCTTCAGGCGCACCATTGTAATGCGCCTTTCTGAAGGCCCCACGTCTAAACGACATCGCATGCGCCCTGGCGGAAACATCGCGATAAGGTCTCCGCACGCCTTTTGACCCAAGAGGCTCTTGTTCTAGCGACCCTGGCTTCCAGTCCTTGATGAAATCGCGAAACAACAGCTCAGAAAAAAATCACAGCATATCAACAGAGTGACTGATGATGAGTAGGGTGAAGCGCCCGATAATCCATGCATGCATCCGATTACGCTCGAGAATGCAGACATTGCGCAGGTAACACTGATGAGACGCGAGCCAAGGAAGCTTAGCGCAAGCGTCTTCAAAGCACCCGCCGCTCTGCTCCATCCATGCTCCACTAACGATCCACCACTACGGCGACTATCCAGGAGACAGAGAGAGGAAATCGTAGGCAAAGCGCGCGCAGCAGCAAATCGGAGAGTAGCGACTGAGTAGCGCCATGTAAAAAGTGGACGAGAAAAATCATACATTTATATTGCTCTCTTTCCATTCACGTCTCTTCTTCTCCCGATTACTCGTGACTATTCACAAGGTTAGAATACTAGAAGCTTCGCCCCTAAAAAGTAAATGGGGGAGGATTGCATGAAGATGGTAGCGAGTTTGTTTCAACTTGCTCGGTAGTTTTTTTCTTTTTTTTTAATGTTCCCTTAGAAAGCCTTGCAAGTCAGCTCTGGGAGTTCGTCGTCCTTCCTTGTACCCGTCTGGTACAGCGGTGTGTTCCTTCCAATGCATCGTAGTAACAATGATGCTCGTGCGGTACATCGGCAACTTTCTTTCTGCCGGAGCATCTGCCCTTGAGGGTCCTGAGACAAATGCGGTAGAACACGAGCTCGTATGCCTCCGTTTGAATCAGACCTCCCCGGTGGTTTAACCAGCCAAGAGGAAGTTACGTTGCAGAGGCTTCGTGTTGAAACTTTGCTTACCCCATCCGTGATCGCCCTCACAAAAGCACCGAGGCCCTATGACACATCATGCCCATTTTGTGACGCCCCAATCAAAGATGTACCTGCCTCACACTTACTGTAGACCTACAGTGGTATACAATTAAGTTGTCGTCGTCGCCTCAGGCCGGGCCAACCACCCGACTTTGACCACTGGTTTCATAGACCACACCACAATTCTCTACTGGACATTATACACGAAACAAACCAGTTTGCGTATATTTTAATCAAAATTTATTATGCCTAGGGGCAGACTTTTCAAATTGAAAAAGACATCGACGCTCAATGCCCGGCCACCAACTCTGAAATGTACGAAATAAATCAATGTGGGAATATAAGAAAGACATCAGGTGTGGTGGCTTTATACACATGCGGCATCGAATGCCCTTGCCTCCGAAGCTGAAAGCTGTCACACAAACTTGACGATTTGTGCCTTGCGGTATTCCTGAAACACACATCATTAATTGCGTGATTTGTCTGGTTAAACGTCCCAAAACCACCACATGATTATGAGAGACGCCGTAGTGGAGGGATCCAGAAACTTCGACCACCTGGGGTTCTTTAACCTGCACCCAAATCTGGGTACACGGGCCTACAATATTTTCACCTCCAACAGAATTTCAGCCGCCGAGATTTGATTCCACGACCTGCGGGTCAGCAGCCGAGTACTTTAACCACTAGACTACCGTGGCGGGGCAACACAATTATCATAGAAAATCGTAAAACTTCTGAAGCATTACGGGACGAGCTTCATCGAGCATTGCTAACAGTCTTCACGGGTGAAATCAGAAGGCAACAAAATAAATACAAGTGCCAAAATGCAATATGTATGCAATCTCACTATCACATTGCGCTTTACTCGCAGGTAATGGTAACGTTAGATAGGCTTCGTGCGTCGGTTCAGTAGGGAAGGGCGTAGATATTACCAGTAAAGTGCGGTAAACGCATTTTACCTCGCCTACAATCTGCTC
This sequence comes from Rhipicephalus annulatus, assembly GCA_013436015.1. Classification (NCBI taxonomy): domain Eukaryota; kingdom Metazoa; phylum Arthropoda; class Arachnida; order Ixodida; family Ixodidae; genus Rhipicephalus; species Rhipicephalus annulatus. The sequence goes on from WOVY01004932.1 coordinate 9,730, forward strand.
AGAGCGCAGCAGCGTGTATTTGTTCACGCGGCGTCAGCTGCATATCCAGATTTGATTGAAGCAGGTGCCGCCACGTATAGCCCGATTCAGCCGCGAATATCGTTTAATTTATTTAACTATTTAAAATTGTTGTTTGCGTGTTGTGAATTGGAGAAACTAAAGCTGACCCATTTGTTAATGCGACAATACTCGGTCAACGCAAATAGAGTTAGCTTTGTTTTATATTTAGGAATATTAGGAATATATTTTGACTATATCACTAGTTTCTCATCAAGACATTACTTTGAAGAAGAGATGTCCACTTTTCACAACATTGTTTTGAACGAAATTTTCTGTTTAATGACTATTCAAAGCATCAGCGAGTCCATTACATGTATTTCAGCTACAGTATTAGAAGCCGAGGTCCAAAATTTTTGAACGGGCTATACTGATTTCCACAAACAGGAAGGAGCCTGTAACTGCTTCCCATTGTTTGAACTATAGCTACACGCCAAAAATGAAGGACCGGCAAACTCTGTAGCTAAGTCAACACGCATTCAAACCTTCTCATGAAACAAATTTTTTTCAGCACCATGTAGGCTCTCGTTATCTCAAATTAGTTTGCATTGCGTTCATGTCAATCGTTAGGCTTAGAGAGAACTGGGTTTTACTAATACGTGCACTCATGCAATATTGATACCTGCTCAAATAAGAAATCCAAATACTTGTGCTTACCCGCAGTCCCTAGGAAACCTTGAAAGCATTCGCGGAACTAGAAATAAGTGGGTTAACACACCACAAAGTCGCGGAGAACATGAGATGCCCAGATTCAGCAATCTTTGTCTAAAAAACGGTTGGCCTGATCGGCCAGGCCTACTGCGGCTTCCATTAGCTGTACGCCACATGAGACGTCTTATCTTTCCCGTACACATACTTGGACCGATAACCAAGCACGATTCGACATGTGATATCGCTGAGCAGGTTGCAAGGAGGAGCAGATGCGAATGCTAAACACACGTCTTCGCGTGCCTCGCCCGATTCGAAATTCGCAAAATAAGGACTAAAAAAGACAAACAAACAAAAGATGGGGTAAGTAGAGTTCAAATTTTTATGTATAAAAACTCGGGATGAACAACGAATGCGAACATGCACGTTAGTTTTACTTCGGTCAAACAGATTGTTGAGGGACGACAGAGAAGGCGGTGGTGATGAGGAGTCTCCGTTGTCGAAGCTTTTAAGTGGGCGGGCCCATATGGAAGCGATATCGCCCACAACGTCAAGCCAGGTCCAGAAGCTAGGTCGTTCTAAATTCTTTGTGGCTTGCGCATCACGTGCCACGCGGCCTGTTTTCTTTTTCTGCGCGGCCAGCTGGCCAAAAATATAGCGTGGCGCTACAAGATTTCAGGATGCCCAGCAACCACTACGAGCGTGCATGTTCTTTGAAACCCAAAGTAACGCAAGGGCCTGGTTTAGTCTTGAACACACCCACTGTTCTCTTCGTCTACTTCCAGAATACGTGCAGAGGCGCGCGCACGGGTGAGGAAGGAGGGTGCAAGGGGGTGAGAGGGTGGAGATATGTGTGCCGCATACATTCTTTACCGAAACTATATATTCACATGATAGAAAGGGCGCGCTGCGACGAACTTTCACCTCCGCCCTCCTCAATGGGAATCCTGCGCACAACTAATAATACGTGACAATGATGAGCTCCATACAGCTCTGGGCAATACCACACAATTCCGACAACCGAAGCGTCTGTTTGTTCCTTTTTTCCAGGCGCAAGTTTGCTGAGGAGCTTTGTATGTTTGCTACGGAGCGGCAAATAAGAAGAAAAAGAAGTAGTGTCACTCATACTAGGCAAGAGAATAAATAAAAGGATATCGGGCTCGTCCGGGATTTGAACCCGCGACCTCTCACACCCAAAGCGAGAATCATACCGCTAAACCAACGAGACAAGCTGTTGAACTGCGGAGAGCTATAAGATACCAATATTGCTTACAAATAAACGATGCGCTCGCACTATAAAAATAAGGTTTGCAGATGCACGTACGACTCATTTCACGTAATGCGAATGGCTTACAAGTGTCAATATGCAAATTCTTAGTGTGCCACGCTCTTGGATTGTTTTTAGGCAACGGCCAATGATTAGAAAATTGTGTTTGAGGACCAGACAATAATTCAAGAAGCACAGGTCACTTAAGAAAAAGAAAGAAGGACAATAAACGAAATAAAGGGGATAAAGAATAATACGCATACAAGGATAGAAAAGCACCAGTTCAGAAGTAAAGTCCATGGTGGTACCGCCTAATAAGTCTGTCGTACTGGATAACGTAGTCTGGCCCTTGCAGTAAGATAGATGAATTATTGAGCTACTTTCTTTTTTATTGTTTATACGCGATTTCTTAAAAACATCACCACTTTTCAAAGCAAAGAAATGCTTATGAGATGAATCACCTTCCAGCCAGATAGTCTTTGCCCGACTGATAAAAACGTTCCACGTGTTAATTTAACTGCAGCTGTTGCATTTTCATCCACGAACTTCGTCGTACATGTTTACCCTGAGAAGTTCATCAATCATGGTACGAGTGTCGTTTCATTGTCCTTTACATCAATTTGAACACGAGTCAATTTGAACACGCATTGCCACTGTCAGATTATTTTCCCATATTATTATCAGTACGCGTGCTAAAAGCCGCCGCTGTTATCGGCTGCTGACCCGAAATGCAAGGTGTCAAAGCGCGACTGCGCTCTCAGTGGAGACGAAATGGAAGAGGCCCATGTTATTCGGTGCATGTTAAAGAACCCCAGATGGTCGAAATATTCGAATTCTCAACCGCAGTGGAAGGCTAGGGATTATTCAACAATTATTAATGCAATAGCAATTATTTGGGCAATTTCTGCTGGTTTTGCCGTCACCGCCGCTAACACCATGATTAACTTATATGCAATATGGAATGCCCCAGCTAATTTCAGCCAGAGGTCAAAAATATCCCGACACACGCAATTACGATGCGACGAAATGCAGGTTGCTTACCATTGCCTGGAATTAGTCAAACTATTTTTTGTGTTTTAACATAGTTTTTATGTTGAGATCTGTTTGAGTAACTATATTATAACTTTTGAAGGAACAAAGGAGGCTAAAAAATTTCAATGAGAAAGTTGAAGAGCGGTTGCCAAAACGTCCGAATAGACAGTTTTGAACTTCATATCTGTTAAGTACTAGTGTATTTCTGCTAATTACAAGTGACCATGAAATACCGAAAAATACCACGTGACAAACCCGCTCGCGTGCCAGTGCCCACAGTGAATTTAGGGCTCTTTAACGTTCCCCGACGAACGGCCATAGAATTTACCGGATTATGCTATCTCGGCAGAACTGCAGCAATGGTTGTGGCTTTGCGATGAACACATTTCGCTATCGGCCACAAAAACGCTAATGACTGTGACTGCTGATCACTGTTATGAACCACTGCGAGGCGAAGCGTATCATTATAGATGTACGGGGAAGGATGCTCTGGCCTCCTGTTTCTGCGGAGTGAATATTCGCCTTTCCGGCCGGTGTCGTCTGAGCCAACACCACCTAGATAAGTTAAACTAATTTAGGTGGTGTTGTCTGAGCACGCGCTTATCACGTGAGCGAGCAAGAGGTGGGGGAGCGCTTATGGTTGCCGCGCTATCGCGGCAACGATTAGCGCGCGGCTCTTGCTCCCACAGCTGGCGGGAGCTTCTACGGGCTGCGCGTTCTATAGATACCGGACTATACGCTAAGGCCTATTTTACTCCTCGCGTGCCTATTATGCCATTTTGATATATTAGCATGAATTAGAGGTTAAGAAGAGATTTTAGGGTGTTTCATAGTGCCTGTAAATGCGTATTTTAGGTGTTGGTGCCTAAAAATGACTATTTCCCCAATTTTCGTCCGATGTGTAAAATGCAAAATGCTTCCGGCCACTTGCCTCCGATACTACAGATCTCAAACACATCACACGTCCAATTTCGCATCTCCACTCGTAAACACAAATTAAACGCGTTGGCCTCACTGTCACATTGTTGGAGTCATGTCCCTCGCGCTCGCCAACCTAATTACGCGCTCATTCTCACTTTGGGCCATTAAGATTGTGAAACTGATCCACACTTAACGACGTGAAGTTGAGGTAAGATGAATGTGACGATGCCCGCGTCGCATTAAGCTTTTTACATAAGTATAGAGCATGAAGGTATTTTAGCGTGAAACAATGAAGGAATTTAGAGAGACAATCTGAAAACTGAACAGTCTCTCATTTCTTCGCTATATGTTTATTAGTTGAAGAGGAAGGCCGGTTCTGTTCTTAAACGGCGCGCCTGAATTAATCCAGGGGTTATAACAGATTTCAAACCCCCACGCCCCCCCTTTTTTATTTTGCATTCTGGCCATATTGGTTTCGCGAAATGACCTCAAACCTGGTACGTTAAATATTTGGCCACCTCGGATAACAACGTGCCTCATTTTCGCCAATGAAGAGCTGAGTAAGTTCCAGTAGGCGGCGTTAAAATTCATAAATCTATGGAAATCGGTGTTTGGATTTCGAGGTGTCATACCATACGATTTTTCCTTTTTTTGCGTTCTCTCGCCTACCGACAGTTATATTGCAGGTAGCAGAAGGACTTGGCGATATCGGAGTTGCAATTTGGTGATTCGAGCTTCCATTTTACCGTGTTTTGAGGTGTCCTAAGCAAATGCAGTTTATTACAGCGCCCTAAATACAAGAACTGCCTTTAGGTGAAAATAGATGTGCGTTTTTTTATGACGAAAAGTTACAGGCTATGACATGCCTTTATTCTTGAACAACCGCTAGGATTGCGGCATCAGAGTATGTAAGGAAAAGATTGATGAGTTCGCAACTGCCCGACATCGTGGCTGGGAGTTTCCGGGCATGGCTGTTGAAGACTAAAGACCGAAAGCTTGGAGAATGGGGCGGCATTGCCCGCCATACTCAACATGCATCCCTTGGCTTCATAAAGCAACCTGTTGGCACTGATCACATCCTCGGTACACATGTAAGTCTTTGGGTCTCATGCGTACCAAAGGCAGTTTTATGATCCCGACCGTTAGATTTCATAGTCATTCCACTCAATCTTATCATTGTAGTGAGCCATCCTGGAAGTACGAGGCAGTAGAGCAGACGTACGTTTGACAGAAGCACATAGGCCACTTTACTACATCAATGCTTCAGTACAACACCAGCGTGAACTATAACTGCCTCCTGTTGACGGATTCACTGAGACCATGTAAAGGTAGTATAGTTCCTTAATTCACCGAGAGCAGTGCCAGCGAATCTTCTACACCCAGGACTATAGATGCCTACGATGCTCCGAATAGTGGACACATGCAAGTATAGAGATGTAAACAGTCACCTGAAACATCGCGATATATAAAGAAACCATTGAAGCCCCAGCGCTATTCCCCCGCGGCATGGTAAACGTGCGTTACACACTCAATACCGAACATCGAAGTGCGTCGAATCTAACGCGTTTACATAGCGCTCGATCGTGGATAGATTTACCTAAAGTGTTCTTTCATGTGCGCCCAACCCCCATTACTTCGAGAAAGTTATCTAAAGGTACAGGATTGCTGGATTGCTTCAATGTCGCCTCTGCATCGCCATTTCAGTATTGCCACGCCGGTATTTATTTTCTCTCTCACAAAGCCCTACACATTTTGCGGCATTCTGCTATCATGCGATGAATGGGACCTATAACCGTGAAAGAAGTTGTTGCCTACGCATACAGTGCATCAGGTCGTTGCCATGGCTTTCACTTCGAAAAGTAGCATCGTTGCACTGCAGTCCGCAATAACATCCAACGGCTTGGGAAGTATACGTTGTGTTTCTTCACGAACAGTTTGCCTATCAAAAATAAGTTGTTTTTTTTGAAATATCATTTGTTTGAGCTCTGCCACTGTGCTGGTGCTTCAGTTTCTCGAATGCTGTGCATCTGCAAGCGGCGAGATGCACTATCATGTACGAAAATATATGCCAACTGTTATTTGATAAAAGGTATGGTGCTGGGGAATAAATTCACCGACCACGTAAGAAAAGCTACCGTAGAGCATCGACGTTTGATGAGTGTAAGCCAGTTCGAAATGCCAACCGCAAGCATTGGCCCGGGGAAAGATGTCAGGCCTATTCGTGGCTTGGCTTGCTGTCTTGATAGGTAGCATCCTTGCCAATTGAGTTACATGTCACTGCTTCTACAGGCCACACATGAGGTAGTTAGCTCGCTGCCTGAATACTTTCACGCACACGACAAGTGTCCACTAGACTGGTCAACTTCATATATCTGCCAATTTCATCCAGGTCTCTATGAAACTGTTCTTTCTGATTGTTTTGTAAAAGATCTGGGATGTGAAGTGATGTTTCATACCACTTTCCCGGGCAAATCGTTTGGGTATGGGAGGCTCTAAATGAAGTAAATGAATGAATTACTAGTCATATCGCACTGTTGGTGCAGGCGTGAAATGGGCTGGTTTATTGGTTCGTTGGGATGGGTTTCGTGGGGAGGGGGGGCTCAATTTATTTCGGGGATCGTGCAATCATGTAACGGGACACAGGTACTGGTGGCGAACGTGTACCATCGTCGTACTAGCATCGTCCCGATGTTCCCATACTCACACAAATGCAGAATGAGCCTATTATTCTTAGGTTGGGATTGAGCGCGTTGGTGCACCTCAATAACAACGTGTCTATGACTGGCGAATTAAGTACACTACACTGACATGTTATACGGCAAAATGGCAGCCACCCCAGTTCATATTCGTATGTCACCAAGGGTCGTATTTATCATTACTTTAAATACTCAATTCACGGGGTTTCGCTTTAAAGGGGCCCTACAACACTTTTCTAGCATGGTTAGAAAACGCTGTCGATCGGAAGTGAAGGTTTTTGACAACACGCGAGCCAAATATTATAGCGAGGCATGGGGCCTGGAATTCACAATACATTATCAAAGTCAGCTAAGAATATATTTTTCTTCACTCGACAAATCACGGAAAATAAGCCCAGTAAGCCCATCTATCAGGCATTGGCTGTTTTAACATGGATCGATGGGTTATTACAGAGGTCCCCGCGAATGGCCGTCACTTGTCCATGCGCACGCGATCACACTGAAAAAGTCGCGTATTCGATGAAAAAAAAAAGAAAATAAATTGGGCAGATCCCACGTACAATTGGAAATCGATGATAAGCGAAGCACGAATGAGAAATGCTGATATATGTCACTTTAATATCAGCACAACGTTACGAGGTGGAGGCAAATATGCCGTTCGTTACTTCTCTGTCAAGATGATCATGTTTGGATGTGTCGTTTACTTTCGTGATCTATTCACGACACGTGATACCAAATTTAGTATATGTGGAGCTAGCGAAATGGCCGCGAGCGCATCATCACGAGCCCAATATACTCCAATGTAGCGTTGACGCGCGTACACGCTGGGCACAGCGACGGTATACGTTAGCAAAACACGAGCCAGGCGCGACCAGCGTTCGTCGGCGCAGCTCGACGACAACCGGCGCGAAATGCGACATGCTGCACTTCGCGCTGATGCGTTACCCATGCAGACAACACTGCGTCTCCTTTTCGTGACGGAAAGACGCCGGACGCGCTGAAACGCGCATGCGTCAAAGCAACGCAGCGTGGCACGTGCCTGCGAGTATTTGGCAGGACCGCTGCCTCGCGTGGCAACACCGTCCTGACGCGACGAAACGAACGCCGGCGAGCATGCGCACCGTGTCACGTCGCTTGTAGTCGTGTTCTCACATGACACACATCTCATGATTATGATGTTTGCGCTAGCCACACACCTTCGTATTTCACTGACGTCACGTAATACCAAATTTGGCATATGTGAATCTAACGAAACGGTCGTGAGCGCATCATCAGTGTCACGTGTAGTCATCTGTTACATGACACGCATGTTGTCATTATCATGTTTGGATGTGTCATTTACCTATGTCGTCCGTTCGCGTCACGTAATACCGAGTTTCGTGTATAAGCTAGCGAAACGGCCGCGTGCGCATCATGAGCGTAGCATGTAGTCATGTTGTTACATGACACGTATCTCATATTTATCATGTTTGCTCTAGTATCATACCTTCGTCATACATTCACGTCTCGTAATACCAAATTTGGTATATGTGACGCTAGCGAAACGTCCGCGAGCGCATCATGGGCGTGGCATGCAGTCATGTTGTTACATAAAACGCATGTAATGATTTTTAAGTTAGGGTCCGTTTGTTAAGTTCGCCATGCAATCATTACATACTATACTAGTTTTGCAACATGCCATATGAAGGAATGTACATAACAGCGGTATCTTGCCGGTCATTAGCTACGGAGCAGAAACCTGGAAACCTGTGTTCAGCTTAAATAGACGACAAAGAACAGTGAGCAATGGAAAGAAAAATGGCATGGTTAACCTTAAGAGACAAGGAGAGAGCAGAGTGGATTAGGGAACAAACATGGGTTAAGGATATCATAGTTGAAATCAAGAAGAGGAAATGGACATCGGCTGGGAATGTAGCGTATAGACAGGATAACCGCTGGTCATTAAGGGTGACTAACTGGATTCCCAGAGAAGGCAAGCGGATTAGGGGGAGACAGAAGGCTAGGTGGGTAGATGAGATTAAGAAGTTTGCGGGTATAAATTTGCACAAGCAAGCACAGGACCAAGTTAACTGGCGGAACATGGGAGAGGCCTTTGTCTTGCAGTGGACGTAGTCAGGCTCATGGTCATGATGATGAGGACGATAATGATGATGATGATATGAACGAAACCACCGCAAGAGCTGCAGGACCATGAAGTGTAAATCGTGACATTCATGGCTATATTTTCATGTTATGACTATAGTCAAATATGTTCTTCATACAGTCATGTTATGTCATACTGTAATGAGCGACGTGGATGCCCCAGCACATTTGCAACAATGCTTTATTGCACAAATATATACTAGTTTATGTAGGTACGGTGGGTTGCTTTATCGATTCACTTGGTGGTGCTAGTTCGAACACGAGACATGCGCATTACACACTGGTTCACTCAGTTCATGCTGTCATCACACGTACCAAGATTGGTATCGATACCATTATCGAAACCGCCAGGAGAGCTGAAAGTCGTAGGCGGCTAAATAGATGGATAGATAGAAAGGTTCAAAGTTGCCGAAGCTCACTAAGAAATGCTTCGCATTTAAAAATGCTTAAGGTCACGAGGCAGGAGTGACATTGTTAACGACGATAGCCTTTCTTGGGGACCTTTAACGGAAAAATTTTGGTCTGTATGCCTGTCTGTTTGTCTGTCTGGCGGTACGTTTGTCTCTTTGTCCGTCCCTATCGGTACTTCAAACGACACCAAACGGCCAACCGCATCCGCAGCGCCCACCAATATTACTCAAGGTTTAGCGTTCATAGTTTTGCGATTGTCAAGTAAAAAAAAAACATCATTGTGCATATCTGAGGCGCCATAACAACACGTCGATGTTTTGTATGTCTGCCATCGTACTAGAAGAGGCACACACAAGTAACTTTAAGGACTGTAGCGTTTATCGCGCTGCGCTGACAATGCACCGCGATGCTAAAAAAAAGGTGTTTCCAACACTTTCCTACGATGACACAGTGGTGGCACCTGCCCGTAGCTTTGCGGTCTACACCTTATCACCTCCGAGACTGGCGCGCATGTTTTACCGTGGGCACACAAGCCTCCATTTTCAAAGATAACTGCCAGATGGTGCTCGTGTCTAACGTGTCTCGATGCGCTCGTTCGCTTCCGCTACACGCTCGAGCCGCTCTAACACAGCGCCTTCAGAATACCATTCATCGAGTTTCTTGCACAAAACATCAAGTAAAATTTTATTCACTCTCTCCAGGCGTAAGACTATCGTTTTTCGACGACGTTTGCAGTGTAACATGCAGATTCGGGCCAATTTTTGTGTGCCCCTCTTTTCCGTCCCTGCTCAGCAGCCAGAGCTTTCGTCGGGACGAGAGAAGAGATACTGTGATTGAAGCGTGTGACAAATTTTTGTAACTCCGCTCGTACTGGACGAAATCTTAACATTTTTGAGGCGGTCAATTTGTGAGGTAATGTGCTTTTCCAATAAATTTATTCCATGGTTACTCAAAAAAGTTTTTCAGGGCCTCTTCCTCACAACAGGAGAGATTGCCATCTCAGATACATACGCTTGACCGCGACGAAGCCACCAGAGCCATAGCTACGTGCTCCACACAGTTACGCAGCACACGTCTGCCCCAAACGCCAGTGCCCCAAACGTTCACTTTATTGAATATTTCACATCCCGCAAATTTTTGCTGTTGATAGTACTGTATCAGTAAGCGGGCCTTTCTACACTACTTTGCCAATTCCGCATATTAAAATAAAATCATTTTTGAAATTTTGTGGCTCACCGCCAAGAGGATATCAATATACGTTTATCTCTGACCCAGACGCTTTCTTTCTTGTCAATTGGTCACAGTTTCATACACGCCAGATATTGTTTATTTGAAAAAAAAACTAGAAAGCATAAATGTGGACGTCAGAAATCACTTGTTCCTAGTGGCCTAAATTATAGTATTAAAATAGAATACTATGAAATTTACCTCCCGAAAGCTAAGTTCAAGTTTATCAGATATTTAAAAAAACAGATTATTCGATTATTTGGTAAATGCGGAAACAAATAACTTAATAGCCACATATACTTCTCTGAAAAAGCAGGCATAGGGACATTTTCCGATTTGCTTCACTGGTGGATTGTTCTCAAAGTGGCTGCCTGATCGTAACGCGATAGCGTTTAAGAGCTCGTGTAGCAGAAATTCCGCCGTTGCCGTCAGCTTCGTTGGTTGTGAGCGAAAAATTGTCTGTGAGCAAAAAAGCTCGTTACAGAGATCGCCGCTGGAGGCCACTACCTGTCCACACGTGCGCGCACGATCACACTGGCGAAGCCGCGCATTAGAAGAACAAAGAAAAAAGTGCTCAAGGTCACGAGACGCAAGTGATGTAGTTTCTTTGCACCTGCCCCCCCTCCATGCTTAGCTTCCAGCGTTTTCGTCGGGACGAGAGTATAGAGAATGCAATAGCAGCATGCGACACACCTCTGTACCTCCACTCGCAGTGGAACAATTCTTAAAATTTTGGCGGCGTTGAATTCTTGAGTGAATAAGCTTTTCTAGAGAATTTGTTTATGGTTACTTTAAACAGTGTTTCAAGGCCCTTTAACGCATTCAGTTCGACAGGTATCACGACGAAAGCGAAACCATTCGGCGATTTGTAGGCGCATTTTGGAGGCCACAAGCTACGTAGAAAAAGGCCAGGATAGTGCAGTTATTGCCTCTAAAAAAACACAGGAACTTTCAAACAGCTCTAAAATGAACAACTATGTCCATCTAGCGCTAAACTTTATCATGCCTTTCCAGAGGCGTTGATCAAGCAAACAGATAGAGAGAGAGAATAACAGATTATTTGCGACCGATGAAGGAATGTCGGTGAGTGGGCTCCTTAGTCCGGGATCCCATTGGCACAGGACGCTGTCCTCGCTCGTCTCACTGGGGCTTCTTGGGTATTCAGATCCGAGCTTGGCAGAGCTGCCTCCCACACAGCAGTGTTGTGCTGTGCTCTGAGTTGTAGAGCTGAATTGTGTGGGCATTCCCATACCATGTGGTACAGGGTGGCTGTTTTAGTGACGCAGAACCTGCACAGTGGTGCGTATGTGACGGGATACATCTTAGACAGTATGTATGGAACGAGGTAAGACAATGTCTGCAGGCGACACCAGGCTACTTGAGATTCTGTACTGAGATTAGGCCCCGGGGGCGGAAGTTTCCATCTTTCGAGTCTTTGATGTTCTAGAATATCTGTGTATGTTAGGAACGGGTCCATACGCATAGCCGAGGGTGGGTGCGATACGCCGGGGTCGGAGGTACGGAAGAGTAATTCTCGAGCCGAGGCATGGGCAAGCTCGTTGCCTTTAACTCCGCAGTGGCCGGGTATTTATATCAGCTGCTTCCATTCGCCCTCTGAGCGTGAGGACTAGAGTTGTCTAAGAAGTTGATGCGCAATGGGGCCAAAGCAGCCTTTACGAAAATTTCGGTAGGCTGCTTTTTAATCTGTTAAAACGAAAGTGGACCTTCGGTTTCGTAGGGCGTGGGCGATTCCTGCTTCTTCCATACTACTTTTGTTTCTGTCCTAGGCTAATATGAAACTAACCCGTTTTCCACAATGAATGACGCTTGCTGTATATTTGCCGTTCACTGGTCCATCTGCATCGACAAAGAAGGCGCCCTCAGTATCTGTGTAGTTGTCGTGAACTTTTGCCCGTGCCCGACGTCGATGTTCGTTGTACTGAGGATGCATGTTGCGTGGAAGTGGTTTGATGAAGAAGTCCTGCTACCATTCATGTGGGATACGTTGTTTTCTCCTTCTCTCAACGGGAGCTTCAATGCCAAGTTCTGGTAGTGTTTTCAGTCCTGTATTAGTGATGGCAAAACGCATGACTTGATTCGTGTGGTGTGCATGGAATAGTTCTGATACGGTATTGTGGAGCCCCATTTGAAGCAGACGTTCCGTGAGGCTCCACGGGGAAGGTTGAGAGCCTTCTTGAGAGCCACACGTATGACTCTGTCTATTTTGTGCTCGTCTGATTTCAAGACCCTCGGGTAAGAAAAACTGTAGGTTATTCGACTGATAACAAATGCCTGAATGAGTCGCATTATGTCGTGTTCTCTGATCTCTCGTCGTCGGTTAGCCACCCGACTAATCATGCAAGAGATTTGTAGGCAGGTCGTTTTTAGTTTATGTAAAGCAAATGAGTTGTTGCCCTCATAATTGAGTTGTGGCCCCCAGAAATCAAAATGAGTTGTGGCCCCCAGAAATCGGATGGTTTCAACCTGTTTACTTTGTGTTCCGTTGAGTGTTACGTTGAGGTATGTATTACCAGAAGCCTTAGTTCTATGTATACTAGGATTTCTGATTTGGTGGGAGAGCACTCCAGACCACTCTTGCGTCCTATCTTTTCTGCGATGGAGGCGGCTTATTGGAAGGATTCTACTATCTGACCCAGATTACCAGACCGGCTCCAGATTGTGACATCATCCGCATATATGGCGTGGCGTCCTTGCGAAATTTCGTTTAGGGCCTCCGGGAGGCGCATGAGGGCGATATTGAAGAGGAGCGTCGAAAGGACATCCCCTTGGGGAGTACCGAAATCACCGATGCTGATGGGTTGAGATTTAAGGTTTTCTATGCGGTTAGGGACTTGTTTGTCTGTAAGGAAGTCCCGCACATATGCATATAATTTTGGACAGCAACTCAGTTCCCGCAAGTTTTTCAAGATAGTGAAGTGCCGAACACCGTCAAAGGCACCCTCGAAATCAATTGCAAGAATGGCTTTTTCCGCTTGAGTGGTGCCGCTAAGTAGATTGACAATCTTGTGTTTTATTTGGAGGAGAATGTCCTGCACTGAAAAATAGGGACAAAAGCCATACATAGTGCCAGGCATGAGGTTCTGTTCTTCTATGTATTTGTTTAGCGCTATTAATTAGTATGACCTTCTCCATCACCATATCTCGCGCATGACGTGAGGGATATAGGACGGAGGTTATCATCATTCAGGGTGTTGCCAGCTTTTGGGGTGAAAGTGAGCTCAGCCGATTTTCACTATAGGGTAGCGTTCCAACGTCCCAGTAATGGTTCATTTTATCCACTAGCGACTGCGTTATGTCATCGCTTAGGTTAGAGAGCAGCCCTATCGAAACCTGATCGGGCCTCGGGCCAGTACCTTTCCTCAAATAAAGCAAACAGCAAACGCTGAATAATGTGCTGCCATCTGTGAGGCATTGTCAGACTCTTCATGGCCTCCGAGATGGCAAGCGAGTGGCGTGTATCTTGGAGGTCATGCTACTCTTGCTTTACTATAAAAACCTGTATGTGGCATTCGCGAGAGCACGCTGGTACAATGTAGTGTGTGTGTGCGTGTGTGTGTGTGTGTGTTTGTGTGTGTGTAACATAAGATAATAAGTATGCACTTTGCGGTTGAAGGGCGCACTAGGGGCCACATTTCGCTATCGCGCGTTTAACACTTAAAGGCCAAGCTTAAGGCCACCAATTTTGACTCAAGTTTTTAAAACTGAGCTCGTGTTGGGTTTGGTGGCACTTCGAAAAGCTTCGTCAAACCAAAAGAGTGCATTATAATGACAGATTCCTTTCAGTGTGCGCAGCTCTTACATCTTCTGAAACTCGAACTCTAGGGACATTCTGAGCATTAATACCGCCGCAGTTGAAACACCTAAAGTTACTGTGGGTCCCAGGTCACTGCGGAATACGATTGAATGGGCCGCCCGATTCTAAAGCAAGAGCAGTGATTGATAGCTCAATAATATCCGTACTTCCAGAAGTAAAATAGATAACTGCGATCAGATATAAAAATTATCAATTCGCACAGATAACAGAAAATATATTTACATGGACACAATAGTGGTGTCTGCGTCTACTCTTCCGAGTCGGTCTCCTTCTCGTAACAATGTAAGCACCTCAAGTCTCCATGGTGACCTCAGCAGAGTCAGTCCTGAAAGCTCGCAGTTTTATTACTAGATTTAGATGCCATGCACCCCCTCTGAATCTATATCTACACAGAGCTGGTCAGGTGGTGTCACCCCTCTGTGCATTCTGCGAAGAAATAGAAACCATTGAACATTAGTTTTTATCACGTCACCTATACTCTTTAATTAAAAAAATCCTGATGATGATGTTTGATTGTTTGTGGCGCAAGGGCCATTTCACGGCCAAAGAGCGCCGGTTCCTCTTAATAAGACATGGGCAATGATTGTGGTAAGCGGCTGTATAAGGGCCATAACATTTCTCGCGGTAAGGCGGGTAAAAACATACAAGTTTTAAAATCATGACCATGCTGTGAAAGGTGTGTGTGGTGTGAATAAATGACAGAAGTTGGTGATAATTGAAAACGATGGTGGACATGTATGACATTAGCACAAGGGCCTCGCTCGTTCAAACCTTTGCGTCCAAGGGCCGTGAGGCACGTGCTTTCTTGAGTCTAGCCACCGCAGCGAAAACCTCTCTGGAGAGGTCGTGCTACGGAATGCCTGGGTTTATTATATGAAAACTACGAATTTCTTTTAAAAACGCTAACAATAGTTTATGACTAAAAAGTGGTTCCCTACCGACGAACATTGCAGGGTGTAAAGGTATATGTTGTAAGTATGGTAATGGAAAGTGTTGTTTTCTTACAGTTTCTAACTGTTTGCATTGGATTAAAATGTGAAGAACTGTTAGTGCTTCACCACATCTGTCACACAATGGTGGATCACCACCGGACAAAAGATGTGTGTCGTGTATGTGTGTCCTATCCTGAGCCTCGTTAGTATTACCTCTGTATGACGTGATTTTGATACTGGCGGCCAATGGCCAAGGTGTGGCTTAATAATGTATAGTTTGTTTTGTGTGTGTCTCTCCCACTTGCCCTGGCAGTAGTACCTGTGCATTCGTTCGAGAGACGGCTTAAGATCAAGGGCCGGGATTGACATGGGTGTAATGGTGGCAGTGCTTTCGTAGACGGATGCAGCAAGCTGATCCGCTATCACGTTGCCTTGAATCTCACGGTGCCCTGGCACCCAGCACACTACAACATGAT
Organism: Rhipicephalus annulatus; assembly: GCA_013436015.1. Lineage (NCBI taxonomy): Eukaryota > Metazoa > Arthropoda > Arachnida > Ixodida > Ixodidae > Rhipicephalus > Rhipicephalus annulatus. The sequence continues at coordinate 25,374 of WOVY01004932.1, forward strand.
GTTTGAGTGTGTAGAGTGTGCATAAAATGGAGTAAAGTGAGACAAGGACAGGGTTTTTTTGTTTTTTAAGGGTTTGCAGAGCCGTTACCACACTGAGGGAGTCCGTATAAATTATTGCGTTTTGTATTTGTAATTGTTAGATGTGTTTAGCCGCCACAAGTATCGCGTAAGCTTCCGCTGTGAAGACACTTGTGCCTGGATGTAGAGGGCCAGCATTAGAAAAGGATGGGCCGACAGCAGCGTAGGAGACAGAGAGGTTGGACTTGGAGGCATCTGTAAAGAACTCATGACGTGTGTATTTGTGTTGAAGTTCCAGGAATTATGTTCAGATATGGGCAGTAGGCGCATGTTTTGTAACTTCTAGGAAAGACACATCACAGTCTATAATCTGCCACTGCCACGGTGGCGGGTATGCTACAGGAGCCATTAGACTGTGTTCAAGTGACACTCGAGTTTCCTCAGCTAGACCCTTCAGGTGAACTGAGAAGGGCTGCCTCATCGAAGGCCTGTTTTGAAACAGAAGGGAGCTCGACAAATCATTAATAGCAGAGGATTAGGGGTGCTTCTTGTCTGCTTTCACCTTAAGGAAATATACAAAGGACATGTAGGTTCTCTGCAGATGAAGCGACCACTCATTTGGCTCAACGTAAAGGCTTTCTACGGGGCTGGTGCGAAAATCACCTGTAGAATGGCGGATGCCTAAATGGTGCACGGGGTCCAGCGTCTTCAAAGCACTTTGAGTCACAGACTGATATACAACGGCCCCATAATCTAAGCGGCTGCGAATGAGGCTTCTATACAGATTCATGAGACATTGCCTGTCACTGCCCCACGTAGTACGTGACAACACTTTTAAAACATTCATGTCTTTTAAACATTTTGTTTTAAATACTTGATGGGCGGTACGAAGGTCAACTTGTTGTCCAAGATTAGGCCTAAGAATTGATGCTCCACAATAACAGACAGACGTTGACCGTTAAGTTTAATGTCGGGTTCTGAGTGTATGCCTCTCCTTCGAAAGAACAAGACACACGTGCTTTTTTGTGGGTTCAGTCTGAATCCGTTTTCCTCTCCCGATTTGGAGACCTTGTTTAAACGTAACTGAACCTGCCGCTCACACATTGCCAGGTGGGATGACTTAAAGCCAAGCTGGACGTCATCGACATATGTACAATAGAACATGTTGCGGGGGATGGACAGGTGCAAGGAATTCATTTTGATAATAAAAAGTGTGCAACTGAGTACACCACCTTGCAGTACTCCCGTTTCTTGGAGAAATGTTTGGGAGAGATTACTGCCCACACGGACACGGAATGTCCGATTGGACAAGAAACTCTCGATTTTGGAAAGCATTCTACCGCCCACACCCAGGTGAAACAAGTCTCTTAATATGCCGAAACGCCAGGTTGTGTCGTATGCCTTCTCGATATCGAGAAACACAGAGAGAAAATATTTTTTGTGGACGAAAGCGTTTCGGATCTGTACCTCGATACGCACCAGATGGTCGGTGGTGGATGTACCCTCTCGAAACCCACAGGGAAATTGGTCGAGCAGATTGTGTGTTTCAAGGAAATGTAAAAGTCGGCGGTTTATCATCTTTTCAAAAAGTTTACAAAGGCAGCTTGTAAGCGCAACGGGCCTATAACTCGAAACTGAGGAAGGGTCCTTGCCCTGTTTCAAAATGGGGATAATAATGGCCTCTTTCCAGGAAGCAGGGATGGTGCCAGAAAGCCAGATAGCATTGTATAGGGAGAGTAAAGTTTTTCGCGTTGTGAGCGGCAGGTTTTTTAACATTCCATACGTGACATGTTCATAGCCTGGGGCAGAAATACTGCAGGAGTTTAGTGATGTTTGTAGCTCAGCTAATTTGAAAGGTTGGTTATATGCTTCGTAATTTGTGCACTTGTATTCTTGTTTCTGCTGTTCTATCCTTGCTTTGTATCTTTGGGAAGCTTCAGTGTAGTGTGAGGAGCTAGACACCTGCTCGTAGCGTGCACCGAGGAAGTTCGCCTGATATTCCAGGCTGTCACCCTGTGTGTTTACGAGTGGGAGTGTGCGTACTTGTCTTCCTGCTACCCTACCAACCATGTTCCAGACTTTAGCCTTTTGTGTAAATGAACTTATACCTGATAGAAACTTGTGCCAGCTTTCTCTTCTGGCCTGCTGACGCACTCTCCTGCCTTGAGACTTTATTTTCTTAAAGCTGTCAAGATTTTCGGCTGTCGGTGAATTCCGAAGCAACCTCAATGCTCTGTTCTGCTCCTTTCGGGCATTCCTGCACTCAGTGTTCCACCATGAAACGCATCGCTTGCCTGGCATACCAGATGTTTGCGGTATGCACTTGGCTGCTGCATCAGTAAGGAAATCTGTAAAGTACTGCACAGCTTTATCTATGTTTAACCTACATATGCCAGCCCAATTTAAACGAGTAGTGTTTTGAAACTGTTTCCAGTCCGCTGTGTCTGTCTGCCATCTGAGAACATGTGGAGGACAGTTTTCTAGTGTTGCATTTAGAATAATCGGAAAGTGATCACTTCCGAAAGGATTGTTGATCACTTTCCATTGAAGTAGAGGTACAAGCGATGGGGACACAATGCTGAGATCTATGGATGAGTAGGTTTTGTTGGCGAGGTTAAAGTATGTTGGCTCTTTTCTATTCAGCAGACACGCACCCGAAGAAAAGAGAAAGTGCGATTAGGCTACCTCGCGCATCGCAGCGAGAGTCGCCCCATAGACCATTATGTGCATTCAAGTCCCCAAGGACCAGATAAAGTTCCGGTAGTTCATGTATCAGTGACTGGAATTCATGTTTTTCAAGACGTTACTGTGGAGGTATGTAAAGAGAGCAGATGGTGACAAGTTTATTCAAAAGAACTGCTCGAACAGCCACTTCCTCAAGGGATGTTTGTAGCGGTAGATGTGTACATGCTATGCCCTGATCGACTATAATGGCCACACCACCAGATGACGCTACAGTGTCATTGCGGTCCTTTCTGAACATTACATAACGACGTAGAAAATTGGTGTTTCTGGAATTTAAGTGTGTCTCTTGTACACACAGCACTTTTGGGGAGTGTTCGTGTAAGAGTTCCTGGATATCGTCGAGGTTTCTAAGCAGCCCTCTGACGTTCCATTGTATTATTTGTGTATCCATTATGAGTGTAAGTGAGTGCTGTGTGTACTAAAGAAGTATTGCATCAAGTTAAGAAGCCTTTTCAGGCACTGTAATGATGCTTTTTTGATTTTCTGGCGCGCTCCATTGCGCCGCGCCTGTCCTTCGGCACCGAAGACACCGTTGGACTCGCTGTTGTGTCCATCACCTCGGACGAGGTGCTGGATGCCCGCTCGCGGTTCACGCGTGCAGGCACGGAGTTGTTAGGGCTATCTGTCGAGACAGAAGGCCCTGGGGCTTCAGGTCCGGAGGCCTGCAAGTCTTTTGGTGGCGGAAGAGCCTGTGATACTTCCGCTGAGGGGGTGAATGGCGCTGCCGCTCGTCCACTTTGTGTGATACGTGCGGGCGCCGCGGATTTCGGTGGCACTGCCCCCTTTCGTGCCACCTCCGCAAATGAAGGACCTTGCATTATTAGACGCTTGCGTGCCTCCCTAAACGAGATATTTTCATTTACTTTCAGGGTGAGTACTTCTTTCTCATGTTTCCATGTAGGGCATGTGCGAGAGTAAGTGGGGTGTCCACCATCGCAGTTCGCGCAGTGGGTAGAGGCTTCTTCACATTTGTCTGTAGCGTGTTCCTGGCAACTACACTTCGCATAAGTTTGACGGCCGTGGCAGCTCTGAGAACCATGGTGGAATCGCTGGCAGTTAAAACAACGTCGGGGGTTGGGCATGTAAGGTCGGACCTTCAACTTCAAGTAGCTGTTTCAATATATTCTGGAAGTGTGCTTGTGCAAAATGCAAGATTGAGGTGCTTTGTCTGGGTTTCTTTATTATCACGCGTAATCCTAATTCTCTGTACATGCGTTACATGCTATTCGTTCAAGCCCTCGAGGAGCTCACTCTCTGTCAGGTTAATTAAGTCTTGATCAGACACTACGCCTCAGAAACTGTTCAGGGAGCGGTGTGGTGTGATAGATACAGGTTTTGTTCCAAAAGAGCTGAGTTTTGTCAGGTTTTCGTACTGGGTCTTAGTTTGGACTTCAAGAAGAAGGTCCCCGCTAGCCATACGTGTAGCCTGATATTCTGGACCAAGGGTATTGGTGAGGCATTTGGAAACGACAAACAGATAAATGTTTCTTGCGTTCTTGTGTTTCACAGTGAATCACATGGAAGCACGAAAAATTTCTTTCGGCTTTAAAAATTCATTCAGTGTCGCTTCGGTGCGCCTCCTCTTAGGTGGAGGGTGGTCAGACAGTTTAGGAAATGAAAAAAAAGGCCATAAAGTATATATAAATTTGGCAGCCATGCCAGCCGCCCACCATCGAGCCCCACATGGGGACGCGGAAGCACAATTATAAGGGCATGCTAGCGCCAGCTGTACAAAGCCACTATAACCCAATAATATGTCACCAACAAAGGGCACATACACAAGGTTAACCCTTGCCGCCTGAAAGATGGAAGTGAACAGAAGTGAGGAGATGACAGGATAGATTGGAAGAAAGAAAAAAATGAGGATCAGGAGGGAGAGAGAGATAGGAAAAGGCGACTGCCGATTTCCACTAGGTGGGTCAGCCTAGGGGAGACGTCTACGTGAGGCCGGGGCCAAAGGGTTGTGTTGCCTCTTTCGGGGGGCCTTAAAGGTCCAATCACCCAGCTTCAGCTCAACCCCCAAGATCCCCTTTTTCTGGACACGGCAAAGCCACGCATGGCTAGGCGTGGGAGGGAGTCAAAACTCCCCCGTTAGCTCGGGTCCGTGGTGTCGCTACACACCAAACGCCTACTTGCACAGGCGCCCCTGCGGGGAGCAAAAAATCCTAGTTATTTCATTTTAGAGATAAGTATTAAGTTGACGGTAAAAACTGTGCTCAGCTTTGGTGCCTCTGTTTCGGTACATTGGTTCAGGGACGTAATCGATTCAGTTTCCGATTTTTTTCAGGCACCCAAACGTATCCCACTGTAAAGCTCTACACTTTTGAATACTGTTCTTTAACTTTGATATGTGTTTAAACACATACATTCTGAACGGTTGGGCGAAGAAAATGCCACTGTCTAGTCTTCTGAAAATATCAGACTTTCACTTTCTTGTTTCTTCTCCCTTTCTCTCTCTCTCTCTATAATTTTTCTTACATAAATTTGTATCTTAATTTATTCATTAACATTGTTGTAGTGCTCATAGAAGTAGAAAAAATACGTTACGATTTCCTGGCAAATACACAGCAGTGGGTATGAACCGTCTAATAAAGGAATCAAGTCTGTTCTCCAAATGCTCGCGACGCTCGTGGTATCTTCGCTTCGTCTATGATCGGAAGCCAGTTGCTAGAACCATCGCTCCAGGAAGCTCACCTAGTTCATCGGAACCCGACCACATTCAGGTCATTTCAACCATTATTGTTTCCAAGCACAAGAAGTGGACGAAATAGAAGCCGAATCACTCTTTCGGCTTTAAATCGACCAGCAGAGGCCCGACACAAGCCTTCCAACATGGACACCCACCTGCCAGGGCTTCTTGTTCATTCCCGGATGCAAGGAGACTATCACTCCGGTAAGAGACAATCCACCGAGGTTCGGAACGCAAGTCACGGACTTGATTCCAAGTGCCACTCAAAAGATAAGCACACCTCAACTTCGTGGACGATGTCAAACAGCAAGTGCAAGCGACTGGGTGCAGGTAAATCTAATATCAGCTCGTCGAAGTCACCCGAAGGAGAAGAGAAGTTCAAAGGAGACGAAGTCTTCGATCACGAGACTGGAAAGCCGAAGCTCCTCAAGCAAGGTGCGGTAGACATCATGACACAGCTACGAGAATTTTTGCTTAAGAATGGTCCTTCTGAAGCGCATGGCCTGCGGAAAGCCCTTAGTATTTCCCAAGTTCAGATGATTCTTGGCATGCATGTCACGATCAAACTGTTTTCGGACCACTCCCCACTATTTGAAGTCATCTATGAAGATTTGTACACGTTTGTTTACTTCAACAGCACCGATGACGAAGACGACCGTCTGGCTGAAACTTTTACCGAGTTCCTTAACGACGGCATCCTTCAGGACGCGATAGCTGCTGATGGCGTGCGTCAAGAAAAAAGTGTACTTTCATCAGACAGCAGTGTCTGCGTGTCAGCCGGAGGTTGTGGAGACAATGAACCGGCTACGTGCAGAACAAAGAATGCCTCCAGCCAAATTCCATTGCTGCGCCAGCCCCATTCCAGGGCGCTGCAGGTCATGCAGCAAACATGCAATGCTATGGTGCAGACACAAGGATGCCAGCCTGCTAAAACCACCCAGTTGAAATTTAATCTGCAGAAGCGCGATGTAAAAATTACGCAGCTCCAGCACAGACCCAATGCTATTCCAAAAAGTCAAGCCCATAAACCAGAGCAGATTTACGATAAGTTCCGCACGGTCGAAGGAAACTCACCGCCACCAGATCTAGTGCCACCACGGACCACCGCAAAAGGTAATAACGTGGGGACATCTAAGAAGAACCGGAAAAGCCGAAGCACGCATGAGCCAGGAGGATAGGCAAAACCACGGCCATTTCCCTATTTGTCACCACCACATCAGCCTAAAGCCGAGCAGAATCCACACGTGCATCCAGTTCGCTATACGCCATCGCTTATAATCCTGTTACGTTGCAGATCACCACCACGTCATCGCGAAATTCTCGAGTAGAAACATAACTTCTCTAATGGTCCGAGGCCTCGGCCAAGGCTCACGCCACGTCGGAGACATCATCCACTTCCACCCAAGACTGAGAAGAATCTAGCCCGACCAACTCAAGCAATTCCCCAGCCAGTCTACCTGCGGTGTCGATCAACACAATCCAAGGCTGAAGAGAGACGATGTTGAGTTCCCACTGCTCAAAATACTCTGCTAAACCCCCAGCGACATTCACGATCACCGCCAGTCTCTCGACCAAAGCGACTGAAAAATTTCGGCCGTTTCCTATTATACCAAAGCTGCAGACAGCACCTACGCTGCGTCGAAGGCTACCACTGCTACCTCCCATGACCGGAGAGAAGCCACGGAGACTACCCATTACGTCAATAAACCAGCCATTGTCCTCTTGCCATCAGGAATTGCCCGCATCTCGACGCAAGGCAGAGAAAAAACAACGTGGGCATTCGATTGCATCAACATCCCTCCCACTGCGCCCGTTGCATCGGGGATCACCCGCACATCAACCCAAGGCTGAAGAGGGGCCATTTTCCACTCCCACTCATCAAAAAAGTATGCTAAAGCCCCAACAACGTCGACGGTCACCATCGAAATCTCGACAAAAGACCCAGGAGAACATCCGTACGTTTCCTATGGAACAGAGCCCTTGGCCAGTGCTAACGCGGCCTCCACTACCGCTATCGCTTCCACACAAGAGCCAAGGGAAGTCACGGGCACCGCTCATCGGGTCAACACCCCAGCCATTGTTTCCATCGCATCAGGAATCACACGTATCTCGACCGAAAGAAGAGGAAAAACAATGTGCGATTCCCATCAGCGCAGAACCATGGCGCGTTCCTTTGATTTCCAAGAGCTTGACGAAGTCAGCAGAGTGGCATCCAGTGCCAGAGTGCCATGGACGAACTGGGAATGAAAAGAAGCCCGCTGCACGCCGGGACGTCGAGTCGAAGCAGTCCAGCCAAAGCGCACCAGCTGAAAAATGCAAGGCTGAATATCAGATCTCGAGACTGATGAGGATGGTAAAAACAAGAAAGCCTGAATACACCAAACGGGACATCAGCATCCACATAGACCACTTACGCCGTTTCCTATGAGGCTTCTCTCCCAAGACCTTCAACGCCATAGTAGAAATGATGCTATCTCATATGGAATCTGAAGAAAACAAAGGACATGTTAAGGTCGAAGCTGGTTACTCCGGGGGTGGAAATTTCTAAGCAGCAGTTCATCGCACTGCAAGTCTTCTGTCGCATTTCACTTGAACTCAGTTATTTTTATTTTGCCAATGTAAATACAGCTATTTATTTTTCCTTCGTTACATCGGTGTGCATTTTCTGTTTTACTTACTGGTATGCCAACATGTGTTGGCGTAAATCAGTGAAGAGTTAAATAGAGAAGTTAGAACTTACGTTAGCTACGCAACCATTACCGACTCCCGCATAAGTAACATCTGCCTGTTTAGGCAATCAGGATAAGTGCTTATTTCTCTATGTGTATCCTCGCTAGTGCGAAAAAAAAGAAATAGAAAACATGCGGCTTGTTTTCCGAGAGTTCACTGAAGGTTTTAATATAGGCACTTTTTTCGTCACTAATAATTTAAGGACAAGTTGCACTCACGAATACCGTTAGTGGTCAGACTTTGCTCCAGCAGAGGCGGAAAGAAGTGGCTAATACAGGAATTGTAATTATTTGGGCAGCAAGCCTCTTCTCGCTGGAAATTCTCGACTCTGAATAGAGTCCTCCATACAGGACACCATGTGAGCCGTACCGGCCCGAAGGGATTTCCATGAAAAGAATATACAGTCGGTGTAAGTTTAACAAGCTGAACAACAAGAAATTCGGAAGTTCCCAGTAACCTGGGAATCGACATTATGCGAAGCTTACGGAGAGAAGGTGATCGTGTGGCAATCTTTTTATTCAGTCATAAGTCATTCAGTCATTCATCAGCTTATACGTCATGAAATGACACTAAATATAGATACAAATGTTGTACGCACAGACATAAGTTGAAGAGTTGATATTTATATAACCAGTTGTTTGCGCTTGCGCAACGATGCCAACTGGAACATGCGTATTGGCAACACCTGAAGCTGAAGCACTGATGCTTGCGAGGATGCTGGCCCTGGACACTGCTGCATAAGTTGACTCCAGCGCATAACAACTAACAACAATTGACGTTAACCCGACGTGACGGCTGTATCAAAGGAGTAAACATTTAATGTTATAAAATTGGGTAAGCAGCATTGCGAACACTATTGACGTCTCACAAAGATGAACGTCATTAATAAAGTAGTTCTGCGACCTGGTGTAGCTCTGTGGTAGAATGCTTCATTGCCACGCAGAATGCTTAGGTATGATTCAGCTGGGACCCTGACGTTTATCCTTTGCTTTCGTCGGGTCGACGCTACTGATGTCGGGTATTTTTAAACGCTGATAGATATGATTGATATGTGCGGTTTCACGTGCCAAAACCACCTTATGCCGATGAGAGATGCCGTAGTGGCGGGCTCCGGAGATTTCGACCACCAGGGGTTCTTTAACTTGCATCCAAATCTTAGCACAGGGGCCTACGGCATTTCTGCCTCCATTGTGAATGCAGCCGTTACAGCCGGGATTCCATCCCGTGACCTGCGGCTAAGTGGCCGTGTACCTTAGCCACTAGACCACCGCGATGAAGCAACTACCACGTCACCGTGGGCTCTAGACTCTGAGATAACGTACCAACGGCGATAACTCGTCTCCCGTATGCCCGTCTCTCGCTACAGCTGTATCGTGAATACAAGGTAAGCGCAAGAGCACTATGTACTGTTCAGAATGAAAGTGTAGTAATTATGAGGCAAAGGAAAATAGAAGTGACTAGAAACACAACTTAAGGCAGTTGTAAAGAGAACCGATACATCTGTCATTATTTCAAATTGTAAGCGCGTTTCGTTAGTTTTAAGAAGGAGTGGCGACCTGGATGTTTCTATAGCGCTACCTTTATGTTCTCAAAACGTCTTATTCACTTATACGCTGTAGCGAGCAACGAAATCACAGTGGCTCGTTGGACTAGGGGTATGATTCTCGCTTAGGGAGCGAGAGGTCCCGGGTTCAGATCCCGGACTAGCCCCAGATTTCTTCATCTTTTTTGTGTGTGTGGTGTATGACAAGCGTTGTCCTAGTGCGTCATAATGCATCTTCTCTAAGGCCCCACGTCTAAACCACGTCGCATGTGCCCTGGCGGAAACGCCGCGCTGACGTCTTCGAACGTCTTTTGACCCAGGAGGCTCCTGTTCTAGCGAGCCTGGCTGCCACTCCGAGATGAAATTGCGAAACAACAGCTCAAGAAAAAATATGGCAGCATATCCACGGAGTGAATGATGGAGAGTGGGGCGAAGCATCCGTCCGTCCATTCGTTTTCGCTTCCGTCCATCATGCTTCTGTCTGTGTGACCGTCCGTGCGTTCATTCGCCCGTCCACGCATGCGTCTGCTCGTGGGTCTGCACGTCCATCTGCTCGTTCGTCCATGCATCCGCCCCTGCATCCATCCATGCATCCATCCATCTGTCGGTGCAGCCATACGTGATTCCGTTCATGCATCTGTCTGTGTGTCCGTTCGTCCATCTATTCAACACTCCAAAAACCACAGTCTCGCATCTTTTCATCATATATTCCGCATATGCACCGCCATCCAGCGGACATTTCCAAGGACTAAACGAGAAGTGGCACACGCACACTTTCTTACGGCTTGCACTTCGTGTCTACTTCCCACGTTTAACCACTTCAAGTTCACGGTATATACTAGTACACTGTATTCATGGCACTGCGGCCCACGCTCGCTAAACCTATATAAAAAGCAAAGAGATTATGCCCAGCGAGTTTAACGTAGCAACCCTTTCTTGTCAGATTGTGCGCAATGTACATGACAATGGCTGCTAAGAGGGAATGAGAGACGGGAGAATTCGGCTTTTAGTTAACGCACACGCTGCGAATGTTTAATTGTTCAACAACGCACAGAAGAAATCTTACACCAGCACCACCTTGGAGGTCAAAATGTGAGACTGGTTACACACTACGACTAATATTACGACCATGAGGAACAAACAGGTCGTAGTAGTAGTCTTCGCCGCTAAAAATCATAGCCTATCAACAGAGTGAATGATGAATGGGGCGAAGCGTCCAACTATCCGTGCATGTGTCCGATCACGCTCGAGAATGCAGACATCGCACAGTTAACACTGATGAGACGCGAGCCAAGGAAGCTTAGCGCAAGCGTCTTCAACGCGCCCGCCGCTCTGCTCCGCTCATGTTCCAATAAAGATCCACAACGTACGGCGAATATATCCAGGGGACAGAGAGAGGCAATCGTAGGGGAAGCGCGCACAGAAGCCAATCGGAAAGTAGCGGCAATTGTGAGAATAGCGCCAGAGTAAGGCCGCGTTCACACTGAGCATTCCGGCCGCCGAAAGGGCTCCAAATCCGGTTCGGCGGCGGCGAGATCCGCCGAAAGGGCCCTCTCCGCGCCGATCGCTCTCAGACCGATTTTAGGGGCGAAGCTCCTTATGGCGTGGCTTGGGCGTCCCTCGTATGTAACCACCAGTGGCACATACCCGAAATAGGTATAACACTTGACCTCCAAGGTGTTGTCAGTGAGAGATTTCTTCTGTGCGTTGTTTAACAATAAAAAATTGTGCTCAATGTACATGCCAATGGCTACTAATGGGGAATGAGAGACATGAGCATTCGACTTTTAGTCAACGCGCACGCTGCGATCCCCATTAGCAGCCATTGGCATGTACATTGAGCACTATCGGACAAGAAAGGGATGCTACAATATACTCGCTGGGTGTAACCTCCTTAGCTTTAGAAAGGTTTAGCGAGCGTTGAGCCGCAGTGCCATGAATACAATGAACTTGTATATACCATGAATGGACTCATCATCATCATCATCATCATCATCATCATCATCAGCCTGTCTTCGTGCACTGCAAGACAAAGGCCTCTCCCTTGTTCCGCCAGTTAACCCAGTCTTGTGCTTGCTGTTGCCAATTTATACCCGCAAACTTCTTAATCTCATCTGCCCACCTAACCTTCTGTCTCTCCCTACTCCGCTTCCCTTCTCTGGGAATCCAGTTGGTGACCCTTAATGACCAGCGGTTATCCTGTCTACGTGCTACATGCCCGGCCCATGTCCATTTCCTCTTCTTTATTGCAGCTATGATATCCTTAACTCCCGTTTGTTCCCTAATCCACTCTGCTCTCTTCTTGTCTCTTAAGGTTACACCTACCATTTTTCTTTCCATTGCTCGCTGCGTCGTCTTCAATTTAAGTTGAACCCTCTTTGTGAGTCTTCAGGTTTCTGCTCCGTAGCTAAGTACCGGCAAGATACAGCTGTTATATACCTTCCTCTTGAGGAACAGTGGCAATCTACTTGTCATAATTTGAGAGTGCCTGCCGAATGTGCGCCACCCCATTCTTATTCTTCTAGTTACTTCAATCTCGTGGTTATGCTCTGCGGTTATTACCTGCCCTAAGTAGACATAGTCATTTACAACTTCAAGTGCACTATTACCTATCGCAAAGCGCTGCTCCTTTCCGACGTTGTTGTACATTACTTTCGTTTTCTGCAGATTAATTTTAAGACCCACCTTTCTGCTCTCCTTGTCTAACTCCGTAATCATGAGTTGCAATTCGTCCCCTGAGTTACTCAGCAATGCAATGTCATCGGCGAAGCGCCGGTTACTGAGGTACTCTCCATTAACTCTTATCCCTAACTGTTCCCATTCTAGGCTTCTGAAAACGTCCTGTAAGCACGCAGTGAATAGCATTGGGGAGATTGTGTCCCCCTGCCTTACACCCTTCTTTATTGGTATTCTGTTGCTTTCTTTATGAAGCACTATGGTAGCAGTTGATCCCCTGTAGATTTCTTCCAGAATGTTTATATATATTTCATCTATGCCCTGATTCCGTAGTGTCTGCATGATGGCTGATATTTCTACTGAATCAAACGCCTTCTCGTAATCTATGAAGGCTATGTATAGTGGTTGGTTATACTCTGAGCATTTCTCTATTACCTGATTGATAGTATGAATGTGGTCAATTGTTGAGTAGCCTGTTCTAGATCCTGCTTGTTCCTTTGGTTGATTGAATTCTAATGTTTTCTTTACTCTGCTAGCAATTACCTTTGTAAATAGCTTGTATACTACAGAGAGCAAGCTGATCGGCCTGTAATTCTTCAAGTCCTTGTCATCTCCTTTCTTATGTATTAAGATGATGTTAGCGTTCTTCCAAGACTCTGGTACTTTTCCCGTTAGGAGACACCTCGTAAATAGAGTGGCTAGTTTTTCTAATACAATCTGTCCTCCATCTTTCAGCAGATCTGATGTTACCCGATCCTCACCAGCAGCTTTGCCTCTGTGCATGCTCTCCAAAGCTTTTCTGACTTCTTTTATCATTACCGGTGGGGTGTCGTCTGGGTTACTGCTAGTTCTTATAGTATTAGGGTCGTGGTTGTCTCGGCTACTGTACAGATCTCTGTAAAACTCCTCCGCTATTTTAACTATCCTATCCATATTGGTAGTTATTTTGCCTTCTTTGTCCCTTAGTGCATACATCCGCCTTTTGCCTATCCCAAGTTTCCTCTTCACTGCTTTGACGCTTCCTCCGTTTTTCAGAGCGTGCTCAATTCTCTCCATGTTATACCTTCTTACATCGCATACTTTACGTCTATTAATCAACTTCGAAAGCTCTACCAGTTCTATTTTGTCTGTTGTACTTGACACTTTCATGATTTGATGCTTCTTAATTACGTTCTTCGTTTCCTGGGAAAGCTTGCCGGTGTCCTGTCTAGCTACCCTGCCTCTAACTTCCACTGCACACTCCGTGATGATACTCGTCACATTATCATTCATTGTATCTACGCTAAGGTTGGTTTCCTCGCTAAGAGCAGAGTACCTGTTCTGCAGTGACACTCTGAATTCCTGTACTTTCCCTCTCAGTGCTAGCTCATTGATTGGCTTCTTGCGTATCAGTTTCTGTCGTTCCTTCTTCAAGTCTAGGCGGATTCGAGCCCGTACCATTCTATGGTCACTGCATCTTACCTTGCCAACCACTTCCACATCCTGCACGACTCCTGGGTGTGCAGTCATTATAAAGTGTATTTCGTTCTTATTTACGCCATTAGGGCTCCTCCATGTCCACTTGCGGTTTTCTCGTTTTCGGTAGAAGGTATTCAAAATACGCAGATTATTGCGTTCTGCGAATTCTACTAGTAGCTCTCCTCTGGCGTTTCTAGTGCCGATGCCATAATCTCCTACTGCCTGGTCTCCAGCCTGCTTCTTCCCTACCTTTGCATTAAAGTCGCCCATTACTATAGTATACTGTGTTTTCACCTTACCCATTGCCGATTCCACGTCTTCATAGAAGCTTTCAACTGAAGCGTCATCATGGCTGGATGTAGGCGGGTAAGCCTGTACTACGTTCATTTTGTATCTTTTATTCAGTTTAATTGCAATGCCTACCACCCTTTCATTAATGCTATAGTAATCCTCTATGTTGCCAGCTATGTTTCTGTGAATTAGGAACCCTACTCCCAGTTCTCTTCTGTCTGCCAAGCCCCGATAGCAAATGACGTGCCCATTCTGTAGCACAGTATAGGCCTCATCTGTCCTCCTAACCTCCCTCAGCCCTATTATATCCCATTTAATGCCTTCTAGCTCCTCGAATAATACAGCTAGACTTCCCTCACTAGATAACGTTCTAACGTTAAACGTTGCTAAGTTCAAGTTCCAATGGTGGCCTGTCCGTATCCAGAGATTCCTAGCACCCTCTGCTGCTTTGCAGATCTGACCGCCGCCGTGGTCAGTTGCTCCGCAGCTGGTGGGGACTGAGGGCCGTGAGTTAATTGACGAATGCCTACGGGAGGAGTGGCCAGATACTGCACCAGGGTGGCCAATTCTTCTCTGGTGAGATCATCGGTGCGTACCGGCTTAAAGCCGGTACGCTCAGACAGTAGTGGGAATGAACTCAAGGTGGTTAAAATGAGAAGTAGATACGAAGCGCAAGCCGTAAGAAAGTAAAAGCCAAATTCTCCTGTCTCTCATTTCTCATTAGCAGCCATTGGCATGTAAATTGAGCCCTATCTGACAGGGAAAGGTTGCTAAGTTATACTCGCTGGGCGTAACCTCCTTGGTTTTCGAAAGGTTTAACGAGCGTTTGGTCGCAGTGCCATGATTACAGTGAACTAGAATATACCATGAACTCGAGGTGGTTAAAGGTGGGAAGTGGACCCAAAGCACAGGCCGTAAGAAAGTGTGCGTGTGCCACCTCTCGTTTAGTCCTTGGAATGTCCGCTGGATGGCGGTGCTTCTATATGGGGAATATATGATAAAAAGATGCGAGATGGTGGGACTTGGAGTGTTGAATAGATGAACGAACGGACACACAAACAGATGCATGGATGGACGCATGAACGGACGCAGGGGCGGATGCACGAAAGAACGCAGGGACGGGCGCACAAACAGACGCATGGACGGTCACACAGACGGACGCATGGACGGACGAATGCTTCGCCCCACTCTCCATCATTCACTCCGTGGATATGCTGCCATTTTTTTTGCGTCTGCCGCCGAATCGGTAAATGTAGACCAATAGGAGCGCTAGTCAAGGAATTTTGGAAAGTGGCGGCAAAGCCGTACTCACTTGTTATGCCGCAGTGAACGTAACTAAATGTTAAAACCAACGGGAGTTTAACCTACTCTGTGCTTACTTCGCCTCCGTATTTCGTGAACGAGGTGACCGAGCTTGCTGTTGGCGTGTCCGAGCTTGTTGCGGTCTTGCAGAGCAAAACGAACCCACCAACGCCGCTGGCGTCGGTGGTTTTTCTGCTCTTCGTGCATTACAAGACAGCCACTTGCCAGCAAAGTAAGCAGTACTGTCTTTTCTTGCTTCTTGCGAACGAGAATTGTCGAAGTATACACCACCGGATAGCGTAGTGACGTTTGCGAGCCGCGACAACAACCGGGTGACAGCGCATCCATCCCGCGTTCGCCCCGTGGTAGATGGCGTATTCGGCGGCGCGGGGCGCGTCCAGTGCGAACGACGCTGCGTTTCGGTGATGAGGGAATTTCGGTCGCTGTAGAAGGCGGGTGTTTCAGTGTGAACTAGGCTATACGCCATGTAGGAAATGGGACGAGAAATGATCATTCATTTCTTTTGCCTTCTTTCCTTTCACGTCTCTCCTTCCCTCGGTTACTCGTGACGATTCACAAGGTTACAATCTAAGGACCTTCGCCCCTAAAAAGAAAATATGGGAGGATTGCATGAAGATGGTAGCGAATTTGTTCCAACTTGCTCAGCAGCTTTATTTCTTTTTTTTGAAACTTTTCCTTAGAAGGCGTTGTAAGTCCGCTCTGGGAGTTCGTAATCCCTTCTTGTACCCGTCTGGTACAGCGCTGTGTTCCTTCCAATGCATCGTAGTAACAATGATGCTCGTGTGGCACGTCGGGGGTTTTCTTTTTGCCGGAGCATCTGTCCTTGAGCATCCTCAGACAAATGCGGCAGAACACGAGCTCTTATGCCTCCGTGTGAATCAGACCTGCCTGGTGGTTTAACCCGCCAAGAAGAGGTTACGTTGCAGAGGCTTCGAGTTGAGGCTGTGCTTACCCCATCCGTGATCGCTCTTATGGTGCAAAAGTACCGAGGCCCGTATGACACATCATGCCCATTTTATGACGCCCCAATCAAAGATGTAACTGCCTCACACTTACTGTGGATACAGTGGTGTACAATTAAGTTGTAGTCGTCGCCTCAGGCCCGGCCAACCACCCGAATTTGACCGCTGGTTTCATAGACCTCACCACAATTATCTACTGCACTTTATACACGAAACAAACCTACGTGTGTGTTTTTCAATCAAAGTTATTATGCCTAGGAGCAAGCTTTCTAAATTAAAAAAAAAAGACATCGATGCTCAATGCCCGGCTACCAACACCGAAATGTATGAAATGAATCAATGTATGACAATCAAGCAACACATAAAGAGCATCGGCATTTACACATGCGGCATCGATTGCTCTTGCCTTCGATGGCGAAAAAAAAGCTGTTAGACAAACTTGACGATTTGCGCCTCGTAGTTAATCCTAAAACACAATTAATATATAAAATCGTCAAACTTTTGAAACATTCGGCGCGAGATTCATCGAGCGTTGCTAACAGTCTTCACGGGTGAAATCAGAATGCACCGAAATAAATATAAGCGACAATACATATGCAGTCTGACTATCGCCATGCCCTTTACTCGCTGGTAGTGGTAACGTTAAATAGGCTTCGTGCGTCGGTTCAGTAGAGAAGAGCGTAGATATTACCAGTAAAGTACGGTAAACGTATTTTACTCGCCTACAATCTGCTCAGAACGCACGCAACGAAGCGCCTTAGCGTGTACTTGCATACGCGCCGTCGACCGCCTATCCAGACTTGATCGGAGCAGGTGCTGCTAAATATAGCCCGATCTCGCCGCGAATATTGTCGAGTTTAGTTAACAATTTTTAAAATGTTGTTTGCGTGTTGCGAAGTGGAGAACACTAAAGCAGACCGATTTGTCAATGCGACAATACTCGGTCAACGAAACTAAATCTAGTATTCTTTTATCACACGTTTCGTACTAAAAACAAAGACATGTACGCAGGGAGAGGAGTCAATATGTGAAAACAGCTTTGTTTCATGACTGAAATATTCATATAATGAGCAAAAATTAACCAAAAATATACGAACGCATGGCAAAATTATTAACAATAACAAACATGCAGGCCACGTCAAACTTGACTCAATCACGTCTTTAATGACTGCGAACATATTTTCTTTCAGATATTAGTACCATACAAGACAGAGGTTGAGGGGAAGACAGAGGCATGAAGTGATGACAAACCATTGACTAGCGAATGCCACTGAGGAACATATTTCGGCTAGTTCACTGGTTTCTCAACAAGACATTACCTTGAGAAAGAGATGTCCACTTTCCATAACATTGTCTTCAACGAAATCCTCGGTTCAATGACATTTCAAAGAATCAGCGAGACCAGTACATGTATTTCAGTGACATTATTAGAAGCCAAGGCCGATAATTTTTCAAAGTGGTTATTCTTCAATGTGGCTATATGCATTTCCACATGCAGGAAGGAGCCTATTACTGCTTCACATTGTTGCAACTATAGCTACATGCCAAAAATGAAGGACCGACAAACTCTGTGGCCGAGTCAACACGCATTCGAACCTTCTCATGAAACATATTTTTTTCAGCTATCGGAACTCGTTATCGCAAATCAGTCTGCATTGCGCTTATGTCAGTCGTTAGGCTTACAGAGAACTCGGTTTACTAATGGCTGACGCAAAATTGATACTTGCTCAAATAACGAATCCAAATACTTCTGTTTACCCGCTTTCACTAGAAAACTTTGAAAGCATTCGCGGAACTGGAAATATCTGGGCTAACACACGATGAAGTCGCGCAAAACATGTGATGCCCCGATTCAACCATATTCGTCTAAAGAATGGTTGGCCTGATCGGCCAGGCCTACTGCGGCTTCCGTTAGCTGCGCGCCACATCAGATGTCTGATCTTTCCCGTATTCATACTTGGAACGATAACCGAGCACAATTCAACATGTGATATCACTGAGCAGGTTGCAAGAAGGAGCAGATGCAAGCGCTGAACACACGTCTTCGCGCGCCTCGCCCGATTCAAAATTCGCAAAATAAGGACTAAAAAGACAAATAAACAAAAGAATGGGTCAATACAGTTCAAATTTCTTGATTTGTAAAAACTGGGGATGGACAACAAATGCGAACATGCACGTTAATTTAACTTCGGTCAAACAGATTGTTGAGGGACGATAGAGAAGACGGCGGTGATGAGGCTATGCCGTTGTCGCAGCTTCTACGTGGGCGGGCTCATAGCGAAGCGGTACCACCTACAACGTCCAGCCAGGTCCAGATGCTTGGTCGTTCTATATTCCTTGTGGTTTGCGCATCACGTGTCACGCGGCTCACTTCTTTTTCTGCGCGGCCAGCTGGCCAAAATTATAGCATGGCGCTACAAGATTTTAGGATGCCCAGCAACCGCTACAAGCGTGCATGCTCTTTGAAACCCAAAGTAACGCCGGGGTCTGGTTTAGTCTTGAAGAAACTTACTGCTGTCTTCGTCAACGTCTAGATCACGTGCATAGGCGCGCGCACGGGTGAGGAAGGAGGGTGCAAGGGGGTGAGAGGGTGGAGCAATGTGTGCCGCATATAGTTTTTCGCTGAAACTATATATTCACATGATGGAAAGGGGGTGCTGCAGCGAACTTTCACCTCCCCCCTCCTCAAGGGGAATCCTACACACAGCTATATACGTGGCAATTACGTGCTTCATGCGGTTCAAGGCAATACCGCACTAATCTAACACCCCAAGCGTCTGTTTGTTCCTTTTTTTCAGGCGCATGTTTGCTGAGGCTATTGTATGCTTGCTACGAAGCGGCAAATAAGAAGAAAAAAAAGTAGTGTCACTCATACTAGGCAAGAGAGTAAATGAAAAAATATCGGGCTCGTCCGGGATTTGAACCCGGGACCTCTCGCACCCGAAGCGAGAATCATACCCCTAGACCAACGAGCCGAGCTGTCGAACTGCGGAGAGCTATGAGATAACAATATGGCTTACAAATAAACGATGCGCTCGCAGTATAAAATAAGGTTTGCAGACGCGTGTACGAATCATTTGACGTAATGCGAATGGCTTACAAGTGTCAATATGCAAATTCTTAGCGTGGCAAGCTCTTGGATTTTTTTAGGCAACGGCCAATGATTAGAAAAATGTGTTTGAGGACCGGACAATAATTCAAGAAACACAGGTCACTTCAGAAAAAGAAAGAATGACAATGAACGAAATAAAGAGGATAAAGAATAATACGCATACAAGAATAAAAAAGCACCAGTTCAGAAGTACAGTCCATGGTGGTACCGCCTAATAAGTCTGTGGTACTGGATTATGTTGTCTGGCCCTTGCAGTAAGATAGATGAATTATTGAGCTACTTTCTTTTTTATTGTTTGAACGCCATTTCTTGAAGACATCACCAATTTTCAAAACAAAGAAACGCTTATGAGATGAATCACCTTCCAGCCAGATAGTCTTCGCCCGACTGATAAAAAAGTTCTACGTGGTAATTTGACTGCAGCTGTTTCATTTTCATCCACTAACTTCGTCGTACGTGTTTACCCTGAGAAGTTAATCAATCATTGTACAAGTGTCGTTTCGTTGTCCTTTACATCGATTTGAACACGAGTCAATTTGAACACGCGTTGCCACTGTCAGTTTATTTTCCCATATAATTATCAGTATGCGTGCTAAAAGCAGCCGCTGTTATCGGCTGCTGACCCGAAATGCAAGGTGTCAAATCGCGACTGCACTTTCAGTGGAGACGAAATGGAAGAGGCCCGTGTTATTCGGTGCACGTTAAAGAAACCCAGATGGTCGAAATTTTCGAATCTCTGAACTGCAGTGGAACGCTAGGGATTATCCAACAAATATTATTGCAATAGCAATTCTTTGGGCAATCTCTGCTTGTTTTTCCGTCTCCGCCACTAACACCATGATTAACTTATATGCAATACAGAATGCGCCAGCTAATTTCAGCCAGAGTTCAAAAATATCCCGACCCACGCAATCACGATGGGACCAAATGCATGTTGCTGACCGTTGCCTAGAATTAGTCAAACTATTGTGTGTTTTAACATATTATTTATTGAGATCTGTTTGAATAACTTTATTATAACTTTTGAAGGAACGAAGATGGCTAAAACATTTCAATGAGAAAGTTGTAGATTGGTTGGCAAAACATCTGATTAGACAGTTTTGAACTTCATATCTGTTAAGTACTAGTGCATTTCTGCTAACTACAAATGCCCTCGAAATACCGAAAAATACCACGTGACAAACCCGCTCGCTCGCCAGTGCGCACAGTTATTTTATGGCTCTCTAACGTTTCCAGACGAACGACCATAGAATTTGCTGGATTATGCTATATCGACAGACCACAGCAATGGTGGTGACTTTGCGATGAACACATTTCGCTAACGTCCTTAAAAACGCTAACCGCTGCGACAGCTTATTGCTGTTATGAACCGCTTCGAGGGAAGGATATCGTTATATATATATGGGGAAGGAGGATGCACTGGCCTTCTTTTTCTGTGGAGCGAATATTCGCCTTTCCGGCTAGAGTCGTCTGAGCACGCGCTTATCGCGTGAGCGAGCAAGGGGTGGCGGGGGGCTTATGGTTGCCGCGCTATCGCGGCAACGATTAGCGCGCGGCTCTTGCTCCCACAGCGGCGGGAGCTTCTACGGGCTGCGCTACCAATAGAGACCAGACTATACGCAAAGGCCTATTTTATTCCTTGCGTGCCTATCATGCGATTTTGATATATTAGCATGAATAAGAGGTTGAGAAGGGATTTTAGGGTATTTTATAGTGCCTGTAAATGCGTATTTTAGGTGTTGGTGCCTAAATACCTATAAGCGCCGATAAACGACTATTTCCCCAATTTTCGTCCGATGTGTAAAATGCGAAATGCTTCCGGCCAGTTGGCTCCGAAACTACAGACCTCAAACACATCACACGTCCAATTTCGCATCTCCACTCGTAAACACAAATAAAACGGGTTGGCCTCACTGTCACATTGTTGGAGTCATGTCCCTCGCGCTCGCCACCCTAATTACGCGCTAATTCTCACTTTGGGCATACCAAGATTATGAAACTGATCCACACTCCACGACGTGAAGCTGAGGTAAGATGAATGTGACGATGCCCGCGTCGCATTAAGCTGTTTACATAAGTATAGAGCACGAAAGTATTTTAGCGTGAAACAATGAAGGAATTATACAGACAATCTGAAAACTGAACAGTCTCTCATTTCTTCGCTATATGTTTATTATTAGAAGAGGAAGTCCGGTTCTGTTCTTAAACGGCGCGCCGGAATTTATCCAGGGGTTATCTCGGATTTCAAACCCCCACGCCCCCCCCCCCCCTTTTATTTTGCATTCTGGCCATATTGGCTTCGCGAAATTTTCTGAAACCTGGTACGTTAATTATTTGGCCACCTCGAATGATAACGTGGCTCATGTTTGCCAATGAAGAGTTGAGTAAGTTTCAGTAGACGGCGTTAAAATTCATAAATCCATGGAAATCGGTGTTTGGATTTCGAGGTGTCATACCATCCGATTTTTCCTGTTTTTGCGTTTTCTCGCCTACCGACAGTTATATTGCAGCTAGCAGACGGATTTAGCGATATCGGAGTTGCAATTTGCTAATTCGAGCTTCCATTTTACCGTGTTTTGAGGCGTCCTAAGCAAACGAAGTTCATTACAGCGCCCTAATTACAAGAACTGCCTATAGTTGAAAATAGATGTGCGTTTATTTATGAGTAATTTTTACAGGCTATGACATGCCTTCTTTTTTGAACAGCCGCCAGGATTGCGGCATCAGAGGTATGTAAGGAAAGAATGATGAGTGTGCATGTGCCCGACATTGTGGCTGGGAGTTGCCGGGCGTGGCTGCTGAATACTAAAGACCGAAAGCCTGAGTATGGGGCGGAATAGCCCACCATACTCAACACGCATCTCTTGGCTTCATAAGGCAATCTGGTGGCACTGATCACATCCTCGGTACACATGTAAGTCTAAGGGTCTCAAGCGTACCAAAGGCAGTTTTATGCTCCAGACCGTTAGATTTCATAGTCATTCCACTCAATCTTATCATTGTAGTGAGCCATCCTGGAAGTACGAGGCAGCAAAGCAGACGTACGTTTGACAAAAGCATATAGGCTACTTTACTGCATCAATGCTTCAGTACAACGCCAGAGTGAACTACAACTGCCTCCTATAGACAGTTTCAAGACTATGTAAAGATAGTATAGTCCCTAAATTCACCGAGAGCCATGCCAGCGAAGCTTCTACACAGACGGCTATAGATGCCTACGATGCTCCGAATAGAGGATACATGCAAGTATAGAGATGGAAACAGTCACCTGAAACATCGCGATATTTAAAGAAACCATTGAAGCCCCGGCGCTATTCTCCCGCGGCATGGTAAACGTGCGTCGCACACTCAATCCAGAACATCGAAGTGCGTCGAATATAACGCGTTTACATAGCGCTCAATCGTGGATAGATTTACCTAAAGTGTTCTTTTATGTGCGCCCCACCCCCATTACTTCGAGAAAGTTATCTAAGGTACAGGATTGCTGGATTGCTTCAATGTCGCCTCTGCATCGCCATTTCAGTATTGCCATGCCGGTACTTATTTTCGCTCTCACAAAGCCCTACACACTTTGCAGCATTCTGATATCGTGCGGTGAATGGAACCTATAACCGTGAAAGAAGTTGTTGCCTACGCATACAGTGCATCAGGTCGTTGCCATGGCTTTCACTTCGAAAAGTAGCATCGTTGCACACCGCAGTCCACAATAACATCCAACGGCTTGGGAAGTACACATTGTGTTTCTTCACGAACAGTTTGCCTATCAAACATAAGTTATTTTTTAACTATCATTTGTTTGAGCTCTGCCGCTCTGCTGGTGCTTCTGTTTCTCAAATGCTGTGCATCTGCAAGCGGCGAGATGCACTACGATGTACGAAAATATATGCCAACTGTTGTTGGATAAAAGGTATGGTGCTGGGAAATAAATTCACTGACCACGTAAGAAAAGCGACCGTAGAGCATCGATGTTTGATGAGTGTTGGAGAGTGTGCAATGCCAACCGCAAGCACTGGCCCAGGGAAAGATGTCGCGCCAATTCGTGGCTTCGCTTGCTGAATTGATAGATAGTATGCTTGCCAATCGTGTTACAGGTCACTGCTGCCAACAGCCTCACATGAGGTAGTTAGTTCGCTGCCTTAACACTTTCACGTACACGACGATTGTCCACTAGGTCAACTTTCATCTTCTCCCACTTTTCCAGGTCCAATCCAGGTCTCTATGAAATTGTTCTTTCTGATTCTTCTGTCAAAGTGCCGGCATGCGAAGTGATGTTTCATACCACTCTTCCTGGCAAATCGTTCGGGTATCGGAGGCTCTAAATGAAGTAAATGAATAAATTACCAGTCATACCGATACCGCTTTCCACAAGAGCGCTTCTATCGTACCGTTGTTGCAGGCGTGAAATGGGCTGGTTCAATGGTTTGTCGCAATGGGTGGAGGCGGGGGAGGCTCAATTTATTTCGGGGATCGGGCATGCATGTAATGGGGCACAGGCACTGGTGGCGAACGTGTACCATCCTCGTACTAGCATCGTCCCAATGTTCTCATATTCACACAAAAGCAGAATGAGCCTATTAACCTTAGGTTGGGATAGAGTGCGTTGGCACGCCTCAATAACAACGTGTCTATGACTGGCGAATTAAGTACGCTACACTGACTCGTTATACGGCGAAATGACTGCCACCCCGCTTCATTTTTGAATGTCACCGAGGGTCGTATTTATCATTTTTTAATATTCAGTTTGCGGAGATCGCTTTAAAGAGGCCCTGCAACACTTTTTGAGCATGGTTAGAAAACGCGGCCAATCGGTAGTAGAGGCTCCCTACAACACGCAAGCCAAATAATATAGCGCAGCACGCGGCCTGGAATTCACAAAAGAATATCAAAGTCAGCTATAGGCAGATTTCTCTTCTCTCGACAAATCACGGAAAATAAGCCCAAAAAGCCCATATATCAGCCATTGGCTGATTTTAATATGGCGCGCTGGTTGTTTAAGAGGTCCCCGCAAAAAGTCGTCATTTTTCCACGCGTGCGCGCGCGGTAACACTGAGAAAGTCGCGTATTCAGAGAACAAAAAAAAAGAAAAATATTGGGCAGATCCCACGTACAGTGGGAATCCATGATATGCGAAGCACGAATTAGAAATGCTGATATATGTCACTTTAATATCAGCACAACGTTACGAGGTAGAGGCAAATGATGCCGTTCGTGACTTCTCTGTCAAGATGATCATGTTTGGTTGTGTCGTTTACTTTCGTGATCTATTCACGACACGTGATACCAAATTTAGTATATGTGGAGCTAGGAAAACGACCGCGAGCGCATCATCAGGAGCCCAATATATTCCAATGTAGCGTTGACGCGTGCGCACACTGGGCACAGCGACGCTATACGTTAGCAAAACACGAGCCAGGCGCGACCAGCGTTCGTCGGCGCAGCTCGACGGCAACCGGCGCGAAATGTGACATGGTGCACTTCGCGCCAATGCGTTACCCAGACAACACTGCGTCTACTTTTCGTGACAGAAAGACGCCGAACGCGTTGAAATGCGCATGCGTCAAAGCAACGCAGCGTGGCGCGTGCCTGCGAGTATATGGCAGGACCACTGCCTGGCGTGGCAACACCGGCCTGACGCGACGAAACGAACGCCGGCGAGCACGCGCACCATGCCACGTCGAAATGTATTGGCACCTTGATTGTGGCATGTAGTGATGTTCTCACATGACACGCATCTCATGATTATGATGTTTGCGCTAGTCACACACCTTCGTATTTCACTGACGTCACGTAATACCGAATTTGGCATATGTGAATCTAACGAAACGGTCGCGAGCGCATCATCACTGTCGCATGTAGTCATCTGTTACATGACACGCATGTTGTAATTATCATGTTTGGATGTGTCATTTACCTATGTCGTCCATTCGCGTCGCGTAATACCGAGTTCCGTACATGTGAAGCTAGCGAAACGGCCACGGGCGCATCATGAGCGTAGCATGTAGTCATGTTGTTACATGACACGTATCTCATATTTATTATGTTTGCTCTAGTATCATACCTTCGTCATTCATTCACGTCTTGTAATACCAAATTTGGTATATGTGACGCTAGCGAAACGGCCGCGAGAGCATCATGGGCGTGGCAAGTAGTCATGTTGTTAGATGAAACGCATGTAATGATTTTTAAGTTAGCTGTGTAATCATGACATACCATACTAGTTTTGCAACATGCCATATGAAGGAATGTATATAACAGCGGTATCTCGCCGGTACTTAGCTACGGAGCAGAAACCTGGAGACTTACAAGGTGTGTTCAGCTTAAATTGAGGACGACGCAGCAAGCAATGGAAAGAAAAATAGTATGTTTAACCTTAAGAGACAAGAAGAGAGCAGAGTGGATTAGGGAACAAACATGGATTAAGAATATCATAGTTGAAATCAAGAAGAGGAAATGGACATGGGCTGGGCATGTAGCGTATAGACAAAATAACCGCTGGTCATTAAGGGTGACTAACTGGATTCCCAAAGAAGGCAAGCGGATTAGGGGGAGACAGAAGGCTAGGTGGGTAGATGAGATTAAGAAGTTTGCGGGTATAAATTGGCAGAAGCAAGCACAGGACCAAGTTAATTTGCGGAACATGGGAGAGGCCTTTGTCTTGCAGTGGCCTTTGTCTCTCACTTGTTCCTAATGGCTTAAACTATAGTATTAAAATAGAATACTGTGAAATTCGTGGGGATGATGATGAGGACTATAATGATGATGATGATATGAACGAAACCACCGTAAGAGCTACAGGACAATGAAGTGTAAATCATGACATTCATGACTATATTTTCATGTTATGACTATAGTCAAATATGTTCTTCATACAGTCATGTTATGTCATATTGTAATGACCGACGTGGATGCCACAGCACTTTTGCAACAATGCTTTATTGCACAAACTATACGAGTATATGTAGGCACGGTGGGTTGCTTTATCGATTCACTTGGTGGTGCTAGTTCGAACACGAGACATGCGCATTACACACTGGTTCACTCAGTTCATGCTGTCATCACACGTACCAAGATTGGTATCGATACCATTATCGAAACCGCCAGGAGAGCTGAAAGTCGTAGGCGGCTAAATAGATGGATAGATAGAAAGGTTCAAAGTTGCCGAAGCTCACTAAGAAATGCTTCGCATTTAAAAATGCTTAGGTCACGAGGCACGAGTGACGTTTTTAAAGACGATAGTCTTTCTTGGGGACCCTTAACGGAAAAATTTTGGTCTGTATGTCTGTCTGTTTGTCTATCTGGCTGTACGTTTGTCTGTTTGTCCGTCCTTATCGTACTTCAAACAACACCAAACGGCCAACCCCATCCGCAGCGCCCACTAATATTTCTCAAGGTTTAGCGTTCATAGTTGTGCGATTGTCAAGTAAAAAAAAAACATCATTGTGCATATCTGATGTTCCATAACAACACGTTGATGTTTTGTATGCCTGCCATCATACTAGAAGAGGCACACAGCCCCGCCGCGGTGGTCTAGTGGCTAAGGTACTCGGCTGCTGACCCGCAGGTCGTGGGTTAGAATCCCGGCTGCGGCGGCTGCATTTCCGATGGAGGCGGAAATGTTGTAGGCCCGTGTGCTCAGATTTGGGTGCACGTTAAAGAACCCCAGGTGGTCGAAATTTCCGGAGCCCTCCACTACGGCGTCTCTCATAATCATATGGTGGTTTTGGGACGTTAAATCGCACATATCAATCAATTAGAAGAGGCACACACAAGTAACTTTAAGGACTGCAGCGTTTATTGCGCTGCGTTGACAATGCACCGCGATGCTCAAAAAAAAAAAAAACGGCGTTTTCAACACTTTCCTACGACGACACGGTGATTGCACCTGCCCGTCGCTTTGCGTTCTACAGCTTATCACCTCCGAGACTGGCGCGCATCTTTTTCCGCGGGCACGCACGCCTACATTTTCAAAGATAACTGCCAGATGACGCTCGTGTCTAACGTGTCTCGGTGCGCTCGTTCGCTTCCGCTACACGCTCGAGCCGCTCTAAACGCAGTGCCTCCAAAATACCATTCATCGAGTTTCTTGCACAGAACATCAAATAAAATTTTGTTCACTCTCTCCAGGCGTAAGACTATCGTCTTTCGACGACATTTGGTGTGTAACATGCAGATTCTCGCCAATTTTTATTTGCCCCTCTTATCCCTCCCTGCTCAGCAGCCAAAGCTTTCGTCGGGACGAGAGAAGAGATAATGTGATGGAAGCGTGTGACAAATCTTTGTAACTCCACTCTTACTGGACGAATTCTTAACATTTTTGAGGCGCTCAATTTGTGAGGTAATACGCTTTTCCAATCAATTTATTCCTTGGTTATTCAAAAAAGTTTTTCAGGGCCCCTTGATCACAATAGGACAGGAATGCCATCTCAGATACATACGCTTGACCGCGACGAAGCCACCAGAGCCATAGCTACGTGCTCCACACAGTTACGCAGCACACGTCTGCCCCAAACGCCAGTGCCCCAAACGTTCACTTTATTGAATATTTCACATCCCGCAAATTTTTGCTGTTGATAGTACTGTATCAGTAAGCGGGCCTTTCTACACTACTTGCCAATTCAGCATATTAACAGTAAGGCCACCAAAGTAAGGCCACCTTCCCAAAGTAAGGCCACCACGAATATTCAAGAGCCACCGGTTCACACTATTTTGTTTGTCCCGCTGAATGCCGCTGACAGCATGAACCGACTTAATCGCCAGGTCACGTCTATGTCACTTGAGGCGCTCGTTCCGGGACAAATAACAGACGTGAGAATCAATGGCCGCAAGAACGTTCTGGCGATAGACGTTACGCAACGTACTGCTCTCGACGTATTGACCAAGGTGAATGTGCTCGGGAACATCAACGTTCGTTCTTTCATACCAGATGGCAAGGACTCTAGGGCAGGCGTTATCTACGACGTCGACACTTCTATCAGCGATATTGATTTTCCAACTCTAATCAAACCAGTGACGAAAGCTACTACAATCTTGCAAGCCCGCCGTCTCGGGAACTCACGATGCGTGAAACTAGTTTTTAAGGGTGACAGCCTCCCAACTCAAGTAAGAGTTGGTCATTTTCGACACACAGTACTGCCGTTCGTGCCGAAACCTCTTCAGTGTCGGAAGTGCTGTAAAATAGGACATGTGAGTGCTGTTTGCACAAGTTCTGCTGTGTGCTCCCGATGTTCGGAGTCGCACAACACGGAAGCCTGCCAGGCAGAACATCGCAAGTGCGGCAATTGCCAGGGTCCTCACGAGGCGTCATCAAAGCAGTGCCCAAATGTGAAGAAGGAAATGCAAGTGCTGAGGCAGATGGCCAGAGACGGTTCTACCCACAGGGAGGCTGCTGCCAAAGTGCGACGTCGGCGTTCGCGCCATAGGAAAACTCCTAGGACATCCTCTGCCAAGGCCAGGGATACACCGCTACCCCATATCACGCACTCACTACCACAAGCATCAACAAGTGCCAACAACAAGCATCCTCAGAAAGACGCAAGAAACATTGACCCTGACGCGTGGCCAGCGCTGCCGTCAGTGACACCGCCAGTAGAACGGCAGCATCGCCCACTGGAAGCTACTTCAGAGCGAGTAAGTCATGACAGTCAAGATAACGAAATAATAGACGTGATTAAGACCTTCATGAAGACAATTCGAGTACTCCTGAATAATATTCAGACTCCGGCTGCCCACAGCGCTCTTCAAATATTGGACGCTTTGAATCCGGTGCTACCAAATCTACAGAAGCACCATGGCTCTTTCCCTGCAGCCCTTCCGTAAACAAGTGAAAGAGGCATCAATTTTCCAATGGAATGCCCGAGGTCTTAAAACCCCGCATTTCGGATTTTCGACCATATGTTTTCAAGAATCAGTTTCCAATTATAGTAATTTGTGAACCACGTCTTCACAATGCTATAAGACTTTCTAATTACGAGGCTTTCAGATCTGCAACCCATAACGAAACCAGTAAGGTCATTGTTTACATCAGGTGCGAACTCACATATATTGAGCATCCAGTAACACCGGACAACAGCAACCAATACGTATGCCTGACAGTTAAGCGTAAGAACGTGAACTTCACGCTAGTGGCAGTATATATTTCGCCTTCAGGCCGCTTCGACCCAGCAAGATTAAGCGCCATTATATCAGCGACACCTGGGCCATGGATTATTACCGGTGATTTTAACGCTCACCACCCCCTGTGGGGAAGCCAGAAGATGGACCGTCGGGGAAGAGATGTGTCCTCCTTTGCATCTGACCACCAACTACATTGTTTAAATGACGGCGCTCCCACGTTTTTACGGGGTCTGACATATAGTAGCTGTCTCGACCTAACTTTTGTGTCGAGCAGCCTTAACACAAAGGTGCAGTGGTTTGCGGACAATGAAACGCATGGCAGTGATCACATCCCCACCTATATAAAAATCAAGGGGCTAAGCAAGTCGCAAATCGCACCCACTTCCCGGATAGACTGGTCAAAGTACAGATCATCCACAGAAAAGCAATGCG
The DNA here is from genome assembly GCA_013436015.1 of Rhipicephalus annulatus. Classification (NCBI taxonomy): domain Eukaryota; kingdom Metazoa; phylum Arthropoda; class Arachnida; order Ixodida; family Ixodidae; genus Rhipicephalus; species Rhipicephalus annulatus. The sequence goes on from WOVY01004932.1 coordinate 55,466, forward strand.
AGAGAAACCAAGAAGGCTCTCTTGAAAGCCTAGAAGGTTTAATGAAGGCCGCTATTCAAGAGGCAACGTTTAATTGTGGACCTTTGCCAGATTTTTGCAAATATGAGGTGGAGTTGGAACGACTTCGCGCAATCCGTCGTCGCGCCGAACGACGTTATAGGCGCACGAAATCCATCTACGACTTGAGGGAAGCGAGACGTCTACAAAAGAAGATTCAACGTCGAACCAATGCACTACAGTCGCAACGATGGAAGTCACTATGCGAGTCGCTCGATCCCCACAAACCTCTTTCGCAAATATGGAGAATAATCCGTGGCCTACGAACATTGCCACAACAGAATTGTCCGTTCAAATGCCTTGCTCTCCACCAAGGCCGGCGTGAAATCGATGTAGCGGAAGACTTCTGTGCCAGGGTTGCAAACAAGGGGTCCGGGATCAACATGAGTAACCTACGAAACGCGCCGGTGTCCAGAGACACTCGGATGGACAATATGTTTTCTCTAGAGGAGCTTCAGGCAGCATTGGCAGCATGCAAGCGCTCGTCATCGCCTGGACCCGATGGAGTCACTTACATGGCCCTTGCTAATCTAGGACGAACAGCTCGGCGTGCCCTTCTAGCTGTATACAATGACTCGTGGAGCAACGGTTCGGTTCCTCCTTCGTGGAAGTGCAGCCGCCTTGTGCCCCTGCTCAAACCAGGCAAATCGCCTCTGGACATGGCCTCCTATCGCCCCATCGCACTTGCAAGCTGTTTTGGAAAGGTGATGGAGAGAATGGTGCTGACTCGCCTGGAGTGGTACTTGGAACATAACAATATATACCCCGATGCTTTGACCGGCTTTCGACGTGGACGATCTTCCATAGACAATGTTGTTGATCTTGTCACGTCTGTACAACAGCAGAAGAGCCTAAAGAGATTATCAGCGGCACTTTTCTTGGATATTAAGGCTGCATACGACAATGTATTACATGAAACCATCCTGGACGCCTTGGGAAGTATTGGATTGGGAGGCCGCGTTTACCAATGGATCTACAGCTATTTGAAAGACAGAACCTTCTTCGTTCAGACAGAAGATGGCGCAACAAGGCAACATCATACTTATCGTGGCGTACCTCAAGGTGGGGTCCTAAGCCCCATACTTTTCAACCTTGCGCTCATCGGCCTCATTGACGTCCTGCCACACTCCGCACATCTGTCGATATACGCGGACGACATCTGCATCTGGGCATCAGGGGTCACGCGTCTACACGTACGAGACAGGCTTCAGACAGCGGCTACACTGACGTCAAATTACCTACAAGGACGAGGACTGGAGCTGTCATATGAGAAATGCTCACTAGTTGCGTTTACGCGCAAGACAATGACGCCATACCGCATCAGAATTAATGGACACACAATCAGCTATCAAAAGACTCACCGTTTCCTGGGAGTAATAATAGATCGTGATTTGTCTTGGAGCCCTCATATCGCTTACATGAAGAAGAAACTGACCATGATCACCCACGTCCTAAGGTTTCTTGCGGGAAAATCATGGGGTGCATCGGTACGAGCCATGCTTCAGCTGTATGCTGCACTTTTTCTTGGCTTCGTGCGCTACAGCCTACCTGTGCTTGGCAAGGCCCGCATAACAAACGTTCACGTCCTCCAGTCATTACAAGCTCAAGCACTGAGAATATGCCTCGGGCTGCCGAGATGCGCATCCTCAGCAGCGACTGTCGCAATCGCTCATGAACACCCTATCACAACCTACATTCGTGTCGATGCTTTAAGAACGCACATAAGACATGCCACCCGGATTCAATCGCATCACCTTGCCTCCCTTCCAACTTCCAGGCCATGCTCTGCGTTCTGCTCTATTATTGCCCCACATCGCACGGTGATTCCCACGAACTTCACGCACGCAGCAAGACCGTCGTTACCATTGTGGTGTCTACATCCACTGGAAGCCCTGATAACCATCCCCGGAATGCAAAAGAAGAAAAATTTGTCAAATTTGGCCCTAAAACAAACAACATTACTGTTTCTGCATGAGAAACACAGTGGACGCATTCACATTTACACGGATGGGTCGGTCACTTCAACAAGTTCAGCAGGCGCAGTGGTAATCCCGGAGAAATCCATCACGATAAAGTTCAGGACCTCGCATTTGACATCATCCACGGCGGCAGAACTCGCCGCCATTCGTGCCGCTCTGGAGTTCCTAGTTGAAGAACCGCAACAGACATGGTCAATATTCTCCGACTCCAAAGCAGCTCTCCAGGGAATTGCCTCGCCATATCGTCATGGACCAAACGAACAGCTAATTGCTGAAATACGACTGCTCCATCACCGGGCTATAGAGAAACAACATGACATAGCATATCAATGGGTACCAGGCCACTGCAGCATTGATGGAAACGACCGTGCAGATGAAGCAGCCCGAACTGCTCATGACGATGCCCCTTGTGTAGCTATACCATTATCAAGAACGGACGCCGCTGCAAGGCTTCGATCACTTGCACGAGAACTGACACTCGCTCAGTGGAATTCACCGGCATTCACCAACGTCCGCCTTCATAATTTGGACCCACACCTACAGCTCTGTCTTCCATCAGGAATAACCAGAGCAGAGGAGACACTTTTGTGCCGTCTGTGGATTGGGGTGGCCTTTACAAATGCTTATTCGTTTCGAATCGGAATGGCCAGAAGCCCGACATGTGACAACTGTGGCTGCGCAGAGACTTTTTCCCATCTTCTCTGCGAGTGTCCCCGCTTCAGCGTGCCAAGAAAAGAACTGTCAAAAGCTTTAGATAGAATAGACAATCGCCAATTGTCGGAAGAAAGGGTATTAGGACACTGGCCGAGACCTTCCTCTGCACGCAAGGCATTGAGAGCGTTGTTGCGCTTTCTGCGGGCAAGTGGTCTTAGAGACAGACTGTAAACAGCGTCGTGGATTGTCTGATGACCTTCTCTCTCCTTTTTTTACGTCTTTTTCTCTCATCTTTTATCCCCCTTACCCCCTTCCCCAGTACAGGGTAGCCAGCCGGTCTGAGAACTGGCTAACCTCCCTGTCCTTCCTCATTTATTCCTCCTCCTCCTCCTCCTTAACAGTAAAAGCATTTTTGAAATTTTATGGCTTACTGCCAAGAGGATCTCAATATGCCTTTATCTCTGGCCCAGACGCTTTCTTTCTTGTCAATTGGCCACGGTTTCATACACCCCAGATATTGTTTCTTTGAAAAGAAACTAGAAAGCATAAATGTGAATGTCAGAAACCACTTGTTCCTAATGGCTTGCAAAATAGTATTAAAATAGAATACGATGAAATTTACCCCCCGAAAGCTAAGTTCTAGTTTATCAGATATTTAAAAAACACATTATTCGATTATTTGGTAAATGCGGAAACAAATACCTTAATAGCCGCATATACTTCTCTGAAAAAGCAGGCATGGGAATATTTTCTGATTTGCTTCACTGGTGGATTCTCCTCAAAAAGGTTGCCTGATCATAACGCGATAGCGTTCAAGAGCTCGTGCAGCGGAAATTCCAGCGTTGCCGTCAGCCCCGTTGGTTGTGAGCGAAAAATTGTCTGTGAGCAAAAAAGCTCGTTACAGGGATCGCCGCTGGAGTCCCCTACCTGTCCACACGTGCGCGCGCGCTCACACTGACAAAGCCGCGCATTCGAAGAACAAAGAAGAAAAAAAGTGCTCAAGGTCACGAGACGCGGGTGATGTAGTTTCTTTGCCCTGCCACCCCTTCCTGCTTAGCTTCCAGCGTTTTCGTCGGAACGAGAGTATAGAGAATGCAATAGCAGAATGCGACACACCTCTGTAACTCCACTCGCAGTAGAAGGATTCTTAAAATTTTGGCGGCGTTGAATTCTTGAGTCAATAAGCTCTTCTAGTGAATTCATTCTATGGTTACTTGAAAGAGTTTTTCAGGGCCCTTTAACGCATTTTGTTCGACAGGTGTCACGACGAAAGCGAATCCACTCGGCGATTTGTAGGCGCATTTCGGAGGCCACAAGCTACGTAGAAAAAGGCCGGGATAGTGCAGCCACTGCCACTAAAAAAAACACAGGAACTTTCAAACAGCTGTAAAATTAACAGCTATGTCCATCTAGCGCAAAAATTTACCCTGCCTTTCCAGAGGCGTTGATCAAGCAAACAGATAGAGTGGAGAATAAAAATAATATTTGCGACCGATGAAGGAATGTCGGTGAGTGGGCTCCTTAGTCCGGGATCCCATTGGCGCGGGCCGCTGTCCTCGCTCGTCTCACGAGGGCTTCTTGGGTATCCAGATCTGAGCTTGACAGAGCTGCCTCCCACACTACAGTGTTGTGCTGTGCTCTGGGTTGTAGAGCTGAATTGTGCGCGCATTCCCGTACCATGTGGTACAGGGTGGCTGTATTAGTGACGCAAAACCTGCACAGTGGTCCGTGTGTGTCGGGATCTATCTTGGACAGTATGTATGGAATGGGTTAAGACAAGGTCTGCAGGCGACGCCAGGCTACTTGAGATTCTGTACTAAGATTTGGCCCCGGGGGCGGAAGTTTCCATCTTTCGAGTCTTTGATGTTCTGAATATCTGTTTATGTTAGGAACGGGTCCATACGCATAGCCGACATGCCGGGGTCGGTGGGACATGCTGGGGTCGGAGGTCCAGAAGAGTAATTCTCGGGCCGAGGCATGGGCAAGCTCATTGCCTCTAACTCCACAGTGGCCGGGTATTTATATCAGCTGCTTCCATTCGCCCTCTGAGCGTGAGGACGAGAGTTGTGTAAGAAGTTGATGCGCAGTAGGGCCAATGTAGCCTTTCCTGCAATGTAGCGATTCCTGCTTCTTCCATACTACTCGTGTTTCTGTCCTGGGCTGATATGCAACCAACCCGTTTTCCACAATGAATGACGTTTGCTGTATATTTGCCGTTCACTGGTCCATCTGCATCGACAAAGAAGGCGCCCTCAGTATTTGTGTAGTTGTCGTGAACTTTTGCCCGTACCCGACGTCGATGTTCGTGGAACTGAGGATGCATGTTGCGTGGAAGTGGTTTGATGATGAAGTCCTGCCTCCATTCATGTGGGATACGTTGTTTTTTCCTTCTGTCAATGGGGGCTTCGATGCCAAGTTCTGATAGTGTTTTCCGTCCCGTTTTAGTGATGGATAAGCGCATGACTTGATTCGTGTGGTGTGCATGGAATAGTCCTGATACGGTATTGTGGAGCCCCATTTGAAGCAGACGTTCCGTGAGGCTCTACGGGGAAAGGTTCAGAGCCTTCTTGAGAGCCACACGTATGACTCTATTTAGTGCTCGTCTGATTTCCAGAACCTCGGGTAAGAAAAACTGTAGGTTATTCGACTGATAACAAATGCCTGAATGAGCCGCATTATGTCGTGTTCTCTGATCCCTCGTCGCCGGTTAGCCACCCGACTAATCATGCAAGAGATAAGTAGGCAGGATGTTTTTAGTTTATGTAAAGCAAATGAGTTGTTGCCCTGATTATTGAAGTTGGCCTTCAGAAATCGGATGGTTTCAACCTGTTTAATTTGCGTTCCATTGAGTTGTACGTTGAGGGATGTATTACCAGAAGCCTTATTGCTATACATACTAGGATTTCTGATTTGGTGGAAGAGCACTCCAGACCACTCTAGAATAGCTTCAGTTGTAAAACTCTCCGCCGGCGCCCCTGCTGCCGGTGTCTCCACTCTTCTGCCCGCCGCCAGATGGCGGCACCGCTCCATCTTGCTCCGCAGCAGACGCTCCGCCGCTGCTGGCTGCGGCCTAAATCTCTCGCGGACGGAGTGTTTGTGGCTGTTTCACGCGTATTTTCACGTCTTCTGGCGTTCTGCGTTAAATAATTTGTGATACCAGGCGAAACCGGTATCGTGTCCCATGTCCCATGTCCTGTGTTAAAAAGCTTTCGTGGTCATCCACCTTTACGTGAATGAAAAGGTTCACGAGTTTTTTGTTCTCTGTATGTTACAATGCGACTTAATGTGATTGGGGTCAGTTGTCAACTAGCTAGTGAAAACACCTTGGATTTAATCTTATTTGGGTCCATTGTCAACTAGCTTTACGATTCAGAAAACGAACAGCCCTACCGTTAAGAATAAACAACCCACGTTTTGAAATGAAATGACTTTATTTCAAAAACAAAAACAAGCGCTTTTCTATGGGAGATATTCAGGGGAAAAGGTTGTGAGTACGCAACTTGACTGGCCCTAAAATAACTGGCAGGCTGCAGCAGAGCAGGAACACTTACTGACAAGGGAAAAAAATAAATCTGCCTGAATTAAATAAAACTTCAGACATGATTGAAACTCTTGCAGATGCTGCTCTTATTGCTTTCTTGTGAATGTTTTTTACCTTCTTCTGTCTTTGCGGCGCTCTTTTTTGCTTCTGGAGCATTTGAACTTGCTGCTCTTTCAATCTCTTGTGGCACGGCTTGCACCTCGCTTCAGAAGAAAGCACCTTGCACTTGCGTGTATAGCTCAGTGCTTTCACTCTTTCCACCCGTGACAGACATTGAGCTTGTCAACTCGGTCTACGAGATTGGCTAGGTCACCTAATGTGCGGATGCTGACGTTCTTCAACACCGCCACCACGCGGCCAAGAGCACTTGCGGTGGCTATGTTGTCAGTCCCCACCACAACACATTTTTCAATTTGGGGGAGAATTTGTTGGGCTGTAAGCGTGAAACACACAATATACTTTCCATCGCTGTCCTCGAGAGTTAGCATTCGCCACAAAGACGGCAGCTGAACGCTTTCCAGGTCACTCAAAGTAACTTCCTCAAAATCTGCGCTCCAAGCGCTCTGAGTTTCTTGCGCATCTTCACCCTGAACTCCATCAGAAGGCGAAACCGAAGGGCTAACTGTTTGGCCTGTACTACGTTCTCTTCTTTTCCGTTTTTTGTCCGGTGGCTTCGACAGGTACGAGGGAAGGTTCGGGAAAACTTTCGGCACCGCACCCTCTACTAGCGTCCACTTGCCCGTGGCACCTTGACTGTTTCTCCATTGATAATGCGCACATAACACTTTTGTATGTCGTGGTCATAAAAAATTGCCCGCAGCTTCCCTCGGGGGAACACTGAGGAGGATGCGGAGCATATAATTGGTTAACGGGGTGTTAAAGTGCGACTTACTTGGGTCGATGGCTAAATTGGTTAACGTGGTTGTGAAATGGGGTGTCAAATTGCGACTTACTTGGGTCGATGGCTAAATTGGTTAACGTGGTTGTAGGAGGGGGTGTTAAATGAGTGAACACGTACACACGTATGCGAAAGGGCGGCGCTGGTCGAAGGGACGTCGATCATTGTGTTTGTGGATTCGTTGGAATTTATTTCACCGCGACCTTGGACGTCGACGCGCCGTACAAACCAACCGACGAGCGGCAACTGAGCGAGCGAGCGCCGACCTTGAGTATATATACAGCACGACGGCGCATGCACTGTCAGCTGTTGAATGTTCTCGAAGCGCGACGCCACATGCGCGTCCACTGGAGAATCAGGAGAATTGTAGATGTCGAACGCGGTGTGTAGAGGAGGAAGGGTGCACAGATGGTGGAGGAGTGAAGCGCGCGCGGTGTGTAGAGGAGAAAGGGATGCACAGATGGTGGAAGAGTGGGCGACGGCGCGACGGCGCATGCGCGCGCGTCAGCTGTCGAATGTTCGAGAAGCGGTGTGGACGGCGCGGACGGCGCGGACGGCGCACTATAAGGCGCGAGTATAAGATGCTCCGCATCTGAAATGCAGATCACACACCTTTGATTTTTTCGCAAGTTCCCGGTCGGCACGCGGAATCGCTTTGTTCCACGCCGAGAGAAGCGTCGCGTCGCTGGGAGCAGAAAAGAAGTGGCGTTCTGACTTATTCGCATCGTTCCTGTAGCCGCTCGTGCAGCCAGGAACGTAGCACGTCGGCATGGATGTCGAGAACACAGCTAGTCGGCTGGTGTGCGACGAAGGCTGCAGTAACGGAAAACAACGTGCGAGCGAGCGAACGCTGTGCTGGTCTGGCGCTGGTGCCACCCGTTGACGCGGCCGGCGGCAGGGAAGAGGTGAAGCTCGATGCGACTGCAGCGCCACGAGGCGCACGGACAAGCAGCGGTTCCGCGCAGCTCCGCCGAGTTTTACAACTGAAGCTATTCTAGTAACGTTGGTCAAAGACACCCTTGAAATCAATTTCAAGAATGGCCCTTTCCGCTTGAGTGGTACCGCTAAGTAGATTGACAATCTTGTGTTTTAGTTGGAGGAGGATGTCCTGCGCTGACAAATGGGGACGAAAGCCTTACCTAGTGTCAGGCAAGAGGTTCTGTTCTAGATATTCGTTTAGGCTTACTTGTATGGCTTTCTCCATCACCTTACCAGCGCATGACACGAGGGATATGGGACGGAGGTTATCAATATTAAGCGCTTTGCTGGCTTTCGGGATGAAAGTGAGCTCGGCCAATTTCCACTCTAAAGGTAGCGTTGCGGCGTCCCAGTACTGGTTCATTAGATCTACTAGCAATTGAGTCATGCCATCGCTTAGGATAGAGAGCAACCCTACCGATACCTGATCGGGTCCCGCACCAGTACCTTTCATCAAATCAAGCAAACAGCAAACGCTAAATAATGTGCTGCCATCTGTGAGGCATTGTCAGAGTCTTTATGGCCTCCGAGATGGCAAGCGAGTGGCGTGTATCTTGGAGGCCATGCGACTCTTAATTTCGTATAAAAACCTGTGTGTGCCATTCGCGAGTCACTGCAGATTACGGTGGAATGAGCTGACCGATTCTATAGCACTAGCAACGCTTCATAGCTCAATAATATCCGTACTTCCAGATGTAGAATAGACAATTGCGATCAGATATAGAAAATCAGCAATTCGCACAGATATGACAGAAAATAGATTTACATGGACATAATACTAATACCCAGTAGTGTCTGCGTCTACTCTTCCGAGTCGGTATCCTTTTCGTAAAAATGTAACCACCTCAAGTCTCCATAGCGACCTCAGTTGAGTCAGTCCCGAAAATTAGCAGTTCTGATTACTGGATTTAGATGTCATTCCCCCAATCTCCCTCTGAATTCATATCTACACAGATGTGGTCAGGTAGTGGCACCCTCTGTGCATTTTGCGAAGAACCATTGAACACTACTTTCCATCACGACACCGATACAGTTTAATTAGTAAAAAATCCTAGTTATTTCATTTTTGGAGCTAGGTATTATGTTGACGGTAGAAACTGTGCTAAGCTTTGGTGCCTCTGTTTTGGTACATTGCTTCAGGGACGTAATCAATTTGGTTTACAATTTTTTCAGGCATCCAAATATATTCCACTGTAGAGCTCATTCTATTAAATACTGTTGTTTAACTTTAATATGTGTTTTAACACATACATTCTGAATGGTTGGGTGAAAAAAATGCCACTGTCTGGTCTTTTAAAAATCTCAGAATTTTACTTTTTTGTTTATTCTCCCTTTCTCTCTCTCTATGATTTTTCTTACATAAATTTGTATCTTAATTTATTCATTACCATTGTTGTAGTGCTCATAAAAATAAAAAAATACGCTACGCTTTCTTGCAAATACACCGCAGTGGGTATGAGCCATTGTATAATAGAATACAATCTGTTCTCCAACTGCTCGCGACGCTCGTAGTGTCTTCGCTTCGTCTACGATCGGAAGCCAACTGCTGGGACCATCGCTCCAAGAAGCTCACCTAGTTCGTCGGAACCCGACCACATTCAGGTCACTTCAACCATTATTTTTGCCAAGCGCAAGAGGTGGACGAAAAAGAAGCCGAAGCAATCTTTTGGTTCTGAATCGGCCAGCATATGCGACATCATGCCGAGTCGTTATAATTCAGCCCCTGTGGAAATTCAATTCGACGACATTTTCCTAGTAATGCCAAATTACTTCCCCATCATATTTTGGATGGTTTACTACAAGATCACCTGCGCCGTATTACAACGAACGTTATTATTGCTACAGACGCATCGCAATACGACGAAAAGTCCGGGGTTGGTATTTTCAGCCCGATTTTAAATTGGATTTATTCCCTTCGACTACCTGATTTCATACCCGTTTTTGTGGCTGAGTTTCTGGCAGTAGTGCTCGCCTTACGCAAGCTAGATACAGCAATTACATCAGCTGTCATAATAACAGATTCCCTATCTCTCTGTGCAGCACTTTCTGTTGGTGCTGATAATCACGTAACAAGGGCGTTCCGTGTACTAGTACCTGTGCATTTGAGAAAAGTGCGATTAGTTTGGGTGCCTGGACATAAAGGTTTGTTTCTGAATGAAATAGCCGATTCCTTAGCTAAGTCGTCAATCAGCGAACCAATTCTACCGCTCTGTCCATCATCCGCTTATGTGACCGCTGCTCGATTCCGCAGACGTACGCTTATGCAAGTCTTTAAAGGTTCAGCACTAACAAACTCTACAGAATATCGCCATTTATTATATCCCTGGCGAAGAGACTTTTGCCGCACTCAAAAACAAGAAGTAGCTATCACAAGGCTGCGTTGCCGGGTGCCAAATCTAAATTTCTATAAACACAGGTCTGCTCAGGCACCTTCGCCACTGTGCGCATTCTGTGATGAACTGGAAACAATAGATCATTTCTTTTTGACCTGCAGGCGGTTTAACACATTACGAAAAACCCTATTAGAAATACCTTTGCGTGGCATTGGTATGAACTTATCTCTGCCTGTCATTTTGTCTTTTGGAGCTTCCATTTCTGGTTTCTCTAATGGCACAGTATGCGCGGCCGTCCGGGACTATATTGATGAAACTAATAGGTTGACTAATTAACCAGTTTCATTATCTTAACATGTCCACATAATTATATACGTATAAAATCAGATTATTGGTCTATTCTAAGAATAAATTTGTTTATGTAAATATTTGTATGCATTACATTAAGCACCACACTTGCCTATAGGCTATCGGTAATCTTTCTGTTATACCTCCATCATTCTAAATCTGAACAGTAAATTTTAAAGCCACTCAATTCTTGGCCAATCCCCCACAGTGGGTATGCGCCACTAACAATAGGAGAACAACAACAACAACAACAGCAGAGGCCCGACAAGCCTTCCAACATGGACAGTGACCAGCTAGAGCTGCTTGTTTATTTCCGGATGCAACAGGAATCTCACCACGGTAAGGGACAATCTACTGAGGTTTGGAACGGAACTGAAGGACTTGATTCCAAGTGCCACTCAAACTATAAGAACACCACAACTTCGCTGACGATGTCAAACAGCAAGTGCAAGCGACTGGGTGCAGGTAAATCCAATGTCAGCTCGTCGAAGTCAGCCGAAGGAGAAGATGAGTTTCAAGCCGACGAAGTCTTCGATCACGAGACTCGAAAGCCGAAGCTCACCAAGCAAGGTGTGGTAGACATCATGACACAGCTACAAGATTTTTTGCGGGAAAATGGTCCTTCTGAAGAGTATGACCTGCGGAAAGACCTTAGTATTTCCCAAGTTCAGATGATTCTTGGCATGCATGGCACAATCAAAACGTTTTTGGACCGTTCCCCACTAATTGAAATCATCTATCAAGATTTCTACACGTTCGTACACTACAACTGCACTGATGACGAAGACGACCGTCTGGTTGAAACGTTTACCGAGTTCCTTAACGACAGCATCCTTCGGAACGCGATAGCCGGCGATGGCAAGCGTCGAGGAAAAAGTGTACTTTAATCGAACAGCGGTGTCTGCGTGTCAGGCCGAGGTGGTGGAGACAATGAACTGGCTACGTGCAGGACAAAAAATGTCTCAAGCCAGATTCCATCGCTACGCCTGCCCCGTTCCCGTGCGCTGCATGTCATGCAGCAAACATGTGATGCCAAGGTACAGACGACACGATACCAGCCTGCTCGAATCCCCGGGTTGAAATCTGATCGGCAGAAGCGTGATTTAAAAATTACGCAGCTCAAGCTGAGGCCCAATGTTATTCCAGAAAGTCAAGCGCATAAACCACAGCAGATTTACGATAAGATCCGCACGGTCGAACGAACCTCACCGCCACCAGATTTAGTGCCACCATGGACTGCCGCAAAAGGTAATAATGTGAGCACATCTAAGAAGGATCGGAAAAGCTGAAGCACGCATGAGCCAGGAGCACAGGCAAGTTCGCGAGAGCCAAAATCATGGCCAATTTCCAATTCGTCCCCCCCACCCACATCAGCCTATAGCTGAGCAGAAGCTACACGTGCCTCCAGTTCGCCATACGCCATCGCTTATAATCCTGTTACGTAGCAGATCACCATCACGTCATGGTCAAATTCTCCAGAAGAAACGACTTTTCTAATGGTTCGAGGCCTCGGCCAAGGCTTACGCCACGTCGGAGACATCCTCTACTTCCACCCAAGACGGAGAAGAATTGTGCCCAACCAACTCAAGCAACTCCCCAGCCAGTCTACCTGCGGCGTCAATCAACACAATCTAAGGCTGAAGGGAGACCACGTTCAATTCGCATTGCTCAAAACACCCTGATAAACCCCCAACCACGTCCACGATCACCGCGAGAGTCTCGACATAAAACACTGAAAAAGATTCGGGCGTTTCCTATTAAACCAAGGCCGCAGCCAGCACCTACGCTGCGTCGAAGGCTACCACCGCTTCCTCCCAAGGCCGGAGAGAAGCCACGGGGACCGCCCGACGTCGAAAACTGAGCCATTGTCCTCTTGCCACCCAAAATTGCCCGCATCTAGACACAAGGCAGACAATAGTTAAAGTGCGCTTCTTATTGCCTAAACATCCCTCCCAGTGCATCCGTTGCATCGGGGATCACCCGCACATCGACCCAAGGTTGAAGAGCGGTCATTTTCCACTACCACTCATTAAAAAAGGCTGCTAAAGCCCCAACCACATCGACGGTCACCATCGAAATCTCGACAAAATACTCAGGAGAACATCCGTACTTTTCCAATCGAACAGAGCCCTTGGCCAGCACCAACGCGGTGCCAACACCACTATCGCTTCCACACAAGACCGAAGGGAAGCCATGGGCACAGCCCATCGGGTGAACACCCCAGCCATTGTTTCCATCGCATCGAGAATCACCCGCATCCCGACCGAAGGAACAGGAAAAACAGGGCAATTCCCATCAGCCCGAAACCATGGCGCATTCCTTTGATTTACAAGAAGTTGACGAAGTCAGCAGAGCGGCATTCAGTGCCAATGTGCCATGGACGAACTGGACATGAAAAGCAGCTGCCCGCCGCACGCATTACGTCGAGTCAAGGCAGTCCAGCCAAAGCGCACCAGCTGCAAAAAGCGAGGCTGAAGATGTGATCTCGAGACTGGTGAGGATGGTAAAAACAAGAAAGCCTGAATAGACCGAACGGGACATCAGCATCCACATGGACCGCTTGCGCCGTTTCCTAGGAGGCTTCTCTCTCAAGACCTTCAACGCCATAGTAGAACTGGTGCTATCTCATATGGAATCTGAAGAAAACAAACGACATGTTAAGGTCCACACTGGTTTGTCGAGGAAGGAAAGGCGAGACGGCGGCGACGAGCCCATGTCGAGGTCACAGCTTTATTTGAGACGCAGGCGTAGGCGGAGTCGCCGCTGCAGCGCCCAGCCAGGCCAGCAGCTAAGCCGTTTAGATATACCTCGTGGCTCGCTTCTTTTTCGGCGCTGCCACTTAGCAAAATCTAGCGTGGCGCTACAGGTTACTCCGGGGTGGAATGTTCTAAGTAGCTGTTCGACGCACTGCACGTCTTCTGTCGCATTTCACACGAACTCAGTTATTTTTATTTCTCCAATGTAAATACAGCTATGTTTTTTATTTCGTTACGTCCGTGTGCGTTTTCTGTTTTACTTACTTGTATGCCAACATGTGTTGGTGTAAATTGGTGAACATTTAAACAGAGAAGTCATAACTTACGTTAGCTACGCGACCATTACCGACTCCCGCGTAAGTAACGTCTGCCTCTTTAGGCACGCAGGATAAGCGCTTCTTTCCCTATGCGTATCGTCGCTAGTGGGAAAAAAAGAAAATGAAAATATGCGGCTCATTTTCCGAGTTCACTGAAAGTTTTAGTATAGCCAGTTTCTTCGTCACTAACAACTTAAGCACGAGTTGCACTCACGAATACAGTTAGTGGTCAGACTTTGCACCCGCAGAGGCGGAAAAAAGTGGTAATGTAGGAATAGAAATTATTTGGGCAGGAAGCCTCTTCTCGTTGGAAATTTTCGAATCTAGATAGAGTCTTTCATACAGGACACCTTGTGAGCCGTACCGGCCTAAAGTGATATACATGAAAATATAAAACAGTCGCTGTAAGTTTAAGAAGCTGAACAGTGAAAAAATTCGACAGTAGTCACGTACCTGGGAATCGATATTGTTACGGAAAAGAAGAGACGCCGTAACGACGAGGCTGGGGATTAGATATATTCCAAACCAGCGGTAATGGCGTGCCTGGTTCACCAGCGATCGAGCGGAGACAACCCTTCGTCTTCCTCGTCAGGCACACACGCGCGTCGCCCCCTAGAATATCAGTATACATGCATGTAGCATAACCCCCGGCGGTGCAAGCGCCGTCTCGGCGCATTTAGATGTCAACGTCACTAGGAGAGTTGTAGGGCTTCAAGCGCGCAACATGTACAATATCGGTAGCCTGTTGGGCACATGAAGACAATGGGGTGGCAGGACCAATTTCATATGTTATAGGCGTAACCACACGGAGGACACGGTATGGGCCTGTGTAGCGAGCAAGCAGTTTTTCTGACAAGCCGACTTGACGGGTCGGAGACCAGAGCAGTACCAAAGAACCGGGTGGAAAGTGTACGTCGCGGTGTCGTTGGTCATACAAGCGCCGTTGCTTCTCTTGAGAGGTAAGAAGGCGAGTACGGGTGATTTCGCGTGCGTGAGCGGCCCGAGTGATAGCGTCCATGGCATATTCACTGGTAGGTACTCCAGGAGACGGTATGACGGTGTCTAGAGGCAATGTTGGTTCTCGACCAAACAGTAGAAAAAATGGAGAGTAACCGGCAGTGTCATGGCGCGAAGAATTGTAGGCAAATGTGACGTACGGCAATGCGAGATCCCAGTCGGTGTGGTTGGTAGAAACATACTTAGCGAGCATGTCTGTAAGAGTTCGATTTAGGCGCTCCGTGAGTCCATTGGTTTGCGGGTGGTATGACGTAGTCAGCTTGTGTCTCGTTTTACAGGACTGCAAGATGTCGGCTATGACCTTCGACAAAAAGGTGCGGCCACGGTCTGTAAGCAGGTGCCGTGGGGCTCCGTGTTGCAAGATCACGTCCTTGAGGAGGAAGTCGGCGACATCTGTGGCGCAGCTTGTTGGGAGAGCTCGTGTGATGGCATAACGCGTGGCGTAGTCGGTGGCCACGGCTATCCACTTGTTACCCGAGGAAGACAAGGGAAAAGGGCCAAGTAGGTCCAAGCCAACGCGGAGGAACGGTTCTGACGGAATATCGAGTGGTTGAAGGCGTCCGGCGGGAAGTGTCGATGGCGTTTTGCGGCGCTGACATTTCTCACAAGCCGCAACGTACCTTCTGACTGAGCGTGCAAGCCCTGGCCAGTAGAAGCGTCGGCGTATTCGGTCGTAAGTGCGTGACACACCAAGGTGACCAGCAGTCGGAAGGTCATGAAGTTCATGTAGAACTTCCGAACGAAGGTGTTTCGGAATGACAAGCAGCAGAGCCGGTCCATCCGGCTCAAAACTTTGGCGGTATAATACACCATCGTGGAGCACGAACGAGTGATAGGACTGACTGGAAGATGGTGATTCGAGGCTCTCAATGATAGCACGCAAGGATGCATCATAGCGCTGCTCGTCACCGATGCATGTCACTTGCGAAAGGGAACAGACGCAAGGCTCGGTGTCGGTGTCATGCATAGTGCTCGACTCAGCGACCGGGTAGCGCGACAGGCAGTCTGCGTCCTGATGTAGGCGTCCGGACTTGTACGTCACCGTAAAGGTATACTCTTGGAGTCGCAGAGCCCAGCGCCCGAGCCGGCCAGTAGGATCCTTCAGTGACGTAAGCCAACATAGCGCATGATGGTCAGTTATCACAGTGAAATTAGTGCCATATAAATATGGACGGAACTTTGAGACTGCCCAAACAAGAGCAAGACATTCACGCTCCGTAATAGAATAGTTGCGCTCAGCAGCTGTGAGGAGGCGGCTAGCGTAGGCGACAACTCGGTCGTGTCCCCGTTGGCGCTGGGCTAACACGGCTCCGATTCCGTGACCACTAGCATCGGTTCGAACTTCCGTCGGAGCGAATGGGTCAAAGTGAGCCAATATGGGTGGAGTCGTCAGTAGCGTGATTAGGTGAGAAAAAGCAGCAGCTTGGTCGGTAGAAACGCCTCCGCCGGTCTCCGTTATTCAAGCCGTCGTGAGGCAGGAAATTGCAAAGCTTGGTTTTCCTGTGGCCTGCTCTGTGTCCCGACCCGTCTCCAGACCAATGACAACAAATGCACCACATTTTATTCCGCGATCCCGCAATCCGGCGGAATGGAGAACTGCAGACGACAAGCCGATCTGCTTCCGCTGCCACCGAGTTGGCCATATTTCCCGCTACTGCCGCAGCACTTGGACGCCCTCAAACTGGAGTCAATTTTCCTCTAATCGACCGTACGAGGACTCCCGTCGGTATTCGCCCAGTCGTGTGTACCTTTCTTCCGACATCCCCAACAGCCGCTCCACTGCTCGTTCGCCGCCACCTCAACGTCGCCGTTCCCCATCGCCCCAACCACGCCGCTATCCGTCGCCGGTCAACTGTGGATCCTCTCGGACGGAAAACTAGATCATGCAGCTCCGGGAGGTAGTGCTGCATCGCTTGCGAATGATCCAAATCCTCCATTGACGCTCCCCACCGATACGAACTTGATTGAGGTGTATGTGGACGGTATTTCCTTGACGGCGTTAGTCGATACCGGAGCTCAAGTGTCTATAATGAGTGCTCATCTGTGTCGCCTGCTCAAAAAAGTCCTCACGCCTGCAGCAACTAAAGCCCTCCGTGTCGCTGATGGTGGAACTGTGGCCATCACTGGAATGTGTACCGCTCGTGTTAGTATTGCCGGCCGCCATGTTCCCGTTTTATTTACGGTGCTTGAAAATTGCCCCCACGACCTAATCTTCGGCATGGACTTCCTATCGACGCATTCTGCCCTCATCGATTGTGCCGCCGGTACTCTCTGCCTAGAACTTCCTCTTCTCTCGGATTCTGACCCTGAACTCCCGAACAGCTTGTGCACCACTGACTTCTTCCGGATACCGCCTAAAGCTCTCACATTCATCGAATTGGCAACACCCTCTCCCGTGCTTGACGGTGATTATATCGTGACGCCGATTACTGATGTTCTCCTGGCGCGTGACATTACTGTCCCACACTCTGTCGTAAGCATGGCCTCTAACCGAACATATTTACCTGTTATCAATTTCGGTTTCATAAAACAAGTGCTACCCCAAGGAATTTCGGTCGCCACACTAAGGCCCTTAATTGACGACCACGTCACTTGTTTTACGGCAGACGTATGTCCCGAGCACCCACATCACTCGCAGGATGTCACGTGCCTCGATGCGACCTTACGCTCCATGATCGCCCCTGACCTCAAACCTGAGAAGTCAACCGCGCTATGCCGCCTTCTGGCTTCATACCACGACATATTCGACGTCGACCACTGTCCACTCGGCCAGACTTCACTCGTCAAGCACCGTATTAACACAGGTGATTCTCATCCCATTCATCGGCGACCATACCGGGTGTCTGCCACCGAGCGTAAAATAATTCAACAAGAAGTCACCAAGATGTTAGCCAAAGGAATTATTGAACCCTCTTCGAGCCCATGGGCGTCCCCCGTTGTGCTCGTTAAAAAGAAAGATGGCACGTGGCGCTTCTGCGTGGATTACCGTCATCTGAACAGAATAACGAAAAAGGACGTTTACCCTTTACCCCGCACCTCCACCAAATATGTTACGGAAAAGAAGAGACGCCGTAACGACGAGGCTGGGGATTAGATATATTCCAAACCAGCGGTAATGGCGTTCCTGGTTCACCAGCGATCGAGCGGAGACAACCCTTCGTCTTCCTCGTCAGGCACACACGCGCGTCGCCCCCTAGAATATCAGTATACATGCATGTAGCAATATTATGCGAAGCATGCGGAGAAAAGGTGACCATGTGGCAATTTTTTATTGAGCGACACGTCATGAAATGAAGCTGAATATATGTACGAATGTTGTACGCACAGGCATCAGTTGAAGAGCTGATGTTTATATAAACAGTTGTTTACACTTGCGCAATGATTACAAGTAGAACATGCGTATTGGCAACATGCGTATTGGATGCTGGCCCTGCACACTGCTGCATAAATCGAGTCCAGCGCATGTCAACTAACCACAATTGACGTTCACCCGACCTGACGTCTGTATCGAAGGAGTAAATATTTAAGGTTTATAAAATTGAGTAGGCAGCACTGAAACCACTACTGACGTTTCACGAAAATTAACTTCATTTGAAAAGCAATTCTGAGACCTGGCGTAACTCTGTGGTAAAATGCTTCATTGCCACGAAAAATCTTAAGTTAGATTCAAGCTGGGACCGTGATATTTATCCTTTGCATTCGTCGGGTCGATGCTACCGATGTCGGGTATTTATTAATGCTGGTATATATGATTGATATGTGGGATTTGACGTCCAAAAAACACCTTATGATTATGAGATGCCGTAGTGGAGGGCTCCGGAAATTTCGACCGCCGGGGGTTCTTTAACTTGCATTCAAATCGGTGCACACAGGCCTACGGCATTTCTGCCGCCATTGTAAATGCAGCCGGGATTCGATTCCACGACCTGCGGGTCAGCGGCCGAGTACCTTGGCCACTAGACCACCGCGACGGGGCAACCACCACGTCGTTTCGGGCTCTAGACTCTCAAATAACGTACAAACGGCGATAACTCGTCTCCCGTATGCAGGTATCTCGCTCCAGCCGGATCATCAATCCAAGATAAACGCAAGAGTGCTATCTACTGTCTTGAATGTAAGTGTAGTAATTATGAGGCAAAGGAAAATAGAAGTGACTAGAAACACAACTTAAAGCAGTTGTAAAGGGAAACGACACATCTGTCATTATTTCAAATATGTAAGCGTGTTTTGTTGGTTTCAATAAGGAATGGCGACCTAGATATTTCTATAGTGCTACCTTTGTGTTCCTAAAACGCCGTATTTACTTAGCTGTAGCGAGCAACGAAAGCACAGTAGCTCGTTGGTCTAGGGGTACGATTCTCGCTTCGGGTGCGAGAAATCCCGGGTTGAAGTCCCGGACGAGCCCGAGATTTCTTTTACCTTTTTTGTGGGTGTGGTGCTTGAGAAGCGTTGTCCTAGTGTTTCGGACGCACCATCGTAATGCGCCTTTCTGAAGGCCCCACGTCTAAACGACATCGCATGCGCCCTAGCGGAAACATCACGATAAGGTCTCCACACGCCTTTTGACCCAGGAGGCTCTTGTTCTAGCGAGCCTGGCTGCCAGTCCCGGATGAAATCGCGAAACAACAGCTCAGGAAAAAAAAATGGCACATATCCACGGGGTGGATGATGGAGAGTGGGGCGAAGCATCTGTCCGTGTATTCGTTCTTGCTTCCGTCCGTCCGTGCGTCCATCCATGCGTCCACCCATGCGTCCATCCGCCCGTCCATGCGTGCGTGCGTCTGTACGTGCGTCCGCACGTCCATCAATGCGTCCGTCCATGCGCTCGTCCATGCATCCACCCTTCGTCCGCCCATGCGTCCTTCCGTTCATGCAGCCATCCGTGCGTCCGTCAATGCATCTGTCTGTGTGTCCATTCGTCCATCTAGTCAACACTCCAAGTACAATAATCTCGCATCTTTTCGTTGTATATTCCGCATATAGAAGCACCGTCATCCGGCCGACATTTCAAGGACTAAACGAGAGATGGCACACGCACACTTTCTTACGGCTGGTGCTTCGTGTCTACTTCCCACCTTTAACCACCTCGAGTTCATGGTATATACTAGTTCACTGTATTCATGGTACTGCGGCCCAACGCTCGCTAAAACTTTCTGAAACAAAGGAGGTTCCGTCCAGCTAGTATAACGTAGCAACCTTGTCTTGTCAGATACTGCTCGATGTACATGCCAATGGCTGCTAATGGGGAATGAGAGACAGAAGAATTCGGCTTTTAGTTAACGCGAATGCTGCAATTTTTTATTGTTCAACGACGCACAGGAGAAATCTCCCACCGGCACCCCCTTGGAGGTCAAAGCGTAAGACATGTTGCGTACTACTGTTACGTACTATATGTTACGTACTACGTAAAATTTTCTGTTCAATGACTTTTCAAAGCATCAGCGTGTGCATTACATGTATTTCAGTGACACTATTAGAAGCCAAGGCCCGTTATTTTTCAAAGTGGGTATTCTTCAAAGTGGCTATATGCATTTCGAAAAACAGGAAGGAGCCTATAACTCCATACAGTTGTTTGAACTATATATAGCTGCACGCCAAAAACGAAGGACCGACAAACTCTGTAGCCGAGTCAACACGCATTCGAACTTTCTTATAAAACATATTTTTTTAGCAGCACATAGGCTCTCGTTATGGCAAATTAGTCTTCATTGTGCTCATGTCAGTCGTTAGGCTTACAGAGAACTGGGTTTACTAATGCGTGCACTCATGTCAAAGTAATACCTGCTTAAATCACAAATCCAAATACTTGTGCTTACCCGCTGTCTTTATGAAACCTTGAAATTTCCGGAGCCCTCCACTACGGCGTCTCTCATAATCAAATAGTGGTTTTGGAACGCGAAACCCCACATATCTATCTGAAACCTTGAAAGCCTTCGCAGAACTGAAAATATCTGGGTTAACACACCACAAAGTCGCGCGAAACATGAGATGCCCCGGGTCAGCCATCTTCGTCTAAAGAATTGTTGGCCTGATCAACCAGGCCTTCTGCGGCTTCCGTTAGCTGCACGCCACATGAAATGTCTTATCTTTACCGTATTCATACTTGGAACGATAACCGAGCACGATTCAACACGTGATATCGCTGAGCAGGTTGCAAGAAGGAGCAGATGCGAGCGCTGACCACACGAGCTCGCGTGCCTCGCCATATTCAGAATTCGCAAAAAAGGACTAAAAAACTCAAATTTACAAAAGATGGGGTCAATACAGTTCAATTTTTTTTATTCATAAAAACTGGGGATGGACAACGAATGCGAACATGCACGTTATTCTCACTTAGGTAAACAGATTGTGTAGGGACGATAGAGAAGAGGGCGGTGATGACGATGTGCCGCTGTCGCAGCTTAAATGTGGGTGAGCCTATAGCGAAGCGTTATCGCCTACAACGTCCAGCCAGGTCCAGAAGCTAGGCCGTTCTGAATTCCTTGTGGCTTGCGCATCATGTACTACGCGGCTCGCTTTATTTTTCTGCGCGACCAGCGGGCCAGAACTATAGCGTGGCGCTACAAGACATAGTAGAATATAAAACTGCGATCGGATATAGAAAATCAGCAGTTCGCACAGATATGACAGAAAATATATTTACATGACATATTATTACTACCCAGTGGCGCGTGCGTCTACTCTTCTGAGTCGGTCTCCTTCTCGTAACATTTTAACCACATAAAGTCTCCATGGCGACCTCAGTGGAGTCACTCCCGAAAACTCGCAGTTTTGATTACTTGATTTCGATGCCGTGTCCCCCCTTAGAATCTATATCTACAGAAAGCTGGTCAGTTGGTGTCACCCCTCTTTGCATTCTGCGAAGACATAGACAACATTGAACATTAGTTTTTATCACGTCACCGATACTCTGTTTTTGGAAAAAAAAAATCCTCATTATTTCATTCTTGAAGATAGGTAGTAGGTTGATGGTAGACACTGTGCTTAGCTTTGGTGCCTCTGTTTTGGTACATTGCTTCAGGGACGTAATCGATTCAGTTTTCAATTTTTTCAGGCACCCAAACGTATCCCACTGTAAAGCTGTAGTCTAATAAATACAGTTGTTTAATTTTGATATGTGTTTTAACACATACATTATGAATGGTTGGGTTAAAAAATGCCACTGTCTGGTCTTCTAAAAATCTCAGAATTTCCCTTTCTTGATTTTTCTCTCGTTCTCTCTCTCTCTCTAAGATCTTTCTTACATAAATTTGTATCTTAATTTATTCATTAACTTTGTTGTAGTGCTCATAGAAATAAAAAAATACGTTACGCTTTCCTGGCAATATACACAGCAGTGGGTATGAACAACTTATTAAAGGAATCAAATCTGTTCTCCAACTGCTCGCGACGCTCGTGCTATCTTCGCTTCGTCTACGGTCGGAAGCCAGCTGCTAGAACCATCGCTCCAAGAAGCTCACCTAGTTGATCGGAACCCGACCACATACAGGTCATTTCAACCACTACTTTTCCCAAGCCCAAGAGCGGGACGGAAAAGAAGCCGGAGCACTATTTCGGCTTTGAATCAACCAGCAGAGGCCCGACAACAAGCCTTCCAACGTGGACACCGATCTGCTAGAGCTTCTTGTTCGTTTCTGGATGCAACAGGAATCTCACCACGGTAAGCGACAATCTACCGAGGCTTAGAATGCAAGTCAAGGACTTGTTTTCAAGTTCCACTCCAAAGATAAGATCACGACACTTTCGCGGACGATGTCAAACAGCAAGTGCAAGCGACTGGGTGCAGGTAAATCCAATATCAGCTCGTCGAAGTCAGCCGAAGTAGAAGAGGAGTTCAAAGAAGACGAAGTCTTCGATTACGAGACTCGAAAGCCGAAGCTCACCAAGCAAGGTGCGGTAGACAGCATGACACTGCTACGCGATTTTTCGCGGGAAAATGGTCCTTCTGAAGAGCATGACCTGCGGAAAGCGCTTAGTATTTCCGAAGTTCAGATAATTCTTGGCATGCATGGCACGAACACTGTGTTTTTGGACCGATCCCCACTATTTGAAGTTACCTACGAAGATTTCTACACGTTCGTGTACTACAACTGCACCGATGACGATGACCACCTTGTGGCTGAAACCTTTACCGAGTTCCTTAACGACGGCATCCTTCAGTACGCGATAGCTGGTGATGGCGTGCGTCAAAAAAAACGTGTACTTTCATTGGGAAGCAGTGTCTGCGTGTCAGCTAGAGGTGGTGGAGACAATGAACCGGCTACGTGCAGAACCAAGAATGCCTCAAGCCAGATTCTATCGCTGCGCCTGCCCCGTTCCGGGCGCTGCAGGTCATGCAGCAAACATGTGATGCCAAGGTGCAGACACAAAGATGCCAGCCTGCTCAAATCTCCGAGTTGAAATGTGATCTGCCGAAGCGCGTTGTAAAAATTACGGAGCTCAAGCACAGGCCCAATGCCATTCCAGAAAGTCAAGCCCACACACCACAGCAAATTTACAATAAGATCCGCACGGTCGAACGAACCTCACCGCCACCAGATCTAGTGCCATCACGGACCACCGCAAAAGATAATAATGTGAGCACATCTAAAAAGGATCGGAAAAGCCGAAGCAGGCATGAGCCAGGAGCATTGGCAAGTTTGCGAGAGCAAAAAACACGGTCATTTTCCAATTCGTCACCACCACATCGGCTTAAAGCCGAGCAGAAGCCAAGCGTGCCTCCAGTTGGCCTTAGGCCATCTCTTATAACCCTGTTACGTAGCAGATCACCACCACATCATCGCCGAATTCTCGAGGAGAAACATAACTTTTTCTAATGGTCCGAGGCCTCGGCCAAGGTTCACGGCACGTCTGAGATATCCTCCACTTCCACCCAAGACCGAGAAGAATCGTGCCCAGCCAACTCAAGCAACTCCCCAGCCAGTCTACCTGCGACGTCGATCAACACAATCTAAGGCTGAAGAGAGACCATGTTCAATTCCCATTGGTCAAAACACTCTGCTAAACCCCCAACCAGGTCCACGATCACCGCTAGAGTTTCGACCAAAAACACCGAAAAAGTTTCGGGCGTTTCCTATTAAACCAAGGCCGCAGCCAGCGCCTACGCTGCGTCTATGGCTAACACAGCTTCCTCCAATGGCTGGAAAGAAGCCACGGGGACCGCCCATTACGTCAACAACCAAGCCATTGTCCTCTTGCCATCAGGAATTGCCTGCATCTCGACGGAAGGCAGAGAAAACACCAGCGTCCACTTTCCATTGCATCAACATCCCTCCCAGTGAATCCGTTGCATCAGGGATCACCCGCACATCGACCCAAGGTTGAAGAGCGGCCATTTTTCACTCCCACTCATCAAAAAAGTGTGCTAAAGCACTAACCACATCGATGGTCACCATCAAAATCTCGACAAAAGACCTAGGAGAACATGCGCAGATTTCCTAGCGAACAGAGCCCTTGGTCAGCGGCAACGCGGCGCCAACACCGCTATCACTTAAACACAAGACCGAAGGGAAGCCACCGGACCAGCAAGTCGGCTAAAAGCAGTTGCCCGCTGCACGCCGGGACATCGAGTCAAGGCAGTCCAGCCAAAGCGCACCGGCTACAAAAAGCAAGCCGGAAGATCAGATCTCGAGACTGGTGAGGACGGCAAAAACAAGGAAGCCTGAATACACCGAACGGGGCATCAGCATCCACATGGACCACTTGCGCCGTTCCCAAAAGGCTTTTCTCTGAAGACCTTCAACGCCATAGTAGAAATGGTGTTATCTCATATGGAATCTGAAGAAAACAAAGGACATGTGAAGGTCGAAGCGGGTTTGTCGAGGAAGGAGAGGCGAGATGGCGGCTTCGAGCACGTGCCGAGGTCACAGCTCTATTTGAGACGCTGGCGTAGGCGGAGTCGCCGCTGCAGCATCCAGCCAGGCCAGGAGCTAAGCCGTTTTGAAACAACTCGTTGCTGGCGTAGCGCGAGCCACGAGGTATTTCAGTTTAAAGCAGCTGTTCATCGCACTGCAAGTCTTCTGTCGCATATCAATTGAACTCACTCATGTCTATTTCTTCGATGTAAATACAGCTATCTTCTTTTATTTCGTTATATCCGTGTGCATTTTCTGTTTTACTTACTGGTATGCCAACATGTGTGGGTTTAAATCAGTGAGAAGTGAATTGGAGAAGTCATAACTTATGTTAGCAATGCGAACATTACTGACTCCCGCGTAAGTAACATCTGCCTCTTTAGGCAATCAGGATAAAGGCTTATTTCCCTATGCGTATCGTCACTAGTGCGAAAAAAATAGAAAACTTGCGGCCTATTTTCCGAAAGTTCACTGAAGGTTTTAATATAGGCTCTTTTCGTCGGTAATAACTTAAGCACGAGTTGCACTCACGAATACCGTTAGTGGTCAGACTTAGCACCAGCAGAGGCGAAACAAGTGGCTTATATAGGAATAGAAATTGTTTGGGCAGCAAGCTTCTTCTCGTTGGAAATTCTCGACTCTAGATAGAGTCCTTCATGCAGGACACCATGTTTGCCGTACCGGCGCGAAGTGATTTCCATGAAAATATTTAACAGTCGGTGTAAGTTTAGGAAACTGAACAGCCAAAAAATTGCAGCATATTCACGGAGGAAATGATGGAAAGTGGTGCGAAGCAATCGTCCGTCCATTAGTTCTTGCTTCTCTTCGTCCATGCGTGCGTCTGTGTGGCCGCCTGTGCGTCCATCCGCCCTTCCGTGCGTGCGTCTGTTCGTGCGTCCGCACGTCTATCTGTGCATCCGTCCCAGCGTTCGCTCATGCATCTGGTCCTGCGTCCGTCCATCTGTCCGTGCAGGCATCCGTGCGTCCGTCCATGCATCTGTCTGCGTGTCCGTTCGTCCACCTATTCAACACTCCAAGTACCACCATCTCGCATCTTTTCATCATATATTCCTCATATAGAAGCACCGCCATCCAGCGGACATTCCTAGGACTGAACCAGAGGAGCCACACGCACACTTTCTTACGGCTTGCGCTTCGTGTCTACTTCCCACCTTTAACAAACTCGAGTTCATGGTATATACTAGTTCACTGTATTCATGGCACTGCAACCCAACGCTCACTAAACCTTTCTAAAACCAAGCAGGTTAGGCCCGGCGAGTGTAACGTAGCAACCCTTTATTGTCAGATAGTGCTCAAATTACATGCCAATGGCTGCTAAGGGGGAATGAGAGACAGGAGAATTCGGCTTTTAGTTAACGCGCACGTTGCGAATTTTTTATTGTTCAACAACGCACAGAAGAATTCTCCCACCAGCACCACCTTGGAGGTAAAAATGTACGACTGGTTACACACTACTATTATGACTACGAGGGACGAACTGGTGCCGCTATAAGGAGCTTCATTCCCGAAATTCGGCAGTTGCAACGTACCTGGAAATAAACATGATGCGAAGCTTGCGGAGGAAAGTGACCATGTGGCAACTTTTTTATTGAGCGACACGTCATAAAATGACGCTAAATATAGGTATAAATGGTTTACGCACAGACATAAGGTGAAGAGTTGATGTTTATATAACCAGTTGTTTGCACTTGCGCAACGACGCCAAGTAGAACATGCGTTTTGGCAACACCTGAAGCTGGTATAAAGCGCTGATGCTCGCGAGGATGCTGGCCTTGGACACTGCTGCATAAATCGACTCCAGCACATGTCAACTAACCACATTTGACGTTAACCCGACCTGACGGCTGTATCAAAGGAGTAAATATTTAGGGTTTATAAAATTGGGTAGGCAGCACTGAAACCACTACTGACGTTTCACGAAGATTAACGTCACTTGCAAAGCAATTCTGGGACCTGGCGTAGCTCTGTGGTAAAATGATTCGTTGCCACGCAGAATGCTTAAGTGCGGTTCAAGCTGGGACCCTGACATTTATCTTTTGCATTCGTTGGGGGTACGCTACCGATGTCGGGTATTTCTTAATGTTGATAGGTGTGATTGATATGTGGGGTTTAACGTCCCTAAACCACCTTATGATTATAACAGACGCCGTAGTGGAGGGCTGCGGAAATTTCGACCAGCGAGGGATCTTTAACATGCATTCAAATCTCAGCACACGGGCCTACGGCATTTCCGCCTCCATCAGAAATGCAGCCGCTGCAGTCGGGATTCGATCCCACGACCTGCGGGTCAGAGGGCGAGAACCTTAGCCACTAGACCACCGCCACGGGGCAACCACCACTTCGTCTCGGGCTCTCGACTCTCAAGTAACGTACCAATGACGATAACTCGTCTCTCGTATGCCCGTCTCTCACTACAGCTGGATCTTAAATCCAAGATAAACGCAACAACGCTATGTACTGTTTCAAGTGTAAGTGTAGTAATTATAAGAACAATGAAAATAGAAATGACTAGAAGCACAACTTAAAGCAGTTGTAAAGTGAACCCACACATCTGTCATTATTTCAAATTGTAAGCGCGTTTTCTTGGTTCTAAGAAGGAATGGCGACCTGGATGTTTCTATAAAACTACCTTTATGTTCTCAAAACGTCGCATTCACTTACGCTGTAGCTGGCATCGTAATCACAGCGGCTCGTTGGTCTAGAGGTATGATTCTTGCTTCGGGTGCGAGAGGTCCCGGGTTCAAATCCCGGACGAGCCCGAGATTTCTTTATCGTTTTTGTGTGTGTGGTGTGACAAGCGTTGTACCAGTGCGCAATAATGCACCTTTATGAAGGCTCCACGTCTAAACGACATCGCATGCGCACTGGCGGAAACATCGCAATAAGGTCTCCGCACGCCTTTCGACCCAGGAGACTGTTGGTCTAGCGAGCCTGGCTGCCAGTCCCCGATGAAATCGTGAAACGACAGCTCAGGCAAGAAATCACAGCATATCAACAGAGTGACTGATGATGAGTGGGGCGAAGCGTTCGACCGTCTGTGCATGCGTTCGATCACGCTCGAGAATGCAGACATTGCGCAGGTAACACTGATGAGACGCGAGCCAAGGAAGGAGAGCGCAAGCGTCTTCAACGCGCCCACCGCTCTGCTCCGTCCATGCTCCACCAAAGATCCACCACGTACGGCGAATATATCCAGGAGACATAGAGAGGCAATCGTTGGCAAAGTGCACGCAGCAGATGATCGGAGAGTATACGGCACTTTGGAGAGTAGCGGCAGAGTAACGCCATGTAGGAAATGTTACGAGAAATGATCGTCCATTTCTTTTGCCTTCTTTTCTTTGACGTCTCTTTTTCCCTCGGTTACCCGTGACGATTCACAATGTTAGAATATAAGGAGCTTCGCGCCTAAAAACGAAATCGGGGAGGATTGCATGAAGATGGCAGCGAATTTCTTTCAACTTGCTCAGCAGTTTTATTTCTCTTTTTCTCAAATTTTTCCTTAGAAGGCGTTGCAAGTCAGCTCTGGGAGTTCGTAATCCTTGCTTGTACCCGTCTGGTACAGCGGTGTGTTCCTTCCAATGCATCGTAGTTAAAATGATGCTCGTGTGGCACGTCGGGGGTTTTCTTTTTGCCGGAGCATCTGTCCTTGAGCATCCTGAGACAAATGCGGTAGAACACGAGCTCGTATGCCTCCGTGTGAATTAGACCTGCCTGGTGGTTTAACCCGCCATGAAGGAGGTTACGTTGCAAAGGCGTTCGTGTTGGGGCTGTGCTAACCCGATCCGTGATCACCCTTAGGGCACAAAATCACCGAGGCCCGTATGACACATCATTGCCCACTTTGTGACGCCCCAATCAAAGATATAACTGCCTCACACTTACTGTGGACTACAGTGGGGTACTATTAAGGTTGTCGTCATCACCTCAGGCCCGGCCAATCCACCCGACTATTGACCGCTGGTTTCATAGACCTCACCACAATTCTCTACTGCACTTTACACACGAAACAAGCCCATGTGTGTATTTTTCAATCAAAAGTTATTATGCCTAGAAGCAAGCTTTCTAAAAAAATACTTCGATGCTCAATGCCCGGCTACCAACACCGAAATGTATGAAATGAATCAATGTATGACAATCAAGCAACACATAAAGTGCGTCGGCATTTACACATGCGGCATCAAATGCTCTTGCCTTCGATGGCGAAAAAAAAGCTCTTAGACAAACTTGACGATTTCCGCCTCGTGGTTAATCCTAAAACAGAATTATCATAAAAAACTGTGAAACTTTTGAAACATTTGGCGCGAGATTCATTGAGTGTTGCTAACAGTCTTCAGGGGTGAAATCAGACTGCACCGAAATAAATATAAGCGACAATACATAAGTAGTCTGACTATCGCCATGCCCTTTACTCGGTGGTAGTGGTAACGTTAAATAGGCTTCGTGCGTCGGTTCAGTAGAGAAGAGCGTAGATATTACCAGTAAAGTACGGTAAACGTATTTTTACTCGCCTACAATCTGCTCAGAGCGCACGCAACGAAGCGCCGTAGCGTGTACTTGTATACGCGCCGTTGACCGCCTATCCAGACTTGATCGGAGCTGGTGCTGCCACGTATGACCCGATCTCACCGCGAATATCGTTGAATTTAGTTATTAATTTTTAAATTGTTGTTTGCGTGTTGCGAAGTGGAGAACTCTAAAGCTGACCAATTTGTCAATGTGACAATGCTCGTTCAACGCAATAAAACTAGTTTTTGTTTTATCACACGTTTCGTACTAAAAAGAAAGACATGTACGGTGTGCGAGGAGTCAATATGCAAAAACAGCTTTGTTTCACGACTGAAACATTCTTATAATGAGCAAAAATGATCCAAAATTATACAAACGCATGACAAAATAATTAACAATAACGAGCATGCAGGCTACGTGATACTTGACCTAATCATGTTTTTAATGACTGCGAACATATTTTCAGTCAGATATTGAGTACCATACAAGACAGAGGTTTAGGGGAAGACAGAGGCATGAAGTGATGACAAACCATTGACTAGCGAATGCCACTGAGGAATATATTTCGGCTAGTTCACTGGTTTCTCATCAGGACATTACCTTGAGAAAGAGATGTACACTTTTCATAACATTGTTTTCAATGAAATCCCCTGTTCAATGACATTTCAAAGCATCAGCGAGACCAGTACATGTATTTCAGGGACCTTATTAGAAGCCAAGGTCGATAATTTTTCAAAGTGGTTTTCTTTAATGTGGCTATATGCATTTTCACATGCGGGAAGGAGCCTATTACTGCTTCACATTGTTTGAACTATAGCTACATGCCAAAAATGATAGACCGACAAACTGTGTGGCCGAGTCAACACGCATTCGAACCTTCTCAAGTAACATATTTTTTTCAGCTATCGGCTCTCATTATCGCCAATCAGTCTGCATTGCGCTTATGTCAGTCGTTATTCTTACAGAGAACTCGTTTTACTAATGCCTGACGCGAAATTGATACTTGCTCAAATAACGAATCCAAATACTTCTGCTTACCCGCTTTCACTAGGGAACTGAAAGCATTTGCGGAACTAGAAATATCTGGGCTAACACACGACGAAGTCGCGCAAAACATGTGATGCCCCGATTCAACCAGATTCGTCTTAAGAATGGTTGGCCTGATTGGCCAGGCTTACTGCGGCTTCCGTTAGCTGCACGCCACATGAAATGTCTTATCTTTCCCGTATTCATACTTGGACCGATAGCCGAGCCCGATTCAACATGTGATATCACTGAGCAGGTTGCAAGGAGGAGCATATGCGAGCGCCGAACGCACGTCTTCCCGCGCCTCGCCCGATTCAAAATTCGCAAAATAAAGACTAAAAACACAAATAAACAAACGATGGCGTCAATACAGTTCAAATTTCTTGATTCATAAAAACTGGGGATAGACAACGAATGCGAAAATGCACGTTAATCTCACTTCGGTCAAACAGATTGTTGAGGAACGCTAGAGAAGACGGCGGTGATGAGGCTGTGCCAATGTCGTAGCATTTATGTGGGCGGGCCTATAGCGAAGCAGTATCGCCTACAACGTCCAACCAGGTCCAGATGCTAGGCCATTCTAAATTCCTTGTGGCTTGTGCATCACGTATCACGCGGCTCGCTTCTTTTTCTGTGCGACTAGCTGGCTATAACTATAGCATGGCATTACAAGATTTAAGAATGCCTATCAATCGCTACGAGCGTGCATGTTCCTTGAAACCCAAAGTAACGCCGGGGCCTGGTTTAGTCTTGAACACACCTACTGTTGTCTTCGTCAACGTCCCGATCACGTGCATAGGCGCGCGCACCTGTGAGGGAGGAGGATGCAAGGGGGTGAGAGGGTGGAGCAATGTGTGCCGCATATATTCTTCGCTGAAACTATATATTCACATGATAGAAAGGGGCTGCATTTCCGATGTTTGCGGAAATGTTGTAGGCCCGTGTGCTCAGAGATTTGGGTGCACGTTAAAGAACCCCAGGTGGTCGAAATTTCCGGAGCCCTCCACTACGGCGTCTCTCATAATCATATGGTGGTTTTGGGACGTTCAACCCCACAAATCAATCGATAGAAAGGGGGTGCTGCGACGAACTTTCACCCGCATCCTCCTCAAGGGGAATCCTACGCACACCTATGAACCCGTGACAATGACGTGCCCCATGCAATTCAGGGCGATACCGCACTAATCCGACACACCAAGCGTCTGTTTGTTCCTTTTTTGCAGGCGCAAGTTTGCTGAGGCGCTTTGTATGTTTGCTACGAAGCGACAAATAAGAACAAAAAAAGTAGTGTAACTCATACTAGGCAGGAGAGTAAAAAAAGACGTCGGGCTCGTCCGGGATTTGAACCCGGGACCTCTCGCACCCGAAGCGAGAATCATACCCCTAGACCAACGAGCCGAGCTGTCGAATTGCGGACAGCTTTAAGATATCAATATTGCTTACAAATAAACGATGCGCACGCAGCATCTAAATCATGTTTTCAGATACGCTTACGACTCAATTCACGTTAAGCGAGCAGCTTACATGTACCAAATGCAAATTATTCGCGTGGCAAGCTCTTGGAATAGTGATAGGCAATGGCCACACATTAGAGAAATGCGTTTGTGGACCGGATAATAATTCAAGAAGCACAGGTGACTTCAGGATAAGAAAGAATGGCAATAAACAAAATAAAGAGGATAAAGAATAATACACATAGAAGAAAAGAAAAGCACCAGTTCAGAAGTACAGTCCATGGTAGTACCACCTAATAAGTCTTTGGCAATCTGTTATGTAGTATGGCCCTTGCAAAGAGATAGACGAATTACTAAGCTACTTCGTTATTTCTTGTTTATGCACCAGTTGCTAAAGACACCACATCTTGGCAAAGCAAAAAAATGCTTATGAGATGAATTATTTTCCAGCCAGATAGTCTTTGTCTGACTGATAAAAACGAAGAGTTCTGCATGGTAAATAAACTGCAGCTGTTGCATTTTCATCCACCAACTTCTTGGTAAGTGTTCACCCCGAGAAGTTCATCAATCATAGCACAAGTGTTGTTTCATTGTTCTTTACATCAATTTGACCACACATATTGTGCCATTGCCACTGTCAGTTTATTTTCCCATATTATTATCAGTACGCGTGCTAAAAGCCGCCGCTGTTATCGGCTGCTGACCGGAAATGCACGGTATCAAATTGCGGCCACACTTTAGTGGAGACGAAATAAAAGAGGCCCGTGTATTTAGAGTTAGGTGCAGGTTAAAGAAAACAAGGAGGTCGAAATTATCGAATCTCTCAACCGCATCGGAAGGCTTGGCACTATCCATCAATTATAATTGAGATAGACAATTACGATGCAACCAAATGTGTGGTGCTCACCGTTGCCTAGAGTTAGTCTAACTAATTTTTGTGTTCTAACATAATATATAATTATATATGTTCAAGTAAATATATTATAACTTTTGAAGGAACGAAGATGGCTAAAAATTTTCAGTGAGAAAGTTGTAGATCAGTTTGCAAAACGTCTGAATAGACAGTCTTAAACTTTTTATCTTTTAAGTATTAGTGGTTTTCTGCTAATTACAAATGCCCGCGAAATACTGAAAAATACCACGTGACAAACCCCCTCGTGCGCCAGTGCGCACAGGGATTCTATGGCTCCCTACATTCCCCGTACGAACGACCATAGAATTCGCCCGATTGTGCTATCTCGACAGGGCTGCAGTGAGGGTGGTGGCTTTGCGATGAACACGTTTTGCTGTCGGCTACAAAAGCGCTAACCGCGGTGACTTCTTATCGCTGTTAAGAACCGCTCCAAGGGAAGCGTATCGTATATATACGGGGAAGGATGCGCTGTCCTCCTTTTTCTGTGGAGCGAATAGTCGCCTTTGCGGCCGGGGTAGTGTGCGCGCGCGCTTATCGCGTGAGCGAGCAAGGGGTGGGGGAGCGCTTATGGTTGCCGCGCTATCGCGGTAACGATTAGCGCGCAGCCCTTTCTCCCACAGCAGGCGGGAGCTTCTACGGGCTGGGCTATCCATAGAAACCGGACTAAAGGCAAATGCTATTTTGATCCTTGCGTGTCTATCGTGCCATGTTGATATATCAGCAAAAATTAGACGTTAGAAAGACGTTTTACGGTGTTTTTATAGTACCAATAAATGCTTATTTTAAATAGTGTTGCCTAAATACCTGAGCATCTATGAATGAGTATTATCCCAATATTCGTCTGATGTGTAACATGCAAAATGCTTCCGGCCAGTTAGCTCCGAAACTACGGATCTCAAAAACATCACACGTCCGATTTCACATCACCAGTTGTAAACACAAATGAAACGCGCTGGTCTCACTGTCACATTGTTGGAATCAGCTCCCTCGCACTCGCTGTCCTATTTGCGCGCTCAGTCTCACTTTAGGGCGACCAAGATTTTGAAACTTATCCACACTCCACCAGGTTAGGTTGAGGTAAGATGAATGTGACGACGCCCGCGTCGCTATAAGCTGTTTAAATAAATAAAGAGCATGAAGGTCTTTGAGCGTGAAACAATGAACGAATTTAGAGAGACAATCTGAAAACTTAACAGTCCCTTATTTCTCTGCTATAGGTCTAATAATAGAAGACATACTCTGGTTTGGTTCTTAAACGGCGCTCCTGAATTGCCCCAGGTGTTCTAACAGATTTCAAACCCCAACGCCCATCCCCCTTCTTATTTTGCATTCTGGCCATATTAGCTCCACGAAAGTTCCTGAAACCGGGTTTTTAAATCTTTGGCAACCTGTGATGACAATGTGCCTCATTTGTTAAAAAAATGGGGAGCTTAGAAAACTCCAGTAGACGGAGTTCAAATTTATGAATCCACGGGAATCGGTGCGTAGATTTTCAGGTGTCATCGCCACCTGAATTTCCCTTTTTGTGCGTTCTCTCGCATACCGACCATTATATTGTAGCTAGCAGGGAGATTTGGCTATTTCGGAGTTGTCATTTGCTCATTCGAGCATCCATTTTACCGTGTGTTGAGGTGTCCTAAGCAAACTCGTTTTATTACAGCGCGCTAGTTACAAGAACTACCTATAGGTGAAAATATAGATGCGTTTTTTATGAATAAAATGTACAGGCTATGACATGCCTTCTTTCTTGAACAGCCGCTAGGATTGCGGCATCAGAGGTATGTCAGGAAAATAATGATGTGTGCGCATGTGCCCGACATCGTGGCTGGGAGTTGCCGGGCGTGGCTGCTGAATACTAAAGACCGAAAGCGTGCAGTATGGGGCGGCATAGCCCGCCATACTCAACATGCATCTCTTGGCTTCATAAGGCAATCTGGTGGCACTGATCACATCCTCGGTTCACGTGTAAGTCTATGGGTCTCATGCGCACCAAAGGTAGTTTTATGCTCCCGACCGTTAGATTCCATAGTCATTCCACTCAATCTTATCATTGTAGTGAGCCATCCTGGAAGTACGAGGCAGCAGAGCAGACGTACGTTTGACAGAAGCATATAGGCTACTTTACTACATCAATGCTTCAGTACAACGCCAGAGTGAACTACAACTGTCTCCTATAGACAGTTTCAAGACTATGTAAATATAGTATAGTCCCTAAATTCACCGAGAGCCGTGCCAGCGAAGCTTCTACACAGAGAACTATAGATGCCTACGATGCTCCGAATAGTACATACATGCAAATATAGAGATGTACACAGTCACCCGAAGCATGACGATATTTAAAGAAACAATTGAAGCCCCGGCACTATTCCCCCGCGACATGGTAAACGTGCGTGCCACACTCCATCCCGAACACCGATGTGCGTCGAATCTAACAGCGCGTTTACTTAGCGCTCGATCAGTTGATATATTTATTTAAAGCGTCTTTTATGTGCGCCCCACCCCCATTACTTCGAGACTACCTAAAGGTACAGGACTGCTGGATTGATTTATTGTCGCCTCTTCGTCGCCATGTCAGTATTGCCTCGCCGGTATTTATTTTCTTGTCACACAAAGCCCTTAGGTTTCGCGGCATTCTGCTATCGTGCGATGAATGGGACCTATAACCGTGAAAGAAGTTGTTGCCTACGCATACAGTGCATCTGGACGTCACCAGCTTTCCCTTCAGAGTAGCGTCGTTGCACCGCAGTCCGCAATAACATCAAACGGCTTGGGAAGTGCCCACTGTGTTGCTCCACGAGCAGTTTGCCTATCAAACATAAGTTGTTTTTTTTTTGTTCAAACTAGCATTCGTTTGAGCTTTGCCGCTCTGCTGGTGGTTCTGTTTCTTGAATACTGGGCACTGCAAGCGGCGAGATGCAGTACCATTTACGAAAATATATGCC
The DNA here is from genome assembly GCA_013436015.1 of Rhipicephalus annulatus. Classification (NCBI taxonomy): domain Eukaryota; kingdom Metazoa; phylum Arthropoda; class Arachnida; order Ixodida; family Ixodidae; genus Rhipicephalus; species Rhipicephalus annulatus. The sequence goes on from WOVY01004932.1 coordinate 91,060, forward strand.
AACGTTATTGGATAAAAGATGTGCTGCTGGAAAAAAAATTCACCGACCACGTAAGAAAAGCGACCGTAGAGCATCGACGTTTGATGAGTGTAGGAGAGTTCCAAATGGCAACCTCAAGCATTTACCCGGGGAAAGATGTCACGCCAATTCGTGGCTTGGCTTGCCGTATTGATAGGTAGCATGCTTGCCAATCGAGTTACATGTCACTGCTCCCTACAGGCCACACATGAGGTAGTTAGTTCACTGCCTTAATACTTTCATGCACACGACAAGTGTCCACTTGGTCAACTTCCTACTTCTGCTACTTTCATCCAGGTCTCTATGAAACTGTTCTTTGTGATTATTCGTTCAATGTGCAGGCATGCGAAGTGATCCGTCATACCATTCTCCCAGGCAAATCGTTCGGGTATTAGAGGCTATAAACGAAGTAAATGAATAAATTACCAGTCATACCGATACCGCTTTTCACAAGCTCGCTTCCATCGCACCGTTGTTTGCAGGCGTGAAATGTGCCGGTTCATTTGTTCGTTGCGATGCGGGGGGGGACGGGGGACGAGGGGAGCTCAATTTATTGCGGGGATCAGGCATGCATGTAATGGGACACAGGTACTGGTGGCGAACGTGCACCATCGCCGTACTAGCATCGTGCCGATGTTCCCATATTCACACAAAAGCAGAATGAGCCCATTAACAACGTGTCTCTGACTAGAGAATTAAGTACACTACACTGACACGTTATACGGCGAAATCGCTGCCACCCCACTTCATTTTCGAATGTCACCAATGGTATCATATTTATCATTACTCCAAATGTTCAGTTCACGGGGTTTCGCTTTAGAGGGGCCCTGCAACACTTTTTGAGCATGGTCAGAAAACGTGGCCAATCGGCCTACAACACGCAAGCCAAATGTTATAGCGTAGCACGCGGCCTGGAATTCACAATAAATTATCAAGTTCAGCTAAAAATAGATTCCTCTTCTCTGGACAAATCACGGATAATAAGCCCAGTAAGCCCATCTATCAGCCATTGGCCGATTTGAACGTGGCGCGCTCGGCTGTTACAGAGGTCGCCGCGAAAGGCCGCCACTTGTCCAAGAATGCGCGCGCGATCAAACTGAAAAAGTTGCGTATTCGATGAAAAAAAAAAAAATTGGGCAGATCCCACGTAGAGTGGGAATCGATGATATGCGAAGCACGAATTAGAAATGTTACTATTTATCATTTTAATATCAGCACAACGTTACAAGGTGGGGCCCAATGATGTCGTACGTTACTTTCCTGTCAAGATTATGATGTTTGGATGTGTCGTTTACCGCCGTCATCCGTTCACGTCACGTAATACCAAATTTAGTATATGTGGAGCTTGCAAAATGGCCGTGAGCGCATCATGAAGAGCCCAATATACTCCAATGCAGCGTTGACGCGCGCGCACGCTGGGCACAGCGACGCTACGTTAGCAAAACACGAGCCAGGAGCGACCAGCGTCCGTCGGCGCAGCCCGACGGCAACTGGCGCGAAACGCGACATGCTGAACTTCGCGCCGATGCGTTACCTAGACAACACTGCGTCTTCCTCTTATCGTGACGGAAAGACGCCGGACGCGCTGAAACGCGCATGCGTCAAAGCAACGCAGCGAGGCGCGTGCCTGCGAGTATATGGCAGGACCGGCGCCTGGCGTTGCAACGTCGGCGTGACGCGACGAAACGAACGCCGGTGAGCACGCGCACAGCGTCTCGTCAAATGTATTGGCGCCTTCACTGTGGCATGCAGTCATGTTCTCACATGACAGCATCTATTGCTTATCATGTTTGCACCGGTCACATACCTTCGTCGTCCATTGACGTCACGTAATACCAAATTTGGCATATGTGAAGCTAGCAGAACGACAGCGAGCGCAACACCAATGTGGCATGTAGTCATTTTGTTACATGACACGCATGTCGTGATTATCACGTTTGGATGTGTCATTTACCTATGTCGTTCGTTCGCGTCACGTAATACCGAGTTTGGTATATGTGAAGCTAGGGAAAAGGCCGCGAGCGCATCATGAGCGTAGCATGTAGTCATGTTGTTACATGACACGTATCTCATGTTTATCATGTTTGCACTAGTATCATACCTCCGTCATTCATTCAGGTCCCGTAATATTAAACTTGGTAAATGTGACGCTAGCGAAATGGCCGAGAGCGCATCATGAGCGTGGCATGTAGTCGTGTTCTTACATGACACACATGTCATGATTTTTAGGTTAGAGTCTGTCTCTTAAGTTCGCCATCGAATCATGTCATACTGTACTAGTTTTGCATCATGCCATATGAACGAAGGTATATAACAGCTATATCTTGCCGGTACTTAGCTACGAAGCAGAAACCTGGAGATTTTCAGAGTGTTCAGCGGAAATTCAGGACTGGAATGGAAAGAAAAATGGGAGCAATGGAAAGAAAAATGGTAGGTGTAATTTTATGTGACAAGAAGAGAGCAGAGTGGATTAGGGAACAAACGGGGGTTAAGGATATCATAGTTCAAATCAAGGAGAGGAAATGAACATGGGATGGGCATGTAGCGCGTAGACAGGATAACCGCTTGTCATTAAGGGTAACTAACTGGATTGCCAGAGAATGAGAGCGGGTTAGGTTGAAACAGAAGGTTAGGTAGGCAGATAAAATTAAGAAGTTTGCGGGTATAAATTGGCAGCAGCAAGCACAGGACCGAGTTAACTGGTGGAACATGGCAGAGGCCTTTGTCTTGCAGTAGACGTAGTCAGGATGATGATGATGATGAGGAGGAAGAGGAGGAGGATGATCATGGTGGTAATGATGATATGAACAAAACCACCGCAAGAGCTTCAGGGTTATGAAATTTAAATCATGACATTCATGGCAAATATGTCTGATTTTTATGTTATAACTTTAGTCAAATATGTTCTTCATGCAGTAATGTTAGGTCATACCAAGTTTGGTATCCTTACCATTATGGAAATGGCCAGCAGAGCTAGAAGTCGTAGGTGGGTAGATAGATAGATAGATAGATAGATAGATAGATAGATAGATAGATAGGCTCAAAGTCGCCGAAGCTCGCTAAGAAATGCTTCGCATATAAAAATGCTCAAGGTCATGTGACGTTGTTAAAGACGATAGTCGTTCTTGGGGACCTTTAACGGTAAAATTTTGGTCGGTCTGTCTATCTGTCTGTATGTCTGTACATTTGTCTGTTTGTCCGCCGTTATCGTTACCTCAAACGGCACCAAACGGCCAACCCCATCCACAGCGCCCACCAATATTGCTCAAGGTTTAGCGTTCATAGCTGTGGTATTGTCAATTACAAACAATTATTGCGCATATCTGAGGCGCCATAACAAAACGTCGATATTTTATGTATGTCTTCCATCATACTAGAAGAGGCAAACACAAGTAACTTTAAGGACTGTAGCGTGCATCGCGCTGCGCTGACAGTGCAACGCGTTGCTCAAAAAGGTAAGTGCTTCCAGCACTATGCTAGCTCAATAATATCCGTACGTCTAGAAGTAGAATAGATAACAGCAATCAGATGTAGAAAATCAGCAATTCCCATAGATATGACAGAAAATATATTTACATGGACATAATATTACTACCCAGTTGTGTCTGCGTCTACTCTTCCGAGTCGGTCTCGTTCTCATAACAATGTAACAAAATCAAGTCTTCATGGCGACCTCAGTGGAGTCAGTCCCGAAAACTCGCAGTGTTGATTACTAGATTTCGATGCCATGTCCCCCCTTTTAATCTATATATACACAGTGCTGGTCAGGTGGTGTAACCCATATGTGCAATCTGCGAAGAAATATAAACTATTGAACATTAGTTCTTATCAAGTCACCGATACTCTTTATTAGAAAAAAAATCCTAGTGATTTCATTTTTGGAGATAGGTATTAGGTTGATGGTAGAAACTGCGCTAAGCTTTGGTGCCTCTGTTTTGGTACATTGCTTCAGGGACGTAATCGATTCGGTTTACGATTTTTTTTCAATCACCCGAACCTATCGCACTCTAAAGCTCTATTCTATCGAATACTGTTGTTTAATATTGATACGTGTTTTAACACATATAATCTGAATGGTTGGGTAAAGAAAATGCCGCTGTCTGGTCATCTCAAAATCTTAAAATTTCACCTTTTTGTTTCTTCTCTCTCTCTCTCTCTCTCTGTGATTTCTCGTACATCATTTGTAGGCTAATTTATTCATTACCATTGTTGTAGTGCTCATAGAAATAAAAAAAATTACGCTACGCTTTCTTGGCAAATACACCGCAGTGGGTATGAACCAATTATTAAAGGAATCAAATCTGTTCTCCAACTGCTCGCGACGCTCGTGCTGCTATCTTCGCTTCGTCTACGGTCGGAATCCAGCTGCCAGAACCATCGCTCCAGGAAGCTCACCTAGTTCGTCTGAACTCTACCACATTCAGGTCATTTCAACGATTATTGTTCCCAGGCACAAGAGGTGGACGAAAAGAAGCCGAAGCACTCTTTCGGCTTTGAATCGACCAGCAGAGGCCCGACAACAAGCCTTCCAACATGGACACCGAGCTGCCAGGGCTGCTTGTTTATTTCCGGATGCAACAGGAATCTCACCACGGTAAGCGACAATCTACCGAGGTTCGGAAGGCAAGTCAAGGACTTGATTCCAAGCGCCACTCAAAAGATAAAAACACCATAACTTCGCGGACGACGTCAAACAGCAAGTGCAAACGACTGGGAGCAGGTAAATCCAATATCAGCTCGTCGAAGTCAGCCGAAGGAGAAGATGAGTTCAAAGCCCACGAAGTCTTCGATCACGAGACTCGAAAGCCGAAGCTCACCAAGCAAGGTGCGGTAGACATCATTACGCAGCTACGAGATTTTTCGCGGGAGAACGGTTCTTCTGAAGAGCATGACCTGCGTAAAGCCCTCAGTATTTCCCAAGTTCAGATGATTGTTGGCATGCATGGCACGACCACAGTGTTTTTGGAACGCTCCCCACTATTTGAAGTCACCTATGAAGATTTGTACACGTTCGTGTATTACAACAGCACCGATGACGAAGACGACCGTCTGGCTGAAACTTTCATTGAGTTTGTTAACGACGGCATCCTTCAGGACGCGATAGCTTTTGATGGCGTGTGTCGAAGAAAATGTGTACTTTCATCGGACAGCAATGTCTGCGTGTTAGCCGGAGGTGGTGGAGACTGATACCGTGAGTGCAACCGCTGCCCCTGTAGCGCCGGTAAAACACCAAGGGAGTGCTGCGCATTCGTCTAGCGCATAGGGGGGCGTGAGGGGCGGTGGTCGCCACATTCCTTGCGTATCAGTTCTCTTCACCAACATTCGCAGTGTGATTAACAAACGCGTTTCCTTAGCTTCTGCCATAGATACGACTTGCGCCGATGTTGTCGTATTAACGGAAACTTGGCTACACTCGCAGGTACAAAACAACGAAATTTTTCGAACCACTCGTAACTTCACAATTTATCGCTGCGACAGAAATAACCGTCAAGGGGGCGGTGTCCTTTTAGCACTTTCGGAAGACCTCAAATCCCACTGTATTCATATCCCAAGCAACTTAGAAATCTTATGGGCCATCATTGAACTTGGTTATCAGAAAATAATCGTGGGCGTTTGCTATCGTCCCCCCGATCACACTTCCGACTTCATAAATGACCTTCATGACATAACACATACAGTTTCTTCTCGTTTTCCTAGCCTGCCTTTATTTTTATTGGGTGATTTCAACATTCCTAATATTAATTGGGCTACTGAGCCACCTACCGTACTTCCACTATCAACATTGGCCAAAGAATTCGTCGACCTGTGCTCTGTATTTTCTTTCTCTCAAGTAGTTCATGAACCAACAAGAACAACATTTTCAACCGCCAATACCCTTGACCTCGTACTAACAACCAGTCCTGACGTTGTTTCAAACATTACCTACGCACCGGGCCTAAGTGATCATTCTTTATTGTCGTTCAACAATAAGCTCCCGCGTCCGAAGCCGCTTAAGAGCACCAAAATAATTCGCGATTATAATAAAGCAAATTTTGAAGGCATTAACAATGACCTGTGCAATTTTCTTGACACTTTTCTGGAGGGTTTCGATGAATGCTCTGTCCAAACTAAATGGAATCTGTCTATACGTAAGGGAGATGGACTGACCAACAAATACATCCCCGTCCGGTCTATCACTACAAACTTACACGCCCCCTGGTTTAATAACCACATTAAAAGGCTATCCAACAAAAAGAAGCGTCTATACAGATTAGCAAAGCGTTCTAACAACGCTGCCCGATGGAATGCCTACAAATTAGCGTCTTCTGAGTACATCAGAGTCATCCAATCTGCTAAAGACACATTTTTCAATACCACTCTTCCATCCATGCTATCCAACGATCCTAAAAAGTTTTGGCGCGTCATAAACCCAAGTAGTGAACAAACGATGACCCTTATCAATAGCTCTGGAGACGCTGTAGCCCCTGAGCAGTGCGCTTCATCTCTTAACATCTCTTTCACTGGCAATTTCTGTCGCACTAATAATATTCCTCTGCCACTTAAGACACGCTATAACTACCCAATCATGTTCCCAATTATGATAGATTCTGTTGGTGTAGAAAACATAATTAAGTCCCTCAAACTTTCATCTGCCCCGGGCTGCGACCTGATTACCATTAAGTTCCATAAAGGTACCTGTGCCTACTAATCCATTATTCTTACTAAAATTTTTCAACAGTCTCTTCACGAAGGCGTATTACTAATCGAACGGAAGATTGGCAAAATTGTGCCATTTCACAAGTCCGGTGACAAGCATTCCCCATTAAACAATAGACCCATCTCACTTACTAGCATTCCATGCAAAATACTGGAGCACATTTTGTACTCTAACCTTGCAACCTTGCTTGAGACTAACTCGTTTTTTACGCGTCACCAACATGGCTTTAGGAAAACATTCTCGTGCGAAACCCAGCTTGTAGCCTTTACATACAAATTAAACGTTATTCTTGACCAAACTATCTCTGCCGACTGCATATTCATAGATTTCTCCAAAGCTTTTGATAAAGTCTGTCACAACTTGCTGTTGCACAAATAAATGAACTTAATATAGATCCCAGGCTTCTAACATGGCTCGAATGTTTTCTAAAAAATCGTTCTCAATTTGTTTCAGTTAATAATGTAAGCTCTGAACCAAGTGCCGTTCATTCCGGCGTACTACAAGGCTCCGTACTAGGCCCACTGCTCTTCCTTATATACTATAATGATTTACCGTCCTGTATTACATCCAATATTCAATTATTTGTGGATGACTGCGTAATCTTAAGAGAGATAACTCATGATGGCGATATTACCTCTCTTCAACATGATCTTAACTTCATTTTTCTTTGGTGTAAAACATGGCTCATGGAATTAAACAATAAAAGTGCAAATTTTTACGTGTTTCAAGAGCGAACCATCAACTTCCAAACTATTACCTTGATAACACCCCTCTTCAATCCGTGACAAACTATAAATACCTTGGGGTGCATATAACAACTGATCTGACCTGGACTGTTCACTGTAATTACGTCATTAAAAATGCTAACCGAATGTTAGGTTACATCCGCCGCAACTTTTCAACGGCCCTTTCTTTCTTGAAACTTCTTCTTTACACTACACTAATACGACCTAAACTCGAATATTCCGCTGCAGTATGGGATCCTAGTCATGCCAACCTAATACACTTTCTTGAAATGGTACAGAATAACTCAATTCGTTTTATACTTTCTAATTACAACAGGACAGCTAGCATAACAGCCATGAAATCTAGCCTCAACTTACCTTCACTTTCATCCCGTCCTAAAATGTTTCGTCTCCACTTGTTTCACAAGCTGTTTCATCACACATCGCTGCGGGACGGTCTTATCTTGCCTCCTAGTTATATCTCACCCCAGCTGGATCATTCCCATAAGGTCGGGTTGCCTTCTTCCAGGACTCGCGCCTTTTCTCAGTCTTTCATACCTCGCACCTCTGAAGACTGGAACCGGTTTCCCGCAGACAGAGAAAAATTACCGTGCGCTTTCTATTGCATCAACATCCCTCCCAGTGCATCCGTTGCATCGGGGATCACCCGCACATCGACCCAAGGCTGAAGAAGGGTCATTTTTCACTCCCACTCATCAAAAAAGACTGCGAAAGCCCCAACCACGTCGACGGTCACCATCGAAATTTCGACAAAACACCCAGCAGAACATCCGTACGTTTCCTATCGAACAGAGCCCTTGGCCAACGACAAAGCGGCGTACAACACCGCTATCGCTTCCCCACAAGACCGAAGGGAAGCCACGGGCACAGCCCATCGGGTCAACACCCCTGCCATTGTTACCATCGCATCGGGAATCACACGTATCTCGCCCGAAGGAAGAAGAAAAACAATGTGCGATTCCCATCACACCGAAACCATGGCGCATTCCTTCAATTTACACGAGCTTGACGAAGTCAGCAGAGTGGCATTCAGTGCCAGTGTGCCATGGATGAACTGGGCATGAAAAGCAGTTGTCCGCCGCACGCCAGGACGTCGAGTCAAGGCACTCCAGCCAAAGCGCACCAGCTGCAAAAAGCGAGGCTGAAGATCAGATCTCGAGACTGGTGAGGATGGTAAAAACAAGGAAGCCTGAATACACCGAACGGGACATCAGCATCCACATGGACCGCTGGCGCTGTTTCCTAAGAAGCTTCTCTCTCAACACCTTCAACGCCATAGCAGAATTGGTGCTATCTCATATGGAATCTGAAGAAAACAAAGGACATGTGAAGGTCGAAGTTGGTTTGTCGAGGAAGGAGAGGCGATATGGCGGCGAAGAGCCCGTGCCGAGGTCACAGCTTTATTTGAGACGCAGGCGTAGACAGAGTTGCCGCTGCAGTGCCCAGCCAGGCCAGGAGCTTGGCCGTTCTGAAATACCTCGTGGCTCGCGCTACGCTAGCCACGTGGCTCGCGTCTTTTTTCGGCGCGGCCACTAAGCAAATCTAGCGTGGCGCTACAGGTTACTCCTGGGTGGAAAGTTCTAAGCAGCTGTTCATCGCACTGCAATTCTTCTGGCGCATTTCACTTGAACGCAATTATTTTTATTTGTCCAATGTAAATACAGCTATCTTTTTTTTCTTTCGTTACATGTATGTGCATTTTTTGTTTTACTTACTGGTATGCCAACATGTGTTGGTGTAAATCAGTGAACAGTTAAATAGAGAAATCATAACTTACGTTAGCTATGCGACCAATACCGACTCCTGCGTAAGTAACATCTGCCTGTATAGGCAATCAGGATAAGAGCTTATTTTCTCATGCGTATTGTCGCTAGTGCAAAAAAAAATAGAAATAGAAAATATGCGGCTCAGTTTTCGAGTTTACTGAAGGTTTTAATATAGCCACTTTTTTTCTCGGTAATAACTTAGGCACGAGTTGCACTCACGAATACCGTTAGTGGTCAGACTTTCCATCAGCAGATGCGGAAAAAAGTGGCTAATATAGGTACAGAAATTATTCGGCCTGCAAGCCTCTTCTCGTTGGACATTCTCAACTTTAGATAGAGTCCTTCATACAGGACACCACGTGAGCAGTACCAATCCGGATTGATTTCCATGAAAATATAAAACAGTCGGTGTAAGTTTAAGAAGCTGAAGAGCAAAAAAATTGCCCGCAGCTTCCCTCGGGGGAACACTGAGGAGGATGCGGAGCATATAATTGGTTAACGGGGTGTTAAAGTGCGACTTACTTGGGTCGATGGCTAAATTAGTTAACGTGGTTGTGAAATGGGATTTTAAATTGCGACTTACTTGGGTCGATGGCTAAATTAGTTAACGTGGTTGTAGGAGGGGGTGTTAAATGAGTGAACACGTACACACGTATGCGAAAGGGCGGCGCTGGTCGAAGGGACGTCGATCATTGTGTTTGTGGATTCGTTGGAATTCATTTTACCGCGACCTTGGACGTCGACGCGCCGTACAAACCAACCGACGAGCGGCAACTGAGCCAGCGAGCGCTGACCCTGAGTATATATACAGCCCGACGGCGCATGCACTGTCAGCTGTTGGATGTTCTCGAAGCGCGACGGCGCATGCGCGTCCACTGGAGAATCAGGAGAATTGTAGAATGTTCTCGAAGGGGAGAAGCGCGCGCGGCACAGATGGTGGGTGACGGTGCATGCGCGCGTCAGCTGTCGAATGTTCGAGAAGGGGGAGAAGCGCAACGGCGCATGCGCGCGCGTCAGCTGCCGATGGTCTCGAAGCGCGACGGCGCATGCGCGCGCGTCAGCTGCCGATGTTCTCGAAGCGTGACGGCGCATGCGTGCTACATTAAACAGCTAGCGAATGTTCGTGAAGAGGAGAAGCGCACGCGGTGTGTAGAGGAGGAAGGGTGCACAGATGGTGGAGGAGTGAAGCGCGCGCGGTGTGTAGAGGAGGAAGGGATGCACAGATGGTGGAAGAAGGAGGAGGACGCTTGCGGACGGCGCCGCACTACAAGCCTCGAGTATTAGATGCTCCGCATCTAAAAGCACACCAAGTCACATCACACGCTAGACAAGAGCGCTATCTGGCAGTTATCTTGGACAACGAAACGCGCGGCTCTGAGAGGGGCGTGCGTACCCGCTTCAGAGGTGATAAGGTGTAGAACGCAAGGCGACGGGTCGGTGCCACCACCTTGTCGTCTCAGCAAAGCGTTGGAAACACTTCCCTTTTCATGGAAGCGTTGGATGGTCAGCGCCACGTGATAAACGATACAGTCCTTAGAATAACTTATACATGCCTTTTCTAGTCAAAGACATACATACAGAATATATACGTGGTGTTGTGGTGCCTCAGGTATGCGCAATAATTGCTTTTTAATTGACAATGGCACAAGTATGAACGCGCTTTGCCGGCTTTCGTGATGACAATGAGCTAGGCCGGTTTCTGCTCAAGGGTAGCGTTCCGGCGTCCCAGTACTGGTTAATTTTATCTACTAGCAACTGAGTCATCGCTTACCCCCCCCGTTTTCAGAAACGCTACTCGACTGGAATTCCATCCTTCACTTGAATCAGTTGAGCACTGTGCCGCTGCTCGACTGAAATTGACGCTGCGCTTCTCAAGAATCGCAGCAGAATATTGCCCATATGCAGTGACTTAGTCTGCCATGAGACGGCGCTCGCATCGGCTTTTTCAAGTCGAGGAGAGCTTTTGAGTGAAGGACCGTTTGTGAATACGGGGGTTAGATTAGAGAACAGCCCTATCGATACCCGATCGGGTCCCGGAGTGGTACCTTTCCTCAAATCAAGCACACAGCAAACGCTAAATATTGTGCTGCCATCTGTGAGGCATTGTGAGACTCTTTATGGCTTTCGAGATGGCAAGCGAGTGGCGTGTATCTTGGAGGCCATATGACTTTTGCTTTATTATAAAAACCTGTATGTGCCATTCGCGAAAGCGCACTGGTACCATGTATTATGTGCGTGTGTGTGTGTCCGAGCATGCGTGTGTGTGTGTGTGTGTATGTAACAACACATAACGAGTATGCACTTAGCAGTTGAAGAACGCACTAGGGGCCACATTTCGCTATCGCGTTTAACTCTTAAAGGCGAAGCTTAAGGGTCCCTCAATTTTGACTGCAGTTTTTAAAACTGAGCTCGAGGTGGTCATACTGGCACTTCAAAAAGTTTTCTCAAATTAAAAGAGTGCATCATAATGACAGATACTTTTCAGTGTTTGTAGCTCTTACATCTTCTAAAAACTCTCGAACTCTAGGGAGATTCCGAGCGTTAGTACAACCGCAGTTGAAACACTTAAAGTTACTGTGGGTCCCAGGTCACTGCGGATTACGATTGAATGAGCTGACTGATTCTATAGCACGAGCGACGCTTGATAGCTCAATAATATTCGTACTTCCAGAAGTGGAATAGACAACTGCGATCAGATACAGAAAATGAACAATTCGCACAGATATGACAAAAATATATAAATACATGGAAATAATATTGTTACGGAAAAGAAGAGACGCCATAACGACGAGGCTGGAGATTAGATATATTCAAAACCAGCGGTAACGGCGTTACCGGTTCACCGGCGATCGAGCGGAGCCAACTCTTCGTCTTTCTCGTCAGGCAGACACGCGCGTCGCCCCCTAGAATATCAATATACATGCATGTAGCATAACCGCCGGCGGCACAAGCGCCGTCTCGGTGCATCTAAATGTCAACGTCACTAGGAGAGTTGTAGGGCTTCAAGCGCGCAACATGTACAATATCGGTAGCCTGTTGGGCACATGAAGGCGACGGTGTGGCAGGACCAATTTCATATGTTACAGGAGTAACCACACGAAGTACTCGGTATGGGCCTGTGTAGCCAGTAAGCAGTTTTTCTGACAAGCCAACTTGACGGGTTGGAGACCAGAGCAGGACCAAAGAACCGGGCGGAAAGTGTACGTCGCGGTGTCGTTGGTCACACAAGCGCCGTTGCTTCTCTTGAGAGGTCTGAAGGCGATTACGGGTGATTTCGCGTGCGTGGGCGGCCCGAGTGATAGCGTCCATGGCATATTCACTGGTCAGTACTCCAGGGGACGGTACGACGGTGTCTAGAGGCAACGTTGGTTCTCGGCCAAACAGCAGAAAAAATGGAGAGTAAACTGGCAGTGTCATGGCGCGAAGAATTATAGGGAAATGTGACGTACGGCAACGCGAGATCCCAGTCGGCGTAGTTGGTAGAAACATACTTAGCGAGCATGTCTGTAAGAGTTCGATTTAGACGCTCCGTGAGTTCATTGGTTTGACGCAGCCAGCTTGTGTCTCGTTTTACAGGACTGCAAGATGTCGGCTATGACCTTCGACAAAAAGGTGCGGCCACGGTCTGTAAGCAGCTGCCATGGCGCTCCGTGTTGCAAAATCACGTCCTTGAGGAGGAAGTCGGCGACATCTGGGGCGCAGCTTGTTGGAAGAGCTCGGGTGATGGCATAACGCGTGGCGTAGTCTGTGACTACGGCTATCCACTTGTTACCCGAGGAAGATAAGGGGAAAGAGCCAAGTAGGTCCAAGCCAAAGCGGAATAACGGTTCTGACGGAATATCAAGTGGTTGAAGGCAATCGGCGGGAAGTGTCGATGATGTTTTGCAGCGATGACATTTCTCACAGGCCGCAACGTATCTTCTGACTGAGCGTGCAAGCCCTGGCCAAAAGAAGCGTCGGCGTATTCGGTCATAAGTGCATGACACACCAAGGTGACCAGCAGCCGGAAGGTCATGAAGTTCATGTAGAACTTCCGAGCGAAGGTGTTTCGGAAGGACAAGCAGCAGAGCCGGTCCATCCGGCTCAAAACTTTGGCGGTATAATACACCATCGTGAAGCACGAATGAGCGATGGGACAGATTGGAAGATGGTGATTCGAGGCGCTCAATCATAGCACGCAAGGACGCATCTTGGCGCTGCTCGTCATCGACGCATGTCATTTGCGAAAGGGAAAAGACGCAAGGCTCGGTGTCGGTGTCAGGCACAGTGCTCGACTCAGCAACCGGGTAGTGGCACAGGCAGTCTGCGTCCTTATGTAGGCGTCCGGAGTTGTACGTCACCGTGTATGTGTACCCTTGGAGTCGTAGAGTCCAGCGCCCGAGCCGGCCAGTAGAATCCTTCAGTGACGTAAGCCAACATAGCGCATGGTAGTCAGTTATCACAGAGAAATTAGTGCCATATAAATATGGGCGGAACTTTGAGACTGCCCGAACAAGAGCAAGACATTCACGCTCTGTAATAGAATAGTTGCGCTCAGCAGCTGTGAGGAGGTGGCTAGCGTAGGTGACAACTCGGTCGTGTCCCCATCGGCGTCGGGCTAAGACGACTGCGATTTCGTGACCACTAGCATCGGTTCGGACTTCTGTCGGAGCGGATGGGTCAAAGTGAGCCAATATAGGTGGAGTCGTCAGTAGCGTGATTAGGTGAGAAAAAGCAGCAGCTTGGTCGGTACCCTACGTGAATGTGACGTCTTTCTTCAGAAGCTCTGTGATGGGTCGAGCGATGGTTGCGAAATCTTTCACAAACCTTCTAATGTCGGAACAAAGTCCTACAAAACTCCGGACGTTTTGACTGACCGGGGTACAGAAAAACTGGTGACTGCACGAATTTTCTCCGGGTCCGGCTGCACACCAGATGCGTCGACAAGGTGGCCAAACACAGTTATTTGCCGGCGTCCGAAGTGGCGCTTCGACGAGTTTAATTGAAGGCCTGCAGAGCGGAATCTGTCGAGAATAGCTGACAAACGCTTAAAGCGGGTCTCAAATGTGGGGGAATATACAACGACATCGTGAAGATAACAAAGACATGTTGACCATTTGAACCCTTGTAGCAGAGAGTCCATCATGAGCTCGAACGTGGCTGGGGCGTTGCATAGCCCAAATGGCATCACCTTGAACTGATATCGACCGTCTGGAGTTACAAGCGCAGTCTTCTCTTGGTCTTTTTCGTCGACAGCAAACTGCCAGTAGCCGGAACGTACGACTATTGTAGAAAAGTATCGGGTGCCGTGGAGACAATCGAGAGCGTCATCGATGCGGGGTAAAGGATAAGCGTCCTTTTTCGTGATTCTTTTCAGATGGTGGTAATCCACGCAGATGCGCTACGTGCCATCTTTCTTTTTAACAAGCACAACGGGGGACGCCCAAGGGCTCGAAGAGGGTTCAATAATTCATTTGGCTAACATCTTGGTTACTTCTGATTGAATTACTTTACGCTCGGTAGCAAACACCTGGTATGGTCGCTGATGAACGGGATTAGATTCACCTGTGTTAATGCGGTGCTTGACGAGTGAAGTCTGGACGAGTGAACGGTTGTCGATGTCGAATATGTCGCGGTATGAAGCCAGAAGGTGGCATAGCGCGGTTGACTTCTCAGGTTTGAGGTCCGGGGCGATCATGGAGCGTAAGGTCGCATCGAGGCACGTTGCATCCTGCGATTGGTGTGGGTGCTTGGGACATACGTCTGCCATAAAACAGGTGACGCGGTCGTCAATTAAGAGCATTAGCGTGGCGACCGAAAGTCCGTGGGGTAGCACTTGTTTTATGAAACCGAAACTAATAACAGGTAAATATGTTCGGTTAGAGACAATGCTTACGACGGAATGTGAGACAGTGATGCCACGCGCCAGGAGAACATCAGTAATCGGCGTCATGATATAATCACCGTCGAGCACGGGAGAGGGTGTTGCCAATTCGACGAATGTGAGAGCTTTAGGCGGTATCCGGAAGAAGTCAGTGGTGCACAGGCTGTTAGGGAGTTCAGGGTGAGAATCCGGGAGAAGAGGAATTTATAGGCAGAGAGTACCGGTGGCACCATCTATCAGGGCAGAATGCGTCGATAGGACGTCCATGCCGAAGATTAGGTCGTGTGGGCAATTTTCAAGCTCTGTAAATAAAACGGGGACATGGCGGCCGGCAATACTAACACGAGCGGTACACATTCCAGTGATGGCCACAGTTCCACCATCAGTGGCACGGAGGGCTTTAGTTGCTGCAGACGTAAGGACTTTTTTGAGCAGGCGACACAGATGAGCTTATTATGGAAACTTGAGCTCCGGTATCGACTAACGCCGTCAAAGAAATGCCGTCCACATACACCTCAATCAAGTTCGTATTAGTGGGGAGCGTCAACGAAGGATTTGGATCAGTCGCAAGTGATGCAGCACTGCCTCCCGGAGCAGCATGATCCAGTTTTCCGTCCGAGAGGATCCGTAGTTGACCGGCGACGGATAGCGGCGTGGTTGGGGTGATGGGGAACGGCGGCGTTGAGGTGACGGCGAATGAGCAGTGGAGCTCGTTCGCCATCACCGGCAGTAGCGGTAGTAGCGGGAGATATGGCCAACTCGGTGGCAGCGGATGCAGATCGGCTTGTCATCTGCAGTTCTCCATTCTGCCGGATTGCGGGATCACGGAAGAAAATGTACGTCATGGCGTGGTGCGTTTGTTGTCATTGGTCTGGAGACGGGTCGGGAGACAGAGCAGGCCACAGTAAATCTGAGCTTTGTTATTTCCTGCCTCACGACGGCTTGAATAACGGAGACCGCCGTAGGCGCTGGTGCGGCGCCATGGTCGAGCGGATGTGGAGGAAATGGTGCCGGACTTGACGCCTCAAGCTCCAGTCGAACAATTCGTGCCACGCTGTCCTGCATGGGTGGTGCGGCACCGAGATCGGTGCAGGTGGATGTAACAGCCGTGTTTGGTAGCCGCGTAAATTGAGGCAGAACACGGCGGCTTTTGGCCATTTCGAAACGGCGGCGTTCCTTGATGGTCATATCTATGGTCGTGACGTTAGTGTAGACGAGCAAATTGAAGGCGTCGTCCGCGATGCCCTTTAGTATGTGGCCCACCTTGTCACTCTCTGTCATTTGCTCGTTGACTTTTCGGCACAACGCGAGCACATCCTGTATGTACGAGACATACGACTCTGTTGAGGACTGCACACGAGTGGCGAGTTCTTTTCGCGCTTTCACTTGGTGACCGGATGGGACCCCAAAAATGTCGCGTAGTCGCTTCTTGAAGTTATCTCAGCTGGTCAGCGTGGTCTCATGGGCGTCGAACCAGACTCGTGGGGTGCCGTCCAAGTAAAATATGACATTGGCGAGCATCATGGTAGGGTCCCATCGGTGTGTCTGGCTAACACGCTCGTACATACGGAGCCAGTAGTCAACGTCAAGCGCAGGTTGTGTGGAGAATGTACCGGGATCACGAGGGTGGGCATCGTCAGGTATGTAGCGGCTTGAGCTATAAATGGAGACGCTGATTGGCTGTTGTCATTGGTAGCCATGACCGGAGACTGAACGGTGCGGCCAATGCGAAGCTTCGTGCTGAAGACGGAGAACGTTCCACCTCCACGAAGTAGGTTACGTATAAAAAGAGACGCCGTAACGACGAGGCTGTGGATTAGATATATTCAAAACCAGCAGTAATGGCGTAACCGGTTCACCAGCGATGATGATGATGATGAACATTCAGCTTTTCTGGCACTCGCCCACAAAGGGGGATCGGCCAAGAACCAGCGATCGAGCGGGAACCACTCTTCGTCTTCCTCGTCAGGCGCGTCGCCCCCTAGAATATCAATATACATGCATGTAGCAATATTACTACCCAGTGGTGTCTGCGTCTACTCTTTCGAGTTGGTCTCCGTCTAGTAACAATGTAACCACCTCAAGTCTGCATGGCGACCTCAGTGGAGTCAGTCTTGAAAACTCGCAGTTTTGATTACTATATTTCGATGCCATGTCTACCCTCTGAATTTATATCTACCCACAGCTGGTCAGGTGTTATCACCCATCTGTGCATTCTCCGAAGAAATAGAAACCATTGAACATTAGTTTTTATCATGTCACCGATACTCTTTATTTAGGAATAAATTGCTAGTTATTTCAGTTTTGGAGATATGTATTAGCCCCGCCGCGGTGGTCTAGTGGCTAAGGTACTCGGCTGCTGACCCGCAGGTTGCGGGTTCGATTCCCGGCTGTGGCGGCTGCATTTCCGATGGAGGCGGAAATGTTGTAGGCCCGTGTGCTCAGATTTGGGTGCACGTTAAAGAACCCCAGGTGGTCGAAATTTCCGGAGCCCTCCACTAGGGCGTCTCTCATAATCATATGGTGGTTTTGGGACGTTAAACCCCACAAATCAATCAATCAATGGAGATATGTATTAGGTTGACGGTAAAAACTGTGCTAAGCTTTGGTGCCGCTGATTTAGCACATTGCTTCAGGGACGTAATCGATTCGGTTTGCAATTTTTTTCAAGCCCCCAAAAGTATCCCACTGTAAAGCTCTACTCTATTGAATACTGTTGTTTAACATTGATACGTGTTTTAACACACACACATTCTGAATGGTTGGGTGAAGAAAATACGCTGTCTGGTCATATAAAAAAATCTCAGAATTTCACTTTCTTGTTTCTCCTCCCTTTCTCTTTCTCTCTGTCTCTGTGATTTCTCGTAGATTATTTGTATTTCAATTTATTCATTAACATTGTTGTAGGGCTCATAGAAATAAACAAATACGTTCCGCTTTCTTGGCAAATACACCACAGTGGGTATGAGCCATTTATTAAAGGAATCAAACCTGTTCTCCAACTGCTCGTGACGCTCGTGGTATCTTCGCTTCGCCTACGATCGGAAGTCAGCTGCTAAAACCATCGCTCCAGGAAGCTCCCCTAGTTCGTCGGAACGCGACCACATTCAGGTCAGTTCATCCATTGTTGTTGCCAAGCGCAAGAGGGGGACGAAAAAGAAGCCGAAGCACTGCTTCGGCTTTGAATCGGCCAGCAGAGGCCTGACTACAAGCCTTCCAACATGGACACCGACCTGCTAGAGCTTCTTGTTCATTGCCGGGTGCAACGGGAATCTTACCACGGTAAACGACAATCTACCGAGGTTCGGAACATAAGTCAAAAACTTGATTACAAGTGCCAATCAAAAGATAAGAACACCACCATTTCGCGGACGATGTCAAACAGCAAGTGCAAGCGACTGGGTGCAGTTAAATCCAATATCAACTCGTCGAAATCAGCCGAAGAAGAAGATGATTTCAAAGCCGACGAAGTCTTCGATCACGAGACTCAAAAGCCGAAGCTCACAAAGCAAGGTGCGGTAGACATCCTGACACAGCTACGAGATTTTTTTGCGGGAGAATGGTCTTTCTGAAGAGCATGACCTAAGGAACGCCCTTAGTATTTCCCAAGTTCAGATGATTCTTGGCATGCATGGCACAATCACAGTGTTTTTGGACCGCTCCCCACTATTTGAAGTCATCTATGAAGATTCGTACAGGTTCGTGTACTACAACTGCACTCATGACGAAGACGACCGTCTGGCTGAAACTTTTACCGAGTTCCTTAACAACGGCATCCTCCAGGACGCGATAGCTGGTGATGGCGTGCGTCAAGGAAAATGTGTACTTTCATCGGGCAGCAGTGTCTGCTTGTCAGCCGGAGATGGTGGAGACAATGAACTGGCTACGTGCAGAACAAAGAATACCTCAAGCCAGATTCCATCGCTGTGCCTGCCCCATTCCCGGGTGCTGCAGGTCATGCAGCAAACATGCGATGCCAAGGCTCAGACACAAAGATGCCTGCCTGCTCGAATCACCGAGTTGAAATGTGATCTGCAGAAGCGCGACGTTAAAATTACGCAGCTCAAACACAGGCGCAAGGCCATTCCAGAAAGTCAAGACCACAAACCACAGCAGATTTACGATAAGATCCGCACGGTCGATCGAACTTCACCGCCACCAGATCTAGTGCCATCACGGACCGCTGCAAAAGGTAATAATGTAAGCACATCTAAG
Source organism: Rhipicephalus annulatus (assembly GCA_013436015.1). Classification (NCBI taxonomy): domain Eukaryota; kingdom Metazoa; phylum Arthropoda; class Arachnida; order Ixodida; family Ixodidae; genus Rhipicephalus; species Rhipicephalus annulatus. The sequence continues at coordinate 110,365 of WOVY01004932.1, forward strand.
AAGGATCGGAAAAGCCGAAGCACGCATGAGCCAGGAGCACAGGCAAGTTCGCGGGAGCCACAACCACGCCCTTTTCCCAATTCGTCACCAGCACATACATCAGCCTAAAGCTGAGCAGAAGCCACAAGTGCCTCCAGTTTGCCATACACTATCGCTTATAAACCTGTTACGTAGCAGATTACCACCACGTCGTCGCCAAATACTCGAGAAGAAACATGACTTTTATATCGGTCCGAGGCCTCGGCCAAGGCTCACGTCACGTTGGAGACCCCTCCACTTCCACCCAAGACCCAGAAGAATCATGCCCGAGCAACTCAAGCAACTCCCCCGCCTGTCTACCTGCGGCGTCGATCAGCACAATCCAAGGCTGACGAGAGACCATGTTCAATTCCCAATAGTCAAAACACTCTGCTAAACCCCCAACCACGTCCAAAGTCACCACGAGAGTCTCGACCAAAACTCTGAAAAAGTTTCGGGCATTTCTATTATACCAAGGCCACAGCCAGCTACTACGCTGTGTCGAAGGCTGCCACCGCTTCCTCCCATGGCCGCAGAGAAGCCACGGGGACCACCCATTACGTCAAAAACTGAGCCATTGTCCTCTTTCCATCAGGACGGCCCGCATCTCGACGCAAGACAGAGAAAATTTAACGTGCGCTTTCCATGGCATCCACATCTCTCCCAATGCATCCGTTGCATCGGGCATCACCCGCGCATCAACCCGAGGCTGAAGAGCGGCAATTTTCCACTCCCACTCATCAAAAAAGTCTGCTAACGTTCCAAGCACATCGACGGTCATCATCGAAATCTTGACAAAAGACCCCGGAGAACATCCGTACGTTTCCTATTGAACAGAGCCTTTTGTCAGCACCAACGCGGCGCCAACACCGCTATCACTTAAACACAAGACCAAAAGAAAGCCACGGGAACAGCATGTCGGCTAAAAGCAGTTGCCCGCTGCACGCCGGGACGTCGAGTCAAGGCAGTCCAGCCAAAGCGCACCGGCTACAAAAAGAGCTTGAAGATCAGACTTCGAGACTGGTGAGGATGGTACAAACAAGGAAGCCTGAATACACCGACCGGGACATCAGCATCCACATGGACCGCTTGCGCCGTTCCCAAAAGGCTTTTCTCTGAAGACCTTCAACGCCATAGTAGAAATGGTGCTATCTCATATGGAATCTGAAGAAAACAAAGGACATGTGAAGGTCGAAGCGGGTTTGTCGAGGAAGGAGAGGCGAGACGGCGGCTTCGAGCCCGTGCCGAGGTCACAGCTTTATTTGAGACGCTGGCGTAGGCGGAGTCGCCGCTGCAGCGTCCAGCCAGGCCAGGAGCTAAGCCGTTCTGAAACACCTCGTGGCTCGCGCAGCGCGAGCCACGAGGTATTTCAGTTTTAAGCAGATGTTCATCGCACTGCAAGTCTTCTGTCACATTTCACTTGAACAAAATTATTTTTATTTCTCCATTATAAGTAATGCTATCTTCTTTTATTTCGTTACATCTGTGTGCCTTTTCTGTTTTACTTACGGTATGCCAACATATGTTGGTGTAAATCAGTGAACAGTTAAATAGAGAAGTCATAACTTATTTGAGCAACGCGACCATTACCGACTCCCTGGTAAGTAACATCTGCCTCTTTAGGCAATTATAGGATAAGCGCTTATTTCCTATGCGTATCGTCGCTAGTGCGAAAAAAATTGAAATTATGTGGCGTATGTTCCAAGAATTCACTAAAGGTTTCATTATAGGCACTTTTTCGTGGCTAATAACTTAAGCACGAGTTGCATTCACGAATAACGTTAGTGGTCAGACTTTGCACCAGCAGAGGCGGAAAAAATTGGCTTATAGGAATAGAATTATTTGGCCAGCAAGCCTCTTCTTGTTTGAAATACTCAACTCTAGATAGAGTCCTCCGTACAGGACACCATACGAGCCGTACCGGCCCGATGTGATTTCCATGAAAATATTAAACATTCGGTGTAAGTTTAAGAAGCTGAACAGCGAAAAATTTGGCAGATTCCAGGGACCTGGGAATCGACATTATGCGAGGCATGTGGAGGGGAGGTGTCCGTGTGGCAATTTTTCAATTGAGCGACACGTTATGAACTGACGCTAAATATAGGTACAATTGTTGTACGCACAAACATATGTTGAAGAGTTGATGTTTATATAACCAGTTTGTACTTGCGCAACGATGCCAACTGAAACACGCGTAGTGACATCTCCTGAAGGTGTTGTGAAGCGCTGATGCTCGCGAGGATGCTCGCCCTGGACACTGCTGCATAAATCGACTCCAGCGGATGGAAACTAACCACAATTGACATGTACCCGACGTTACGGTTGTATCAAAAGAGTACATATTTCAGGTTTTTAAAATCGGGTAGGCAGTACTGCAAGCACTGTGGACGTTTCACGAAGACTAACGTGTTTTGAAAAGACCTGACGTAGCTCTTTGGTAAAATGCTTCATTGCCACGAAGAGTACCTACGTACGGTTCAAGCTGGGACCCTGACATTTATTCTTTGCATTCGTCGGGTCGACGCTACCGATGTCGGGTATTTCTTTACGCTGGTAGATATGATTGACATGTGGGGTTTAATGTCCCAAGACTAGCTTATGATTATGAGAGACGCCGTAGTGGAAGACTCCAGAAATTTTGACCACCTGGGGTTCTTTAACTTGCACTAAAATATGAGCACACGACCCTACAGCATTTTCGCCTCCATCGAAAATGCAACCACCACAGCCAGGATTCGGTCCCGTGACCTGCGGGTCAGCAGCTGAGTACCTTGGCCAGTAGACCACCGCGGCGGAGATTTTTTAACACTCGCGCGTTAAAATTCCCCTTGTGTGTTCTCGTAGTTCCTGTGTAGATACTAAGTTTCCATCACCTGTGGCCACTGTCTAGCGGAAAGTGTTTTACGACGTACGCGACGGGATTATGACGTTATTCATGTCTTGACCGGGGCGTCATATTCGTCAAACCAGCTTACCCTTCCCTGCTAGTTTTGGTTCACGCCAAGTTAAGGGGGTGACCACGACAGCACCCAAACCTAAGTGGCTAGATAGATAAATAGATAGATAGATTGACAGATAGATAGATATATAGATAGATATATAGATAGATAGATAGATAGATAGATAGATAGATAGATAGATAGATAGATACGCTCAAAGTCGTCGAAGTTCGCTAAGAAATGCTTCGCACTTTGAAATTTATTTACAGTATGTACAGACCACAAAGGCTTCATAACATTCCAGTAACAGCGCATGTACACTTCGGCACATCTATGTATCACGACCGACATCACTAGGTTGCAGTGAAGACGGTTGCTCTAAAATATGTGTTTAAAAAAAGTGGTTAACGATTTAGAGTACTAGCTACTCTACTATGGGAGAGCATAAAGCCGTCCCGCAACTGCAATGAACAAGGGGAGGGGTTGGAAAAAGGGGTAACGGTTTAGAGTACCGGGTACTCTACTATGGGAGAGCTTAAAGCCGTCCTGAACTGCAATGAGTAAATGTACACGATGGAGGCCGTTCTGCTACTGCTATGGAGCCAAGTTGGAAAGGCGTTACCTGGCAAACATTATTTTCAGAAGCCACAAAGCCACCTACGGTTATTTCCTCGAATTCGGCTGCCTACCCCAGATACCATATATTAAAACCGGTGAAATAAATTTACTAGGAGCAGAAGTTTCAGTGTGGATTTCGCTCTTTATGCAGGTGACTACAAAATTTTTAAAATGTCTTGAATGGTGCCATTTAAATATGGATTACGAAGTCCTGAACCAGCAAGGAGCAGGATGTACTAAAATTAACATATTCATATATCAATGAAAGAACAAATGAATTGAAAACGACGTAGAAGGGTGATACATTGGGCTACTTGGTATGTACTGCGTCATCTGTAGCGTAATAGGGGTAGGTAGGTAGGTAATCAACTTTATTGATTCACGACGGAATCACTTGAGGGGGGTGTGGTAGCGGAAGTGGAATCAAGATGACGATGAGCCCTCGGGCCGCTCTAGGTGGCCGGACACTGCTGTGCTTCGGCGACCCTTCTGGCCCAACTCACTGTTCGGAGCTGTAAACCCGGTTGCAAGCTGCGCAGAGCAGCCTCCCATCACTCCTCGTGTTTTGACCCTTGCCACGGGGGCTTGGGTTTGTTTGAACAATTCAGGAATAAGTGCTGGAAGTTGGCTGTGGTGCTAGGACATAAGTTGCAATGAGGCGAGGTTTCGCCATGTGTTAAAAGGGAGAGAAGGAAAGGAGTCATCACTGTGGCCGTTTGAAGTCTGCGCCACAAAGCCTGGTCACTTCTGGAAAAAGATTCATGTGGTGGAGGATACGTTAGGCGGGAATTTCGGTAAAATAGCTTGATATCGTGATAGCTGAGGAGTCGATCCCTGGCACCTCGAAGCGAAGGCAGGTCGCTGTGAGCCCGGTTGGCGAGTGCTCGGGCTTGGGTGTGAGCGGCCGTGTTGCCTGGGTGTCCACAGTGAGAAGGGACCCAGAGGAGGGTGATGAGGCGATCAGGCGGAGGAGATGATTCAAGAATTTTAGTAGCCGGAGAATGAATTCGGAAAGTGGCGAAATTACGAATTGCAGCTTTTGAATCGAAAAAAAATATACTCAGCGGAGGAGTGAACAATGTCTAAAGCAATTGCCGCCTCCTCTGCTTCCAGGGATTCTGTCGAATTTGGAAGGGACGCACTAGCGACCAGTTTTTGAAATCCATCTACGACGGCTACCGTGAAAGCTCGATTATCTACATATTCGGCCGCGTCTACATAAACTGCGGGAGAATTAGGAGGGAAGCGCTTCTGAAGGGACTTTGCTCGAGCTTCCCGTCGCGCCCGATTATGTTCTGGGTGAGTATTTTTGGGGAGTGGCGGGATTAATAGGTTGCTGCTAACAGTGACGGGAACTGCGTGCGTGGCCGTGGTGTGACCAGGAACATTGATTCTAAGTCGGCGCTGGAGTACCTGTCCTGTTTCTGTGAGTGATAGTCTTTGATATTGGCTGAAAAGATGCGCCTCTACAAGCTCTCCCAGAGTGTTGTGCACCCCAAGTTGAAGTAGTTTATCCGTGGCTGTTGATTCAGGGAGATGGAGTGCTGTTTTATAGGCATTACGAATGAGTCTGTTAAGTGGCTCAATCTCCGTAAGTGAGAGATAGAGGTAGGGGATAGAATAGGTAATTCTGCATAGGCAAAAGGCCTGTATGAGGCGGCGTGTGTCTGCTCCTCTCATGCTGCCATGACGATTGGATATGAGCTTAATGAGGGAAGCAGTATTATGAACTGAGGTGCGGATTAGCTGTATGGTGTCAGCGTTTGAACCATTGTCGGAATGATTAAGGCCTAAAATATTGATTTTATTGACCCTGCGAATAGGGGTGTCATCAAGCATGACTTCAATGTGACATGTATCTTGCTTTTTATAGTCAATTACTAGGAGTTCCGATTTAGCCGCCGAGCAGGTGAGCTCAATATTGTTGGCGTATTTAACAACAATGTCAGCGGCCAACTGAAGCTTCGATTCGATTTCGCCATGGTTGCCCGCATTGACCCAGATGGTGATGTCATCAGCGTACAAGGAGTGATTGATGGAAGAAAGTTTGGCAAGTTCCCTCGCTAGCGGTATGAGAGTAACGTTAAAAAGGAACGGGGACAAAACCGATCCCTGGGGCGTTCCCTTGCTACCTAGCGTGAAGGAATCGGTTTTGAAAGTGCCCAACTGTAGGCGGACGGACCTATTGCTGAGAAAGGCAGAGACATACCTGTGCGTGCGAGAGCCTACGTTTAGTTGACTAAGAGATTGTAAAATCGAGGAGTGAGAAACATTATCAAAAGCCTTAGTCAGGTCCAATGCAAGGATGGCTCTGATTATGTGTGGAAAAGTAGGATTTAGCACATCCTCCTTAAGCTCCAGCACGACATCCTGAGTGGAGAGTCCCGCTCGGAAGCCGTACATGGTGGAGGGAAACAGTTTTTCTTGATCCATGTAGCGATTAAGACGATTGAGAAATACATGCTCCATCAGTTTTCCTGTACATGAGGTAAGAGAGATCAGTCTCAAATTATTGAAGTCTAATGGCTTATTATGTTTGGGTATGAAAGTCACCTTAGCTGAGTTCCATTCCTGGGGCAGCGTACCCTGCTTCCATTGTTGATTTATGTAATCGGTAAGGGCTGCCACTGACTTGGAGTCTAAATTTCGGACTGTCTTGTTAGTAATTCCATCTAGTCCTGGAGAAGATGTGGTGCGAAGTTTGCTTAGGGCAGCCCAAACTTCCGCATCTGCAATTGGTGGGAGCTCCATTGTAGGTAGGTAACGATTCTCGCCTTGGGCCAGGGAAATACGTAGCTTTAAGAGCAGTTCCAACGTCTTGCCCTTGTTTTTCTACTTCAAATAAGAGTTTCGTAATTCGCTTATTACTTTCACATCGCGAGGAGCATGGGTCTAACATATGGCGAAGCAGGGACCAAGAGTTCTTTATATGTAGAGTACCGTCGAGTTGGTTACATATCTGGTTCCATTACTGCGATGAAAGTTCGGCCGCGTGTTCAGTTACAAGCTGGAGTGTTTGTGACATTTTGCGTTTTAGTTTGCGATTATATTTTTGCTTGAGCCATCTTTTCTACAAGCTTTGATAGGCCTCCCATAGGTGGAGTAGCCTGCTGTCTACTGGATCGTGGATATGTGCTGCTGGGCTAATTTTTCGCTAAGAGCTACATCCTGTTTAAGCTGAGACGCCCAGTCTTTGTAGTCTTGAATTTCTTTTTTCAGGTTTCGGTCTCAGATTTCGCGAAATTTGTCCCAGTCAACGATAGGTTTTAAATGAAACTGTGGACGAAAATTGGCATGGGACAGTGTGATTGTTAGGATGTAATGATCTCTGCCGAGGTTGACCCCACTGTGTGTCCAGTTAGCTTGTCGCACATTTTTAGTGAAAGTAAGGTCAGGGGTGGTATCTCTGCTCACACTGTTGCCAATTCGTGTTGGTAGCATGCAGTCAGTGACTAGAGTGCACCTGTTTCTGAATGTATTGAAGAAGGCTGGTGCCCTTCCGAGTGTTTCTCCTGTAACCCCAATCTACGTGTGGGGCATTAAAGTCCCCCGTTACAACTATGGGAGCAGAGTTTGCTATTTGGATGGCCCTATAGATTGTTTCAAAAACAGCAGTGAGGCCATCTCTAGAATGAGAATAAATATTCACAATAAAATATGTGCCTTGTCTTGTATGACGTGGGAGAAGTTCAAGAAGAAGGCAGTCACTGTAAAGATCGGAAAGATCATGCGCTATAAACGAGATATTCCTCTGTATATATGTGGTAGCCCATGGGGAGCTAGGATGCGAATGTACAGCTTGATAGCCGAGAAGTTTGCAAGGTTTTAAAGGCTCCTGTACGAAGGACTCTTACTACTGCTGCTACAATTTCTACCGTCGATGCTTGAAAAAAACTCCTTCTCGAGCTGGAACTCGGGCTGCTTCTGCCTGGTGCTCTTGTTACGGCCTTTGTCGTGGCCGAGAGAGACGGCTGAACCCACGCTGAAAGCGTTGCTTGCATGCCCTGTCACCCGTCTTGTGAGCGTCCCCACAGATGACGCACTGTAGAGTGCAGGGATGGTCCTCCGGGTGTTTCTGTCCGCAGCTTGAGCAAGTGAGGCGATTTGGAAAAGGACATACGTCTCGTCGGTGGCCGACTTGTCTGCAGTTTAGGCACGCTTCCAGCTTCGGTAGAAAGTTGAAAACGGCGTAGAGGACGCCAAACATTTTGACTGACGGAGGAAGCTTCTCAGCCATGAAGTGAATGAGCACTCAGCGTGAGGTACGCCCCATCTCCCTTGCATGGTAGAAGGGGATTCGCCCGACGTAATTCTTGAAGCAAGTCCTGAGGTGACTCACCATTCCAAGCGCGGTAGATGATCCCTGCCCGTGCCCCGTCCGGGGGAGCTATGTATGCATGAAATCCCAGTTTTTTACCACGTAACGTGAGTTCTCGTATTTTTGCATAGTTGGCAACTCGGTTGGCGCAAGATGTGGACACGATAAAAATATTCTTGGCCAGATTGGTGCACATAAGATCTTCGTCGGCAACCACAGAGTGCAGTCCGCTATTGGCGACTACAGCCGCTCGTAACTCTCCGTCGTTGCATTGGGCCAGATCTACGCCCGCACTCGGACGAAAGGCAATCTTGAAGTCATTGACTGGCTACAGTGGCAGTCGTTTTAAGCGAGGACGCGCCACAGCTGTGTGGTCGAGCTTTGAGAAAATGCTGGGCGGTGATTCCGTTTTGCGTGCTGGCGTTTCGGCAGCTGACGCCGCTTTACTTGACTGCGTTCCTTCAGTTTCTTTTGACTGCTGTCGAGGTGAGTGTTGTCGGGCATTCAGGACTACACTCCATTCTTCTGGGTTAAATTCTGTGGCAGGTAAATCCGTGCCACCCACCATGTATGCCATTGAGTTGCCGAATGAACTTGTGCAGCACGCGCGTCGAAGCGCGAGCCCGACGCCGGTGCCGGTGGCGTTAGGGCTAATTAAGCGGCGTTCACCCGCTCAGCTAGAGTTGAAGTTTGCAAAGCTCCTCAAGAACAAAGAGGTTTGAGCCACTCACCAGCAGCGTTGGCAACTTGCTGAAGTTCAAGAGAGACCACTGTTGGCACCAAAAAAGCAGTCTTGGTTCAACAAAAACTTCGTAGAATACGGAGCCCATGCGAGGCACACCAGCCTTGCCTGGCCCCCTAGCGGACTCCGTAATAGGGGGAACAAAAAAATTGCAGCATGTCCACGGGGTAAATGATGGAGAATGGGGCGAATCATACGTCCATGCATTCGTTCTTGCTTCCGTCCGTCCATGCGTCCGTCTGTGTGACCGTCCGTGCGTCCATATGTCTCTTCGTGCGTCCGCACGTCTATCCGTGCGTCCGTCCCTGCGTTCGTCCATGCATCCGCCCCGGCATCCGTCCATGCGTCCAATCGCCCGTGCAGCCATCCCTGTATCCGTTCATGGGTCTGTCTGTGCGTCCGTTCGTCCATCTAGTCAACACTCCAAGTACCGCCATCTCGCATCTTTTCATCATATATTCCGCAAGAAGCACCGCTATCCAGCGGACATTCCAAGGACTGAACGAGAGGTGGCACACGCACACTTTCTTACGGCTTGCGCTTCGTGTCTGCTTGCCACCTTTAACCATCTCGAGTTCAAGGTATATACTAGTTCACTGTATTCATGACACTGCAGCCCAACGCTCGCTAATCCTTTCTAAAACCAAGGAGGTTACGCCCAATGAGTATAACGTAGCAACCCTTTCTTGTCAGATAGTGCTCAATGTACATGCCAATGGCTTCTAATGGACAATGAGAGACAGGAGAATTCGGCCTTTAGTTAACGTGCACGCTGCGAATTTTTTATTGTTCAACGCACAGGAGAAATCTCGCACCGGCTCCACCGTGCAGGTCAAAGCGTAAGACATGTTGCGCACTACTACGAGAAACGGACGGGTGCCGCTTGAAGGAGCTTCGCCCCTAAAAAACGTTTAAATGTACTGTACAGAAGTGATTGACGTCCTTTGTCTGCAAATAAATTTTTCTAACCACTTCAATTGCCCGAATCGGCGTTTCTGCCTGGTTTATTGAAAGTGGGACAGCATAATGTTCTCCCATAGTAGAATACGACGAATTTTAAATAATCTAACAATTGTTCTAAAAACATCGTTGTCTAGAGAGCCTCTCAGGGACAGCTTTTTGCTCTCCCAAAGAAGAGCATACATTGTACTCTATGTTGTCGAACATTTGTTGTAAACACACGTAAAAACGTCTGACTCCTCTGGCATAGTTAAGTATGAAGTATTGAAAATCGTTAATCACTTTTTTCTATGCACACAAACTTCACGATTTATTGCTCGCCCATGCTAGGGAACGTACAGTAGTAGTCTAAGCATTATAAACGCTCAGTATCCAGTAAACTATGACTTTAACAAATGTGGTTTGAACAGATTATTTCCAAGTCCTTCGCTGGTGCTTCATTGGGCCCAATGCTAACCGGCTCCAGCATAACGAAATCAGAGCAAAGCCTATTCCAGTTATACGAATATATGTTGTAGCACAATTCAATGCCTCTCACGTCATAGCTACCAGAAATACTCTGAAATACTCAGTGCAGAAAGTGCTTTGCGTTTTGAGCACTATGTCGCAGTTGTGTGATTCTTGTGTTGAGGCATGCGCCACTTTGTCTACCGAAGAGAATGTGGAGCCTACCTCAGGAAGAAGCAGAGGATGAGGAAGGAGTAACCATTGCCGTAGAATCAACAATAGTTTCAGCTAAAAAGCAGCGGCGTACTTCGACAAAGTAGTGTGCTTCGCTGCGATGCGAAGCAGTCATACTGTAGTTTACAAGAGCTTGCATACAATAGATAGATAGATAGATAGATAGATAGATAGATAGATAGATAGATAGATAGATAGATAGATAGATAGATAAATAGATACGCTTCAAGTCGCTAAGTTCGCTAAGAAATGCTTCGCATTAGAAAACGATCACAGATTAATACAATGACATTTTAGTCAATCACACCAGCTGCTCGTAGTGCTCACTCTCTAGAGGTTGCGCCATTACGCAACTATGAACGACTAGTTCTCGCATTTGCATGTTTTATAGGTGCTTGAATGCGCATAAAATTTCTACTTATGTTACGTGAGTACTACATTTAACCACCTCATAACGTCATCTTCGCTTTGACAAGTGGCACTGCAGCAAACTTCGCGATGCATGCTTCGCGTATCATCCATCCCATGGTAGGTGGGATCTGCCAGATCTATTTCTCAAACGTTTAGCAAGGTTTTCCGACAACTCACGCGGGCGCTTGACACGGTCACTTTAAAGGTAGCGAAGATTGTCACATTGTACTCGGGGCCACTGAAAAGTTTTGAAATTCAGACGCGCGCAAAAAATCAGATGAGTTGTGAGTCCTTGCGAGCATCGGTGTGTTCTGTTGAATTCGGGAAATAACAGATACGCAAAGCGCATCATGCTACGGCGTATAGAGGTTTCACTGACAGACCCCGCTTTGTTGTAACTTGCAGTGCCCTGCATCTAAACACAATCAGGGAATGCAGAGTTGTATCGAACTAAAGATAGCGAAATTGTACTTTTTTCCACAACCACATTGAAGAATATGCAAGGGTGTTGTAATAAAGAGCCAAGTTTGGTCCTCTATGCCAGGTCATTCAGCATTGCGACTGGAGATGCATAGCGAATTTAGAGTGTGCAAATTAAACTGTGACACATAATAAAGAAAGATTGCCGGTGAATGTTGCTCTTTTAAAGTCTTGTAGACAGTGGGAACGGGTTTTTTTCTGACCCACCACTCCACCGCACAGACCATACCGTGTTGTTTACAGTTGTCTGCGATGATAAGTAACCATCGTATGCCCTTTCGGTCATGAAAACAGACGCCCCCTAAACCTCCAAAGCAGCGCTAAACATTGCGCACCTTTGTAACGGGTCACACAAAAGCCGCCCTGATTAATAATTTGGGGTGTTCTTCCTGAACTTGGGCTTAGTGCCGCAATTATGCTGCCGGCCGCTCAATAAAAACAAATCGGAGAAACTTCGCATGCTATGGGTAAGCACGGCAAAGGTGGTTTTACAGCCGGTGGTCTTTTATATTGCAGAGGGCCCACACGAATCATGAAGTAGTGCTGTTGAACATTTTTAGTAAGTATACTCTCAGTATTCAACTTAGTGGCACGAAAGCACGCCATATTGTTCACAGATAGATAGATAGATAGATAGATAGATAGATAGATAGATAGATAGATAGATAGATAGATAGATAGATAGATAGATAGATAGATATGTGGGGTTTAACGTCCGATTAGAGACGCCGTAGTGGAAAGCTCCGGGAATTTCGACCACCTGGAGTTCGGTAAAGTGCACCCAAACCTGAGCACACGGGCCTACAGCATTTTCGCCTCCATCGAAATTGCAGCAGCCGCAACCGGGATTCGATCCCGCAACTTGCGGGTCAGCACCCGAGTGCCTTAGCCACTAGACCACTGCGGCGGGGCGCCATATTGTTCACCATTTTCTATTTGCACATCCTAACACGCGCACGTCCACTCACGCTGACACATACGCATCCCCCCCTCTCCCCTAACACACGAATTCCTTTTCATGAGCATGAACAAACCCACATTAACGGCAAGGTCAATGTAGCCGCAAACAGAGTATACAATAAATGCGCTTGTATCGCGAGAAATGGGAACGGCGAAATTAAATGATTTTCACTGTGTCGTTTTCTTAAGAGCGCTTGCAATTGCATGAGGCAGCCGTTTTCACTTATCGCGCTTTCCTTCGCTCTCCGGCGAAGACGTCCTTGGCGCAAAGTGGCCATAAACGTATCATTTTTCGCCTCGCGAAACCGTGGCAGCCCATAACGCTATCTGCTGCTCGGTGGAGAAAAATGTGGCACTGTCTAGATGTATACGCTATTTTACGAAGGGGTTTCAATGCCGCCTTGTTGGGCTGTTAACTTTTGTGTTTTGCTTCTTTACTTAGCCTAAATCAACAGTGTTACGGTAGACGCGTACACATGAAAACAGTCGAGCTAGTCCAAACGATGTTTCATGTCCTTACTAATTTGCATCGCAATTGACAAAAACATTAAAACCCACTTAGCAGCCCAACATGGCGTCGCCCATTTGTCTTAGGCGATGAAGTCTATAACGTGACGGCTCATGCTTAGAGGGACAGTTCCTTCGTCTACTCGGATAAACCTGCCGATTATTGTAGATGTGTAACTATATATCGCAGATGTTTATACATATGTATAATTGCTGTTTTATGATCAATGAGGCACTAGAGTAAACAATACCTTAGACACATGAGAAAACTCAAGCAATATTTTGTTTACACACAGTCAATGCCGCATTACTAGAAAGCAGATAGATGCGCAAGTCATGTCGGTGTTCTTGTCGGCCAGTGCGTGAGAAAAAATGAGCCTAGATATGTTAATGAAGACTGATATTAGATCACAGATAAGATGAACGCCAAGTTGTTAAGCTGAACACCCTACCTACACATTTCCTTTTGAAACTGTACTGAAAATAAAAGGTTCACAATGGCACATGGCAACAGCTCTGCAAGCACTTCTCTGGTTTTTGATATTTCTACACTTACAGCGATTTGAAGAGCGTTTGTTTAAGATGCTTTGCAACATTACTTTCACATTGTACTGACTGATTCTAAGGAATAGCTCTTGTATTTGTTGCCTTCGCAACTCCATGTTTTGTTTTTTTTAATCGAGGGACATGATATTTTTCATTCGGCGCTTGGTTCCCGACTTCCTTGCCGCATTAATGAAGGTGTAATTGGCAAAAATGTTATTAATTGATTGATGCTTGTTTATTAGGCACCATTTCACGTGCTCTAAAAGAAAATGAAGGTTGATATGAAGCGTGGAGAGTTGCTACAAATGCTATTCAGTACTTCAAGCCCTGGAAAGCGTTCACCGAGTACGTATAATTCTATGGTGGCGTTCTAGTGCAAGCCATACTGGAGACCCTAAATTTACTTCGACTACCTGTAGTTTACGGCAATTCTCGTGTTTATGTCCTAATTAAGATTTCGGCAAAATTGAAATTTTCAAAAGCAATTTTAAGAACTCGATGATTTTCACTTTTGAGAAAAGTAAATGTTATAACTTATAGCCTGGTGCAACTTTACAAGTCCACAGCATTTCCTTTTCAAAGGCGGGTGCGCACAAGTCTGCAACAAATGGGAACGCCCCGGATAGTGACGTCATGAACAGGATGGTCGGTGACCCTGTCTTCGGAGAGCATGGCCGAGTGCATGCATTGGCGGTTCTATTGCATTTGTCGCGGAGGGGATCAACTGACCTCTCCGGGCCTCTCAAGTCGTATCTCCTTAAGTTCTTCAGGTTTGCGCTCATTGGTAGGGATTCGGGGTAAGGTCACCAGCGTTTCTCTTAAGATTGTGGAAATAACGTGTTCTACCTTCGCTCAAATCTTTACGAGGAGCACAAGTGTTTTTTTTCTATTGCAGTATATAAAAAAGTCTACCTCAAGTCCTGGATTTTTACCATTACCTTAACTTGAATTTTTCACATACGATTGAAACCCGTTATGAAACGTTAGGTATTTTTTGCAGGTACGGAACCGAAGTGGGACGGCACTTTGTGCGGTGAAGCCGGGCCCGTAGCCAAGCCAAACTGTGCCCTGCCACCCCCCACCCCCTTGTTCCTCCACCACCACCACCCGGCTGAAATTCTGGTGAAGGGGGCGTTTTTCAGAAAAAAAGTGAAGGCCTAAACTAATGCATCCTCCCCATTCTTCGGAAAAGCGGAGGTGTGAAATGGGGGCAACATGACATAACAAGGTCGAAAAAGCGCATGCATCATAAACCCTGACTCGTATTTCGAGGGTCTCTTTTTTTGACGGACAAATCATGCAAGTTCGGCTTTGATACTGTGGGTGAAGGAACGCTTTCCCACCCATATATTATCGCGTTTACGTGGTGCTCACCTTACGAGGATGCTCCTGCTCGGCTGCATGCTCCACTCCAGACGCTCAGCACTCCTTGGTGGCCCGCACTCGAGCTGCGATGACCTCCAATGAACTTCTTGAATAAGAAGACCACCTAAGTGCATTTGTAGCGCAACTTTCAGTGCCTTTCTGAATAAATACTTTTCCAGCACCACATTTAAAGAAGTACTGACACCAATGTTCGAAGCAAAGTTTACTCGTTTAAGCAAATCTAGTGAACAGAGTGAGTGCTCTGAGCAAGCGGAAGAGCTGAGTATAAATGTTGATACCTTATTTGTTTTTGACATTACAGTTGATCTTCACATGGCGCACTCATTGACACTGGCACAAACGTGGTGCCAGGCTACAGCGCCAATTCCAGTGACATCACACAGAAGAATGGCTAGTGATGACGGCAGCTAGCAAGACATTTGAAGGAATTATAAAGCGCGAAGCAATTTTTCTCGTGTTAGTAAATTGCCTTTTCACCACGCTAACGGAGAGAAGACCCTTCGTAAGTGAGGAAACGCGCAAAAAATAAATGTGGTGGACGACACTACCTTGCTGTTTCCGCCCCATTCGCCATGACGTCCCATATTTTTGCCGGCGCTTATTAGGGACTACTAGTCCCTGATCAATGAAAATGAAGTGCCCTCTGAGTGGGAAGTATACTTAACATACCGAGTTTGAGGAGGGAGGGAAAAAAGAAAGAAGGCAAAGAAAGGCAGGGATGTTAAGCAGTCTACGAAGACTGGTATGCTACCCTGCGCGGAGGAAAAGGATGAGAGAGTCGCAAAGAAGGAGAAAGTGGGAGCGAGAAAAGAAAGAGCATAAACACACAAAGTCACACTCCACCGTCTCCACAACATTATAAGTCTACAATCACCGGTGCAAGCTTTTAAGAATTCGAACATCACTTTCCTCAACTTCATCCGCGATGAAGTATCAGGATGGCATTTCAGAATTGTTTATGCCGTCATTGGTCTCTGATCTGTGTGAGCTGGAGTGCCTCACAGAGGTGTTCTCTGCGACTTGTAGCGAGCACAGTCACAGAATATGTGCTCTAAAGCCGCTACGCTGCCACAGAGTGGTCACTAGGGGGTTGTCTGCCATATCGTTTCAAAACGAGAATGACTTCGTGAAAGCCACTCTCAGCCATAAACGACCAAGCAGAGTGGGATCGTTTCAGGGTAGCCCAGTAAGTGTGTTAAGACGTAATGTGTTCGGGCAGAGATTTGACTGAGCGATAGGCGTTAAATTACGAAAAATAAACTTTGCAATTCATCTCGCCCTGCGGTGAGGATTGGGCACGGTATTAAAGGAACTTTGAACTTGGTTTTCCACTCTATTACTAAACCTATGATGCTCGAATCAACGGCAAAAGTGTTGTCAAGGTAAAATTTATTGATCTAGACAAATTCATTGTTTCTATTTAGTGTTCCTTTAATCAACATGGCAGCTGCGGCGTCACGAGAAAAATACACTTTGCAATCTGCTCGTCTTGCGGTGAGGTTTGGGCGCGGTATTTAATGAAACTTTGAACTTTGTTTTCCACTCTATTACTAAACCTATGATGATCAAATCAACGTTAAAAGAGTTTCAGTGTAAAATTTATTGATCTAGACCAATTGATTGTTTCTATTTAGTGTTTTTTTTAATTAACGTGGCAGCTGTGGTGTCACGAATGGAGCCACGGAAAGGAGCGGCCGTGAAAACAAGCACAGGTACGAGCCCATAACAAAAAGTTCGTACCGCGAGGAGACGTCAGGGCACTGTAGAAACCGAAAGTAACTTTTGAAGACGTATCGTAATCAATTTTTAAGGGTGCACTAACGCTAACTAGTACATTCTGACCACCTCTTCAAACTTGGCTTTTCATGTGACGCAAGAAAAGAAGATATTTATTTCTGACAATAATGCTTTAATATTAAACAGTTAGGCTCCCGAAAGTTCAAACACGTGTCTTCCGCCGAGAAAACGCAGCTACCGTTACAAAGAAAGACGAAGCGTGCTTGATTGCTTCTCCTGTGACAATCGTTTTGTTTGTAACGGAAACAAAACGAATAGAATGCGAAGATTAGAGATAAATTCACTTTATTTCCAATTGTATTATTGGCTGGGTTTTCATTTTATTGCCTCTACTTTTTATATTTCCAATCTATTTCTAATAACAATCTGTTCTTTCTTAAAACATCCCTATCTAAACATTACGTCTGGTGAAATCATTCCATATGAAAGAAGAGGTATTCGTTTCAAGGCCGATCCCCCATGGTGGGTTGCACCAGGGCTCTGGAACAACCAACCAACCAACCAACTTTGTTATAACCAGTCGGAAACGGCTCTAACGTTGCAGCCAAGGGGTGTCTTAGCTTCCGCTTAGACGAGCGTGCGCATTTCAGGCAAGAAGAGAGGCTTCGCCACTTAAACGTTCTAAACAGTATTTTGCGCTCCTATAATTAACGCGCTCGGTATGCTCACACGCACACGAAAAGAAAGCTAAACACCAGCCGGGATACTGGCAGCTACACTTTCCCGATAACTCCTAATTAAGCTCAGCTTTTACAGGTGCTGTTAGGAAGCTGTCGGTGGCTGACGTTTTCTGGTGTTGTTTCCGTTGCCTTCGTAAGCTCTGTTGAAGCACTCCGAAAGACGACGCGCAAGAACACGTGTGAAGACAGGTGCGACAGACGCAAACAGGGGTTTCGACACGTAGCGCGTTTTCCTGACACTGCTGACAGCTAGGACTCACAAAAACGAGCCAAGAAAATCCCTATTACCTTATCCTGCAGCTTAGTGTTTCATTCAAAGCGGAGAAGCCGAAGAGACGGGTAAAATGACTAACTAGCAGCACTTTGTATTTTTGTTTATTCTGGTGGCAATCAATTTTTCCCCCATCTCTTTTGAGGTATAAAACTTTCCCTTTAAGTTAAGGCTCGGTTTCATGGCAAATCGACCATATTGAGCGCAAGAGCCAAAAATAAAGGAACAAGCAAGCAAACAAACAAGCAGCTATAGTAGCATCTGTTCCGAAATACTTGTATGCTCCGAGCAATGTCCACATCGATTTCGAAACTTCACTGTTTTCTGAATATGCCGACATGAAGAAAAAAAAGATTTCGTGTTGTTTGGACAGGCTAAACGGAAGGATATTGAACAGTGCCTTAATTAAAAAAACAATTCAGCGAGCTCCACTTTGTGGACACCCATTTAACAACGAAGCTGATGGCGCTGCCTTCGTGAGGCTAACGCATAGCTACGTCCTTCAAGTCATTATGTTGTACTACTACTCGTTGTTAAAAAAAACTCTCTTTGTTAAACTTTCAGGTGGTAGTATAGGCATGCCTTCTAAAGTCATGTATTTCTTTTATGGGTGAGGGAGGGGGGATTTTGGCATATTTCTAACAACTCATGGGCATTAACCTGGGACCCAGAACGCCCTCAGTAAAAAGGGCGTTTTTCGCGCTGGCGTGTCCGATGGGAAAGGTCACATGCCTTCCGGACGTGGAAGTGTTGGACGCCATGACCCTACGCGTTTTCGTTAATCTTGCCGAGTTTGACTTTCTCGTTAATAATAATAATAATAATAATAATAATAATAACAATAATATTAATAATAATATTAATAATGATAATAATAATAATAATAATTGAGATCCTTTGGCCTACAGTGGATGTGGCGGCGAGCGATGGCTTGGCGTGGGTGTCACGCTCGCAACAAGTTTGATCTGTCATCAGTAAAACTGTTGTAGCTCACCATAGTTTGTAGGTTGTTACAAGAAAAACATCATCATCAACCGCCATCTTCATCCTGCTCCTCATCTTCTTCACACGCCCGAAATACGGGGGTCGATATCACCAGAGCAGTATGCAATACCTCTGACGGAGACTTAAAGTGCAGAGAAGGAGAGGCAAGTTCAAATTAGAAAAATTCTATGCAAAAAGAAATCCTTCGCGAGGCGAGATTCGAACCCGAGTGCAGACCATCCGACGGCGTGTGGCTAGCAAAGCACAAATAGCAAGGCGATGGCAAGGAGAGGCGGTGGAATGGAGACGAAAGTAAATCATATGATAGAAATAGAGAGAGAAACGGGCAGAACGCAATACAGCAAGGATAGAAAGCAAGAGAGAGAAAGAGCAAACGAAAGGCTGAGAGGTTAACCAGGTTTCATCCGGGTTTCGGTCCTACATCGGAGAAGGGGAGAGGAGAGTAAAGGAGAAGGAACGAGAGGGAAATTAATACGCTTCCACGCATAGCAGCGTATACCGTGCATGCCCAGAAGGGGAAGTATGACAGGAAAAGAGGGAGATACAGGGAGGAAGAGAAAGAGGTAAAAAGTGGGGGAGAGAAATACAGAAACAGAGAGAAATAGAGGAAGAAAAAGAAGGGTAGAAAGACAGAGATGGAGAGTGAAACGGGGAGGCAAGCGTGAAGAGGAGGAAAATGCCACCAGCTCCACCACTATTTCAGTCCTCGCACCACTAGCACGAAGCACAGATGGACAAACGGACGGAAGCACGGATGAACGGATGGATGAACGGATGAATGCAAGCACGGATGGAGAGACGGATGGACGGACGCAAGCACGAACGGACGAATGGACGGAAGCCCGAACGAATGGACGGATGGACGCAAGCACGGACGGGCAGATGAACGGAAGCACAGGCGGATTAATGGATGGATGGACGAATAGATGCAAGCACGGACGTACAGACGGACGGAAGCACGAAAGCACAGACGGATGGAAGCACGGATGGACGGATGGACGCTTCGCCCCACTCATTATCATTCACTCCGTGAATATGCTGTCATTTTTTTTGCGCTGTGAATTGTATACATGTTCTACATAGGAGGCCGGATAAGCATAATTACCTAACAATATTCGTTCAGCTGCCTCTACCCTCCCGCTCCCCTTTTAGCGCTGGGCAGATGAGAAGTAAAATGTAAATAAAATGGAACCCTCATTTCACCTCTGTCAACACATCCATATTACTTTTGTTGCTTCGTGTATGTTATAGTTACGGCGCACTACTTACAAACTTAGTGTTTCCACGTGTTGTAAAGAACTATGTTGTTAAATTGTTATACTAGAGGGTATGGTTGTGTATGCTATGCGTTTAAGCGTAAGTGAATGGCAAAGATTTTCACACAAACGCATGCACAAACGAAAAAACGCATCCAGCGTTTGTACATACATACATACATACATACATACATACATACATACATACATACATACATACATACATACATACATACATACATACATACATACATACATACATACATACATACATACATACATACATACATACATACATACATACACACATACACGAAAGAAAAAGTATGAAATTGAGTTCACTTGCGTAAATAAGAATATTCAGAAGATATGTGCGCTGAGATTCGGAACTCTAAAGGTGAAATACAGTGACTCTAAATGCAGATGTACTGTAGTAAAGGCACCATTCATATCAGCTGGCGAAAGAACTTGCTTGCCGTAGTAAAGTGCTTCGATGTTTCGAATCAAAAGCTGCACCAGCCGCACAACAACAAAAAAAAAGTGCGTGTTTACTTCGCGTTCTGCCAACTCGAGCAAAAACGGACTTTGACAACGTCGGTGCTTTTACTGTCGGTAGTATTGAAACTGAAATATCGGGCGCACAATTTTCCATAATACTTCAATAAGAAACTATCCGTTTCAAGTGCGAAGTTCGCGTAGATACGACCGCCTCAATCCAACTGAGGCAATTTAGCTTTTTAAGGAAAGGCAGTTCCTAATAATAACGGCGTGCACAGAAGCAATAAACAAAGAAAGCCCTGCTTATTAGAAAGTTACCCCAATACATGCACTGCTCTGAGTTTTAATTTTAAACTTACTTAAACAAACAACGCGCTCCAATAGTGCCACTCATGTTTTCATTATTCTCGATGCATGAATTCGACTTTTGTTCAAACTCTGAATCGAAGAATGTCGCAGCATTATGTAAAACTATATACGAGGAAAAATATAAATGAGCAAGTTTTGTAGTCAGTCTTGCAATTCTTTACCGTACTAAAACATAGCTATGCATGAGGACAGCATTTGACGTTGTTGGGACGTGCAACATAAATTCCAGAATTAAAAAAATAAAAGTTATCCAAATACGCAAATCCCGAATGAATAGCGGTGCTGTCAGTAACATGTGGCTTCAACAAACAGACTCGCTCTATCCGGTCGCGAAAACAATTTTGGCATTGACGTAAACACACGGAACATATCAGGCAGGTGCGTTTAATATCCTTCAAAGGAATTCAGGAAGGCGTGGGAGTTGAGAGAGAACGACTTTCGTATGTCGCCGCACAAAAAACATTGCACACGAATCCGAGCGGTACGCAGTCTTCGCTTCCGGGCATCCAATTCACTCTGCGGGGTGCTACCGACGGAAGGGTTCGTTTTCGTCGCCGCTGATGCCCTGATTTGATTCCAAGTGGCCCGTGTTGCTGTTGTGTTGAACACGCGTCCTAATGCGATTGGAGTGGCGTGGTATAGAAGAAACCGCGAAAGCATTTGTGCAAACAAGATGACACGATAGAAGTTCGATTTGTGAGATGATTTATAAATGACGCAGAGTTTCCTAAATATAGACTAGAGGGAGCTCTGGCACCAGGGTCTATGGGAGCTGCAACACACGGCGCTTTAGCAAGCATGGGAATTACGGTATAGCACATAGACTTCGCCTAGTCTGAGTACTTTACGTTTATTTTGGGTGTGTGTGGCTTAAAGCTGTTTTGTCACGAAACAACAATCGACAAATCTTCAGCAGCTGCACTTCACCAACTTAATAGTTCAGTCTTATTATTTCAAATAGGGTCACGAAGTTCAAAAGGGTTCATTTTTATGAAAAAAAAACAGGAGCAAAATCAGTAATAAACAAAGCCACAAGTGGTGCGATTCGCCACCCGTAAGTACGAAGACTGAGCAAATTCATCTACTACCCATCATTCCAAAATGGTATTGGCGAAGAACTCTCAGTACAAAACCACCCTTTGGGATGTTGACGGCCTGGTGGACCAGTTTACACGACAAGCCTCGGGAGGGGGGGGGGGATGTTAAGGCGTGGAAGATTGTCCCCATACGTAGCAACCAATACTCCATTCTTGCACGTGGACTTGTCAGCGACTCACCACTGAAGTGGGTGCGCAAGCAAACGCGCACACAGGAGAAGAGAACGCAACGCACGTAGATTTGACGTAAATAGAGCCAGATGGCAAGCCGCGTACACTATAGTAGAGAGTGGGTCCGTTTTCTACAGTTCCTGTTGATGGATACCATAAAGAACGAATACGCGTGTTCGTTGAACTGGAATACGTGTCGACTGTCCAAGGGCTAGTTCCGAATCCTCACTTTCTTCTCCTCCCTCCTATCGTCTCTCACGCCTTGTTTGTTTCCCTTCGAACCTATGGTACGTGCCCACTCTGCAGGATTGGTCATTGATTGATTGATTTGTGGGGTTTAACGTCCCAAAACCACCATATGATTATGAGAGACGCCGTAGTGGAGGGCTTCGGAAATTTTGACCACCTGGGGTTCTTTAACGTGCACCCAAATCTGAGTACACGGGCCTACAACATTTCCGCCTCCATCGGAAATGCAGCCGCCACAGGCAGGATTGGTCATGGATTCGTAGTTGAAAATTGAAAAGGTTGTTTCATAAACGTAGGGCTATTTAAAAATAAATTAATTAAATGGCAGTAATACGAAATCCAATAAATTAGGACTAAAAGTATTATGCTATTGAGCTCGTATTCGAGACGGCCGTATTCACCTGGTTTAGGCCATATTAATCTGATTTAGAATAGTTAGTCTTCGGCACACATTCATAACAAATATTTTTGAAGATAAGATTAAAATAGTATAATGTAATTATTCTTGGGGTTTAACGTCCCAACACCACCATATTATTTATGAGAGACGGCGAAGTTCAGGGCTCCGGAAGTTTCGTTTACCTGGGGTTCTCGGCCGTTTCTATAGTTTTAAACCACAGTGACCTGGGACGCACACTAGTTTTAGCTGCTTCTGCTGATAAAACTAAAGACCATAACAACTTGAGGGCAGGCGAGTTACTTGAAGCTGTAAGAGCTGTGCATACCGAAAGCGAATTCGTTATAGTTGCCACCATGTTCCTGTCCGCCGGAAGTTTTCGCAGTGCCACAATGACAGGCATGAGCTGAGCTTCGAAAACCGGGGTGACATCGGGTAGCCTCATATCGCGAATGATCAGCCGTGTGACTAAGAGACTATTGCTACGGCACCCCTTTTTTGATACACGAAAACGTCTGTAGCTATTATATCACGTGTTTGAGCGGAAATCTTTTGACCTGTTTTCTGAAAAAACTTATGATATTGAAATTTGAATATGTCAGGAAAAATCTCATCATATTTTGCAGTGCTCAATTGATTTTAGTTATTAGTTGCAATTAAATATCTGATGTTGGCATTTACACCTTGCCGTTTCTTGTGCACGTAGATTATATGTGGTGTGTGAAAACGTGGCCAATGAGCGACGAAGAAAGGGTCTGGGTCACTGATAAAAATACTTTGAGCTCTTCTTGCTCGCAAGCTATACAAATTTAGAAATGTTTCTACTGTTAATAAACGGAATCTACGGAGCAATGAAGGCAGACGCGCATCCTGATAAATAACATTATTTGCTGCAAACCTAGGGAGCCACAGACACTAGCGCAGAGCTTCTCGCGCAAATATAACCAACGGCTTAGTTTTAAAAGCAGGTCCGGCCGGGAACAACACACAAAAGTTCTGAAATTGCGTGCATATACATCTTGAGCAAGATTACCACGTTTCCCCCACGTACGCCAAACTTGTAATTGCTCATTCTGCGCAATAAGCCAAAAACTCGTTAGGTCTTAGCTGTTGTGTATTATGTATGTGCACTGCACCTAAGTTCTCCATTCTATAAAACACACAAATACTTTTTCATTCATTCATAATACCTCAAAGGTCCCACATGGGACAATATATGAGGGGTGGGCGAACGAAAAAAACTAGCGGGTCAGGTTAGGTTTCATGACTTGAAAGATGGTCTTCAATGGCAGCTTTGAATTGAGCAATGTTGGTGATGAGGGCGATATCTGATGGAAGGGCATTCCATTCTCCGGCAGTATGCAGGAAAAATGAACGTTGGTAGGTGGCCGTATGTGCACGTGGTAGATACACAGCATTTTGGTTTGGGTGGTGAGAAGAACGATGTGCAGGAATGATGATTTGGTTTCCTGGAGGCAGCGAATGGAAAAACCTTAAAAATAATGTTAGACGAGCAGTCTTTCGGCAAGAATAAAGTGATGGGAGGCAGAGCTGGCATTTTAGGGCGGATACACTTGACCTGTAAGAATAATCGGAAAGAATGAACCTGGCAGCGAGGTTCTGGACAGATTCGAGGGAATTGTTTATATTAAGTTGGTGATTGTCATAAATAGCAGAGGCATATTTTAGTTTGGATCGAATCAACGTTTTATATGCAAGTAGTTTGACTGGAGAGGATGCTGATGATAGGTTACGGCGTAGATAACCTAATAGGCGATTGCACGAATTAGTTGGAGAATATGATGGGCCCAAGACAGATCACTCGATATATGTTCTCCTAGGTATTTAAATGTCTTGCATTGGGTTAATGTGTTGTTGTTAAGGGTAAGAAGGAGCTACATAGTTACGGCGACGTTTAAAGGACACGTGGGAGCAGTTACTGACGTTGAGGGACATGTACCATTGGTTCCACCACGCCTGGATATTAAGGAGGTCATTCTGGAGAGAGGAAATGTATATAGTATTTGTTATTGGACGATACAGAATACAGTCATCTGCAAAAAGGCGTATATTAGATGATATGTTAACAGGAAGGTCATTATTATATATCAGAAAAAGTAGCGGTCCAAGTACGGAGCCTTGCGGCACACCAGATAAAACAGGGCATAGAGACGAGGTAAATGAGTTGGTGGAAACAAATTGAAGGCGATCGGTCAAGAATTCACGTATCCAATAACTGTGTAGGGGCGTAAATTTAGGTGCGAAACTTTATGCATGAGAAGAATGTGCGATACTTTATCGAAGGCCTTTTAGAAGTCCAGAAAAAGAGCGTTGGTGGCGATGTTCAGATCCAGGTTAGAATATACATCATTCAGGAATAATACGAGCTGAGTATTGCAAGAGTGAGCTTTGTGAAACCCGTGCTGGTTAGGATGAAAGGAGTTGACAGATGACAGAAAATTCGCAATGTGTGAATGTAGAATGTGCTCCATTAGTTTAGAACAAACGCTGGTAAGGGAAATGGGACGGTAGTTGCTAGGATTTGTACGGTTGCCCTTTTTAAAGATAGGAATTATTTTAACCAACTTTCCAGTCAAAGAGAATAGATCCAGAGCAAAGGAATTGCTGGAATATTAACCTTAGAAAGAGACTGGTGATGTGCTTAAATTTCTTAATACCTTAGCGTTTAGGCCATCAATGCAACACGAAGATGAATTTTAATGACTCAATAATTGTAATTATGCCGTTCGCACCGAAAGTGATGTTTTTCATGGGGAGGGGGGGGGGGTAATTAGACGGTGGCAAATGCGGAAGAATTTCGGGGCAGGCATTAGTGAACACAGAACAGAAAGCAGTGTTCAGAGCATCAGCAGTCTCAGATTCCGGAACAGGGCAGCCAGCACTGTTACGGAGAAAAACGCTGCTAGACACCTGGGGATTAATGCACTGCCATAGTTGGCAAATGTGAAGCTAGCGAAACAGCCGCGAGCGCATCATGAGCGTAGCATGTAGTCACGTTGTTACATGACACGCATCTCATGATTATCATGTTTGCACCAGTCGCATACCTTCATCATCCATTCACGTCCTGTAATATCAAATTTGGTACATGTGAAGCTAGCCCCGCCGCGGTGGTCTAGTGGCTAAGGCACTCGGCTGCTGACCCGCTGGTCGCGAAATCGAATCCCGGCTGCGGCGGCTGCATTTCCGATGGAGGCGGAAATGTTGTAGGCCCGTGCGCTCAGATTTAGGTGCACGTTAAAGAACCCCAGGTGGTCGAAATTTCCGGAGCCCTCCACTAAAGCGTCTCTCGTAATAATATGGTGGTTTTGGAACGTTAAACCCCATATATCAATCAATCATGTGAAACTAGCGAAACGGCAGCGAGTGCATCTTGATCGTGACGTGTAGTCATGACTCACCACTTACATGGCATGTATGCCATGATTTACACGTTAAGGTCTGTCGTTTGAGTTCGCCATGCAGTCATGTCATGCCATACCAGTTTTTCAACATGTCATGTGAACGAAACCACCACAAGAGCAGCAAGACCATGGAATGTAAATCATGACATTCCTGACACACATGCCATGATCATGTTATGACCAGTCAATTATGCTCGTCATACAGTCATGTTATGCGAAATTCGGTATCGATACCATTAATGAAACGGCCAGGGGAACTTACAGTCGTAGATAGATAGATAGATAGATAGATAGATAGATAGATAGATAGATAGATAGATAGATAGATAGATAGATAGATAGATAGATAGCTTCGCTCAAAGTCGCACGAAGTTCGCTAATAAACACTAATAAATGTCATGGCTACATTGGCTACATTGAGCATGAGGTATGGCTGTTCTACAAGTTCACCCAACGATAACCGTGATGGTTGCAAACACATCAGTTTCTGACGCCTTGTCGTGTGTCTTATATTATTCAGATTATGACATAGATACTCGCTGAAAGTGAAAAAAACTGAAAGCGAACCTGTCTCTTGCCCTGTGGGAACGCCAGATCGTTGAGAGTCTTGAAGTCCTAGTAATCGATCACAACGAGCAGTGGGAAAACCATGCTGTTTAGCCCGGATAATGAACAACAAGTCATGGTTATCCGACTGGCAGAAAATTCCGCCGAGACCCGGGATGTCACGGCCGTACTCTGAGGGCACAAGCAAGGGTGACAAGAAGACACACGAGATGCAAAGAGCCAGCCCTCGTCTACAAACTAACATGCCTCAATCACCTACTAAAACGCTGGATTATATTATGGTACTTGAGCGGAGGTCGTCAATTCGATCCTGGCTGCCACGGTCGCATTTCGTTTGACGCGAATGCTACGAGAGCCATGCACTGTGCGATGTCGGTGCATGTCATAGAACATGAGGTGTTCGAAATTACAGAAGCCCTTCACTACGACGTTTATAATGTAACGGGGTTTATTTGCAGCGCAGAACGCAGAAAGCGAAGCAGTCAGCAGCGTCCGGCCAAGCGCAGCAAGCACGAGCTTATGATGATGGCGATGCCCCTGATGCGCCGAGAAATGCCGCTGAAGCTCTTCTTCTTCACTACAATCGCCCTCCGCACAAAAAGACGCCATCCTGGCGGATTAGGGATAAGAAACGACTAATGGGTCGTAATATGGCTTGAGACGAGAGACGTGGACAGTGTCGCGGCCGCGGTAGCGTAGGTCTGTGGATGGGATGATGGGCTCCACGATATAGTTGACGAGTGACGTTCGCTCTACAACGCGGTATGGCCCGATGTATTTGGGAAGAAGTTTTGCGGAGCGGCCAGGCGCGGTAGCAGGTGCCCGAAGCCATACTAATGAACCAGGTGGAAAGTTTGGAGCCGAACGGTCCCCAGTCTGGCGGGATTGCTGCTGCCACTGGTCCTCGGTAGAAAAAGAGCGGGCAAGCTGGCGGCATTCTTCAGCATGTCGGGCAGCTTCGGACAGAGTTGTACTTTCAGACTCATAAGGTTTATATGGAAGAATAGTGTCTACTGTATTTGAAGGTTCTCGTCCGTACAAAAGAAAGTATGGCGAAAACCCAGTAGTAGCTTGTACGGCAGTATTATACGCGTAGGTGACGAACGGGAGAACTTGGTCCCAATTTGAATGATCAGAGGCGACGTACATCGACAGCATACTGCCAAGAGTACGGTTGAAGCGCTCCGTCATGCCATTTGTTTGAGGGTGGTACGCTGTACTTGTGCGGT
The DNA here is from genome assembly GCA_013436015.1 of Rhipicephalus annulatus. Classification (NCBI taxonomy): domain Eukaryota; kingdom Metazoa; phylum Arthropoda; class Arachnida; order Ixodida; family Ixodidae; genus Rhipicephalus; species Rhipicephalus annulatus. The sequence continues at coordinate 137,942 of WOVY01004932.1, forward strand.
GCACGATTCGGCATTCGTTGAGTAATGCCTTCAAGGCGTCAGAAAGAAAGGCACGGCCTCTGTCACTTAAGAGCTCGCGAGGGGCACCATGACGCAGAATGAAACGTTGCAACAGAAACGTTCCAACGTCACGGGCTGTGGCAGTCGGCAGCGCGGCTGTTTCGGCATAGCGTGTCAGATGGTCTATCGCAACAATAATCCAGCGATTGCCAGCTAGAGTTGATGGTAGTGGTCCGTAAATGTCAATGCCGACGCGATCAAAAGGTCGACTAGGACAAGGAAGAGGTTGTGACGGGTAGACTTGCCCGGGAGGTAACTTTTGTCGTTGGCACTGAGCACACGAGCGAATGAACTTTCGCACGTAGTTATACATGCCACGCCAATAATATCTGAGTCGAAGCCTAGCGTATGTCTTGAAGAGGCCTGCGTGGGCGCACTGTGGGTCCGCGTGAAAAGCTTCACAGATGGCAGCTCGAAGATGGCGGGGTATCACAAGGAGACACTTGCGACCGTCAGAAAGGTAGTTGCGTCGATAAAGAAGATCATCCCTTAGGCAAAAGTTGCTAGCCTGGCGGCGGAGAGCGCGAGACGGCGAAGGAGTGAGAGGATCAGAAAGAATGCTTATGAGGCCACTGATCCAGGGATCCTTTCGTTGTTCCACCGTCATGTTGCGCAAGGCGGATGACGCAAGTGCAGGCTCGAGGGAAGAGAGGCAAACACCTTCATCCGATATGGGTGAGCGAGAAAGGGCGTCGGCGTCCGTGTGCTTACGACCAGATCTGTAAATAACGCGGATGTCGTATTCCTGAAGTTTGAGCGCCCAGCGAGCAAGTCGTCCGGAAGGGTCTTTAAGTGTGGATAGCCAACAAAGGGCGTGGTGGTCAGTGACGACGTCGAATGCGTGGCCATACAGGTAGGGGCGAAATTTTCCAAGGGCCCAAATAATAGCTAAACACTCTTTCTCGGTCACGGAGTAGTTAGCCTCGGCTTTCGTCAAAGTACGGCTTGCGTAAGCGACGACATATTCATCAAACCCTGCCTTTCGTTGCGCGAGCACAGCGCCAAGTCCAACACCGCTGGCATCAGTATGAACCTCCGTGGGAGCGGCAGGATCGTAGTGGCGGAGGATGGGTGGTGAAGTCAGCAGGTGGCGTAATTTGGTGAATGCATCGTCGCATGCTGGTGACCAGGTAGAAAGGTCCTTGTCGCCGCTAAGAAGGTCCGTAAGGGGCGCACATATGGAAGCAAAATTTCTAATAAAACGTCGGAAGTATGACGACAAGCCGACAAAACTTCTAAGTTCCTTCAAGTTCTTTGGCTTCGGAAAATCGGCGACTGCTCGAAGCTTGGCGGGGTCGGGAAGTATGCCGTCCCGCGATACGACGTGGCCAAGAATGGTGAGCTGCCGAGCACCAAAACGACACTTCTTGAGGTTGAGTTGAAGGCCGGCGTCGGTGAGACGTGTGAGGACGTGCTCGAGACGATTTAAATGGGTGTCGAAATCGGTGGAAAAGACAACTACGTCATCGAGGTAGCATAAACATGTGTTCCACTTGAGGCCTCGTAAAATAGCGTCCATCATTCTTTCAAAAGTGGCTGGAGCGTTACAAAGGCCGAAAGGCATAACGGTAAACTCGTATAACCCATCAGGTGTGACAAATGCTGTTTTCGGTCGGTCAGATGCTTCCATAGGAACTTGCCAGTATCCAGACCGTAAATCCAGCGAAGAGAAGTATTCTGCTCCCTGCAAACAGTCAAGGGCGTCGTCTATTCGAGGTAACGGGTAAACGTCCTTGCGGGTGATCTTGTTTAAACGTCGATAGTCCACACAGAACCGAATGGAGCCGTCCTTCTTCTTAACAAGAACGACCGGTGACGCCCAGGGGCTGTTAGAAGGCTGTACAATACCCCGCTGGAGCATGTCAGCAACCTGGTCGTCAATAACACGGCGCTCCGACGCTGAGACTCGGTAGGGGCGCTGCCGTAGAGGCGTATGGCTTCCTGTATCAATCTTGTGAGATATGTTCGATGTGCGACTGAGGCCAGAAGCGTGGCTGTCAAAAGAAGTACGAAACTTTTGCAGCAGGTTCACTAACTGGCTTCGTTCTGACGAAGACGTTGCGACATCGATGGAGCGGTGGAAAGCGTCAAGGAGTGACTGGTCAACAACAGAGTCAGAAATAAGTGCGCTGAGGTCCGTAGAGAGTAAACTAGATGGAGCGTCAAAAATGTGACGGGCGTCGATCGGATGCACGTGACCGAGGCATTCACCATAGAATAAAGGTAAAGGCCCTTCTAGCGTATTGTACACGAGCGTCTTCGTGACGCCATGGAACTTGTGCGACCTGGTCCTGAATGAAGTCGCGGAGTGTAGACGGTGATCTGCGTGGTTGATCGGGTACACAGGACATCAAAGAGAGCTGACGAGCGACCTCAGCGCGGATGAACTCTTGGATCTTGGAGAGAAGAGGGGCATGGTCTTCTCCTATGCCAAGGGTGGAAAGGCTGGACGAAGAGTCGTCGAGCACCGAGGGACGTCGGGTGGAAAGACGTTGCCTGCGCAACTCGTCAAAACTCTGGCATAACTCGGTCAGTTCTAGGACAGTGCGAGGACTCTTCGAAAGCAACATTTGGAAAGCGTCGTCCTCAATGCCCTTCATGATATGCTTGATCTTAAGCTCTTCGGACATTGACTCGTTCACTCGCTTGCAAAGGTCCAGAACATCCTCAATGTAGCTTGTGAAATTCTCACCAAGCTGCTGGGACCGAGTATGTAAGCGTTGTTCGGCACGGCGTTTGCGTACCTCAGGCCGCCCGAAAACTTGTGTGAGGCTCGTTTTGAAGACCGACCATGTAGGGAGTTCCGCTTCGTGGTTTATAAACCACAGCTTGGCCACGTCCGACAGGTAGAAAGAGACGTAGGCCAACTTGGCGGTGTCATCCCATTTGTTGTGAGTACTCACTCGCTCGTACATTGAAATCCAGTCGTCAACGTCCTTGTCTTCTGTGCCTGAGAAGACAGGGGGATCTCGCAGACGCAGAGAACCGGCGCAGAGAACAGTAGGCGGTGCCGGTGGAGGAGTTGGAGCGGCGCTTGCGTCGGTAGGCATAATTGATGGTAAAATGCGATTCCGAAGCTCCAGGGTGATCGAAACCCAGCACCTCCACCACTTGTAACGGGGTTTATTTGCAGCGCAGAACGCAGAAAGCGAAGCAGTCAGCAGCGTCCGGCCAAGCGCAGCAAGCACGAGCTTATGATGATGGCGATGCCCCTGATGCGCCGAGAAATGCCGCTGAAGCTCTTCTTCTTCACTACAATCATGACAATAAGGTGGTTTTGGGACGTGTAGTATCTGATATTCTAAAAGTTGGACAATAGTCATCTATCTATCTATCTATCTATCTATCTATCTATCTATCTATCTATCTATCTATCTATCTATCTATCTATCTATCTATCTATCTATCTATCTATCTATCTATCTATCTATCTATCTATCTATCTATCTATCTATCTATCTATCTATCTATCTATCTATCTATCTATCTATCATCCATCCATCTATCTATCTATCTATCTATCTATCTATCTATCTATCTATCTATCTATCTATCTATCTATCTATCTATCTATCTATCTATCTATCTATCTATCTATCTACACTGTTCGGGCCAACTACTTTTTTTTGTCCAGGCACGCACTGAGCTGCCCCGACAAGGTGTTCCACTCACTTACGGTATCCATCTTTTATAATCACAAAATAAAGTACTATCCATCATCTCGGTTGGTGTCGAGGCAAGCCCTTGACGTCCCCTCATGGGAGGCCTATACGCTCGGCCGCCTAAGTTTGCTGCTTGTTTCATTATTAATAAAGTTCCTTCGTTCCTCTTCTTTCTTATTCTTCCACCATACCGCATGGAAAACCCGTGAAACGGCTTGTCGTGCAGAAATAGTTCCTTGTTTCACTTTTTTTCAAGCGAAGGTGCTACATAAATGTCTGTGCGTTCCGATAACCCGTGCATATGTATACTTGGAGGGCTTTCGAAATCTCACGTTCCTTTCACCCACCTGTGGCTTTTCACCCGGTGCTATAAGTGCAAGATAAATAACCTTATGCTTACCAGTCACTTACTCATCTCACTCTGCGTGGCTATTTGTGCACCATAGCGTATACGCGACGTGGCATCTAGGTGACAACACATACAGTTTCGCGAATGCGTTGATGGCCTCGCATTGACGGCATGCAGTGGTGTATCGCGTACGAGGGAAAAATATTGACTGCAGGGCATGCTAAAAAAATCAATTATGCGACACTTTGAACGCGGAACTTCAGGCCTAATTGTTAAGGTTTTTCGCGCCTGATGTTCTCTCACACGCATGGCGTGCGCGCTGGGCCGTAAAACAAGCGCATCATGATGTGACAAACTCGCAAACTTCAGATGAACGCTTGATTTAGTCATGCACTGCGCGTATATTGCATAGGTTCTCCACTTCTTGTACTTAGTTCATTGATTGATACGTGGGGCTTAACGTCCCAAAACCACCATATGATTATGAGAGATGCCGTAGTTGAGGACTCCTGAAATATCGACTACCTGGCGTTCTTTAACGTGCACCCAAATCCGAGCACAAGGGCTACATCATTTTCGCTTCCATCGGAAAATGCAGCCACCGCAGCCGGGATTCGATCCAAAGTTGTACTTGGTTTAAGTGTTTCGTAGATGCCGTGTAAATCAGGGATTGTAATCTGCACAGCGGGGATTGGATGAGGGCTCCGACGGCGGCGTTTTAAGCTGGCGAGTTGCTGGTGTACTATGCTTTGCGTGCGTGTTAAGAACTTCCTCAAGTGAAAATTAATTCAAAGAAACGCCTCGTTAGTATAGTCTACGCCAGCGTTCTCAAAATTACCCAAACTTGTGTGCGCAGCACACAAAATTTAGTACGGGTTGGGTCGGAGAAGCAAGAGCGGGAAGAGAGGGGTTGCAGCTTGCACAAAATTTCAGCGAGCGTCGACATTTGAGAAAACTTTACCCGTATCACATAAGGGTCATTATTGTAGGCCACTTGGTCTCAGTATTTACCACTTGGTAACTGAAAAAATGCCCGAAATAAAAGTGTATGGGGACGCCACCTTGACATTGCTGTACCAAACGCAATGACTTTAGATATTTTGATGGCGTCTACGAGGACGTGCGTGTTTGCTAATTGCTAAAAATAATTACGTTGTACTGCAAGGAGGCCATACACATATTAAATGTTTCAGAAAATTTCACTAGGCTCGCCAAGATACGATGAAAACATTCGCAAATCCGTGACGTCACACGCGCAGATTTCGGCGCGATCATATAAAAATGAAATATCGACACCTCTGCCCCGCCACGCTGGTCTAGTGGCTAAGGTACTCGGCTGCTAACCCGCACGTCGCGGGATCGAATCCCAGCTGTGGCAGCTGCATTTCCGATGGAGGCGGAAATATTGTAGGCCCGTGTGCTCAGAGTTGGGTGCACGTTAAAGAACCCCAGGTGGTCGAAATTCCCGGAGCTCTACACTAGGGCGTCTCTCATAATCATATAGTGGTTTTGGGACGTTAAACCTCACATATCAATCAATCATTTATCGACACCTCTCGTAGCAGCGACAAACACGTGTGTATTTGGTGGTTAGCAAGTCCTGTAATAACACCACCGTACCGATAGTTTAGTTACCCCATAAAAAGGTCATCGTTAGGATTAGCCATCTCAAGAGCTTAAGCAGCGGTGCACTTCGGTCGAGAAATCCTCCGTACTTAATTATATATGAGAGTCTTTAAGACACCACATCTTGATTAGACTCTCAAAGGCTCAGCCCAAATGTACTACCACCACACATTCACTAGCTAGTCTTTTCCATCCGTCGAAAACACTAGTTAGGAAACGAGAGAGGGAGCAAGAAAAAAAAATCGGGGATCCTTCAGCTTCGCCTCTAAGCGCCAAACACCATAAGCGCGAAAATGCACGCGACAGCGGCGAGCGACGCGACGTAGATCGTCTTCGCGCGATCAGTCACTAGCGCAGGCAAACCTCATTCACGCGACGGCTTCGGCGAGCGAATTCCACTGTTGCTGGCATGAGGCCGTCTACTCGCACCAAGAAAACCGCGTAGCGAGCGGTATTCAATTTAAAAATAAGATATATTGTTGTGTAATGAAACGGAAAGTGTTTATTATTGCATTGCAGCACTTTTTTATATGCACATGCGTAATAAACATTGCATTATTTTTTGCTGCGCACACGTGACTCGGGCAGGGTCACGTGCAGTGGATCCTTGGCACATTGGCGAAGCAAACTACCTGTGTAGTCTTTGTCTGCGTTGTTTTGCTTGCGTCCGTCAATTTCATTCGTTTCCGACGTCTTGAAATGGAAAGGCAAAGGAAGATAGCTACTCTGAAGCTACTCATCATCCTTAAGAAATGGCGAGCTTTCTTGAAAAAGTACTGGGTCCGGCCGACATGGGCGAATCGAGCGGGTGAAAGCGAGTTTTTCACAGCGGTAAGTGCTGCGAGAAACCCGCGTCATAATTTTGGAATTGAATGCATGTTTTCTGTATTTTACAGATAAAAGAAATGAACAATGGTGACGAGTCACTGCTCTACACGTTTTATCGGATGTCGCCGGCTACTTTTGACGTGCTGCACAGGTTGGTGAAGGAGAAGCTCACGAAGGACCAATGCCCCTCGAGGGAACCCATTTCTTCGGGGGAGTGCCTCGCGCTGACTTTGAGGTAGAACCAGTTTGACTGCGTATACATGCCTGCACAGCTTTTCATTTTCCAGGGTGTGAATGTTGGTGATGTGCGCTCGTTATACTTGAAAGTATTGGGCAGCGCGTGCCTGGATTGTCGTGACACACTTCCCCGCATTTACATTGATTTGTATTGCAGGTACCAGTCGTCAGGTATGCTGGTGAAGGACGCAGCCATGGCATTCCGTGTGGGCATCGAGACGGCGCGGAACATCATTCATGAAACCTGCACCGTGCTGTGGGAAGTCTTGTCTCCTGAATACATGAAGGTATGCATACAGCGTCGAGCATCTGTATGCATCTGGGTGCTACGTCTCATTCAATGTGTAATGACATAACTTTGATATGGTTGAGTAAATTAAAGCACATATCATTGTACGGAGTTTGTGCCACTAAGTGATGTAATACCTATCCCATGCACAGGAAAGGGTGGGCCCATAATATTAAAAAGGCAGGAGTGCATCCACCTGGTTATGTTTGTAACAACATGGTGTATAACTTGAAATTGCTGCTTTTTCAGACACCAACAGGAGAAGAGTGGCGGGAAATCGCTTCTGGGTTCTGCAACCGTCAGCAGTTCCCAAATTGCGTTGGAGCCGTAGACGGCAAGCATATTCAAATTGAATGCCCCCGCAATGGTGGGAGTTTGTACTTCAATTACAAGGTATGCAGCAGAAATTGCATCAATGCATGTGGAATGTTTGCTGCTAAAGGGTCATCTCCTTCTTCATCAATGGGAGTACCCAGACCTCAGTACAAGATTATTGGGATTTGGTGCCTAATGCATGCAAGGCAGTTTATAGACCAAATTTTTCACCTTATTTTTCTGTACCTATCAGTAATGCAGCTAAGTGTTATGCAATATAAGTAGTTATGATGGCAAGTACTTTGTGACAGTTGTTTCATTGCTTTCAGGGAACCCATTCCATTGTATTTATGGCTGTGGTCGATAGTCAATACCTGTTCAGGTTGGTGAATGTGGGTGCACCTGGAAGGTTCAGCGATGGGGGAATTTCGCAAGATTCTCCCATTGGCGAGCGACTGCATGAGGGTGAGCTCAGCCTATCTCGAGCAGCCATGCTCCTAAGGTCAGGAAGAGTTTGTCGTCATGTGTTTGTTGGCGATGAGGCCTTCCAGTTGCGCCCAGACCCCATGAGGCCACTACCAGGGAGCCGAAGTGTACCTGCGGAAGTGATCTACAACTACCGCCTTAGTCGTGACAGGTCTGTACCCAGCGCTAAAGAACTCTGTCCTGTCCTGTAAGCTCAATTGTGTCCTTTCCTCTTACTCTCACGCCTTCAGGGTAGATCAACTAAGGTGTGGCAAACGAATGTATTTTAGGTGGTTTCATATGCCATTTTCTTGTGCAAAGGTTGCTGCAGCCAGGAAGACTCCTTGTAATCAGTTCAGCATCAACCTGAAATTTAGCCTTAGTTCTGCTTAAGTTATGAAGTGCAAGTACTGAAGAGCACCACCCTCAGCGCATGCTTGTCTGAAGCGATGATTTCCTATTTATCAGAGTGATTAGTACTTTAACAAAACAAAAACTTTCCTATATAAAGAAATGTGCTAATAATTTTTAATAACGTATCATTGCACCTTGAATAGGCAGGTTATGGTAGATGTATACTGCTTGCAATTACTGTAAGTTTCCTGCTCTAGGGTACGCTACAACAGAAAAGTGTTTTTTTTTTACAGGCGCTGTGTGGAAAACGCCTTCGGCATTCTTGTCTCTCGCTGGCGGATCTACGAGAGGCAAATAAACTTGGAGCCGGAGAATGTGGAGGCCGTTGTGAGAGCAACATGCGTCCTGCACAACTTCTTGTCATCCAACGCTACATGAACGTACTGCCCTCCTGGCTATGCGGATTTTCAAGACACCTTTGGAAATGTGAGTGGCGGTGCTTGGAGACAAGGACCGGGAAGCACTACAGTGTTTGGACTCGATATGCCAAAGTCCCGCAATCGCTCTAAAGTGGCCAACGCAGTGCGGCAAGAGTTCGTGAAGTATTTCAATGAAGAAGGCCAAGTGCCTTGGCATTGGAAGCTGCCCGGAGTTGCCCCGCGTCAACCTTGAATTAACAACTCATGCGTATGTACCGACCGCCAAGAAATTCGACACAAACAGCCGTTTTTAGGGCTACACTTCTTGATGCTTTGGCAGTGAGGCCCTGCAGTGATGATCTCCTTCTTCACAACCCTTTCTAAATATATTTAGTGTTTTGCATTGGACTGCGGTGACAGTGGGAACAGCTGCAGGCATACATAGCTCGTGCAAGCTTTTTGAGGTGGGTTTAAGTACACAGTTCCAGGACAAAACTTTATTGCACTTTTCCTTAAAAAACAATGACAAGGAAATACGGTATGGTTCACAATGCACAGCAGCACATAAGAATAATATAAAAAGACTAGTGAATGTGGTATGGTCAACATTGCACAGCACCACATAGGAATAAATAGAGATATAAATTGACTAATAAATATTACCACAATGTATCACTTACACTCTGATAGTGTAAGATAGAAATATATTCACACATCTACAGCAAACACATTCCTCAGTTTACAACTCTTGTAAGAATTGTGTATGCATGTGTAAACTCATAAGTTATACCACATTCATAACAGTTTCTTCAAATGAACACATTAGTGAGTGATAACAGCATGGAAAAAAATTCAGGCACTTGTTGAATGTCTTGAACAAACAAAATCAGTTTGCAAATGTGTTAAGGTGCACATATTATGCATACCACTAGTATCTGCAATATCACAGTGCTGACAATATGACCACAAAAACTCATACAATGACTAGTAATATGTGACACATTGCGCAGCAGTAGAACCTGTCCAGGTGAATTACACAGCGTATCATTGGGCAACATATGACCACGCCACCGACGTTATCACAGAATGGGAAAAATGAATTTGCACTCTTATTGACAACCGACTGACTATGAAACTAAGGAATATAGTTGAGATAACATATAAAGCAATAAATGAATTTTACAACAGTTCACTGTTGAGGAAGTTGCTGTCTTGAAGTACAACCCGTCGTGAGAACTCAACTGTACAGGACACATGAGAAGGAACAGACGAAAACACTTGACGTACTAACCATCGTGAGTGTGTTTTCATTTGTTCCTTCTCGTGTCCTGTGTAGTTGCATTCTCAAGATGGTTTGCATACTGTGCAATGTTCATGTACTTGAAAGAACACTAGGCGGTTGAAATTTTCAGAGCCCTTTGCTGCAGCGTCCTTCTATAATCATATCGTGCTTTTGGGATTTTAAACCCCAAATGCTACTATTATTTACTTGACAAGCATAAACTGGCGGGCGAGTTGGTAAAATTCTTGACTGAGGTGCACGAAAGAAATTGCAGCACAAAAGGAAGACACCTAGACACAGCACACTGTCTGTGCACTGTCTAGGTGTCTTCTTTTTGTGCTCCAGTTTCTTTCGTGCACCTCAGTTGAGAAAAATGCCACCGTTACAAAATAGGTGAGCAACAGAAAAAAACCTAATCAACTGGCTGTATTACAGTTACTGGGTTCAGAAACTGGGTGACTGTCTGCATTAACTGTAATTGCATAACATCTACGAGGTGCGGAGGCACACGTCTCAATTTTGCAGCCAGAAATGCGCCGAGGCGTTCATGTTCATCAGGCTTTTCTGTGATAAACTTCGACAGTCCTTCAATTTCCTCATCGCATTTGGAACCCTTCGGTTTTTTTTTTGGTGGTGGTGGTAGACCCGAACTCTCATCCAGCCTCGTTGTTTGTGTGGTGGCAGTCCCCTGATTTCCAGAAAGCCCTCTCTCATCACACACGCCTTCAAAGTTGCACTCTGGTGCCAGCACATCAGGTGCAGTCTCCCTGGAAAGCAGGGGTTCCACGTTCCCACTTGTCCTATAAGGTAACACATAGTATGTCTCTCAGCACAATTTTCAACATGCAACACCAGCTTTTGAGCTGCGACCTCTCTAAATTATGTATTTATCTTCATTCATGCCTTTGTTTTGAGTAAACTAATCTGCATGAGCATTTGGCGTAAAAAAGGTCGATTACAAACTTACGGCCTCCCTTTCACTGTCTATTTTAGAAACAAGAGCCTACTAAAAAATGCCATTTAGTGGACTCGTCTAATTCATCGTCGGCAGGCGCCTCTCTCTTCAGTCCACGTGTCCGCTCCTTAAGGACACGCCTGAAGGTGTCTCGAAGATTTTTCCATCTCGCCTTCACTTCAGCAACTGCGCATAAATTGAGGAAAGTTGTACACCATGCCAGCACACAATGGCCATGCAGCAGTTTTGGCGCGAACGTCGCTTGTACGCAGATTGCAAAACACAACCCACCAGTGGATCCCATCACTGTTGCAACGTGCCGCCAAGCCGCGTCAGTGACGGCGCGGGACTTGTAATTTCGGTCGCGTAGATCCTATAGCGGACGTTCCCGTTTGATCACATCAATGAGGCGCTCATTGTACGCTTTGCGCTCACCACCGTTGGCCATATTGTTGTGGTAGTTGTGAGAGCACGCTGAAAAGCACGTGAAAACAACCGGCAGTACGTCACTGATGTATATCCATTTCCGGTTTTTTTTTTTCAATTGGCTGCTTGAGCCCAGCACTTCCGGGCGATGAGCGACGGTTTCCAAATCTGGAGAACCGAGCGATCGTGCGAAAACGAGCACGCGACACGTCGCGCGAACGCCCTGTTTCGTCGCTCATAGCATCGCTCATCACTGTCGCGTGCATTTTCGCGCTTATGAGGTTTGGCCCTAAATGCTAAACGCGATAGCGATATCCGGTCTCTAGAGTGTACTTTGAACCACTTAGTGGATAGTTTTTATTGCATGATATTACTAGAAAAGTTTTGTGTTGCTCTAATGTAATCGATAAACTTAAAAGTGGCATGTGTCAGTGAAGCTTTCCCATATACCTAAATTACGTGTAAAGGACAGCATGCTTTGAACCACGAGCAATTATGCGTGTGAAATCTTTTTCGAACTGGCTATGTACCCACTACATTGTCTTGAGGGAATGCAGGCGCAGTAACGTGTGAGCCCTTTTTAATGAGTCGCTTGCTTTAAACCATTAAGTCGCTTTATTGCGACGACAATTATGTGGACCCTCTTGGCTGGATTTCACCACCGGCATATGCGAGGGCGTCGACGTCATGCACCGTACATGTATACGTATCTATATATATGAAAATACGAGAAAGAAAGAAAATCCAGAAAAAAAAATTGGCAGATCCCACGTACAGTGAGAATCGATGATGTGCAAAGCACGAACGAGAAATATGTTGATATGTCCTTTCAAAATCAGCAAAACGTTACGAGGTGGAGGTAAATGATGCCGTCAATGCCTTCCATGTCATGATTATTATGTTTGGATGTGTTGTATACCTACGCCATCTATTAACATCACGTGATATCAAATTTAGTGTATACGTGAAGCTAGCGAAACGGCTGTGAGCACGCTATGAGCGTTATATGTTGTTACGTTCTCGCATGACAATTGACTGATTGATATGTGGGGTTTAACGTCCCAAAACCACCATATGATTATGAGACGCTGGAGGGCTCCGGAAATTTCAACCACCAGGGGTTTTTTAACGTGCACCCAAATCTGAGCACAAGGGCCTACAACATTTCCGCCTCCATCGGAAATGCAGCCGCCGCCGCCGGGATTCGATCCCGCGACCTACGGGTCAGCAGCCGAGTACCTTAGCTACTAGACCACCGCGGCGGGGCCTCGCATCACAAGCGTGTCAGGATTATCCTGTTTTGCACCAGTCATATATTTAGTCATCCATTGACGTCACATAACACCAAATTTGGTATATGCAGAGCTAGCAAAACGGCCACGAATGCATGATGAAGGGCCCAATATACTGCATTGTAGCATTGACGCGCGCGCACGCTGCAGGCACAGTGACGCTACCTTAGCAAGACGCGACCAGCGCCCGTCAGCGCGGCCTGACGGCAGCCGGCACGAAATGCGACATGCTGAGTTTAGGCTGTTTCACATGCCGCGATTGCAGCAAAAAAAAAAAATCGTTCCGTTCGCTCCAATCGCTCTGTTCGCAACCGCCACTAATGGCGGTTTTGTTTCACATGGACCAAGAATGGTCCGCGAATTTCGCTTTGCAAATGAAGCGGCGAGAAACGTTTCTTGCCGCTGTTCGTTGTGGCAGACACTAAAAGTTTTCATATTTGATGTAACACTATGTGCGTTATAATATAATCAATTTTCCATGAACGGTAATGAAGAGCCCATGTGTTTCGTCATTTAAGAACACTTTTTAATCTAAATTAACTTTAAAATACACTGCATCGGCCAATACTAAAACAAACACGTCGACGCTATTTCGACGGCTTGGCCGGCCCAGGCCTACGACGGGTATCGACCAAAAATCGCTCCCGCCGCTGCGATCAGAGCGAAAATTTCGCCGTGGACCACGGCGCCGGGAGCGAAGTGGCCTTTTTTTCACTGCGAGTGAATTTGCGCACAGAAAATCGCTACTTTTTTGTGTCATGTGAAACGGCTTTTTCGCACCGGTGCGTTACGCAGACAACACTGCGTCTCCGTCTTTTCGACGGAAAGACGCTGGACGCGTTGAAACGCTCATGCGTCAAAGCTACGCAGCCGGGCGCGTGCCTGCGAGTGTGTGGCAGGACTGGCAGCTGGCATGGCAACGCTGGCGTGACGCGACGAAATGAACGCCGGTGAGCACGCGCACCCTATCACGTTGAAATGTATTGACGCCTTGACTGTGGCATGTAGTCATGTTCTTACATAACACGCATCTCATCATTATCATGTTTGCACCAGTCAAATACCTTCCTTCGTCATCCACTGGCGTCACGTAATACCAAATTTATCATATGTGAAGCTAGCGAAACGGCAGTGAACGCATCATCAGTGTGACATGTAGTCATGTTGTTACATGACACGTTGTCGTGATTATCATGTTTGGGTGTGTCATTTACCTATGTCGTCTGTTCGCATCGCGTAATAGAGAGTTTGGTACATTTGAAGCTAACGAAACGGCCGCGAGCGCATCATGGGCGTAGCATGAAGCCATGTTGTTACACGACTGATATATGACTGATATATGATTGTATATGATCTTAATACGGTCATGTTAAGTCATACCAAGTTAGGCATTGATACTATTATCGAAACGGTCAGGAGGGCTAAAAGTAGTAGGTGGCTGGATAGATACGCTCAATGTCGCCGAAGTTCGCTAAGAAATGCTTCGCATTTAAAAGACTCCAGCACGCGGAACTGAACGTGAGACCTCCACGTCGTGAATGCGAGACGTAAACCACTGGGCCACCAAGTAGTACCTCTTTCAACGTTTAAACGACAATATATTTATATCAACCACTTACCGCTGTTGGTGGGCATCTCGGGGGGGGGGGACTAGGATGTTTTCAGCATTACAGCAAGATGGCGCAATGAGCAAGCGGCGGCTCTCATCTCTCATGCGTACTTTGGCCCATGGAGAGTAGGGGAGTGGACGATCTCTTGCGCGCCCTTATCTCCCGGTGGGGAGGATCATACTCTTGGCGGGCGTTGGGTTTGCATGGAACGATTCTGTTGTAGTTACGAGGCGCACAAAAGTCACTGCTATCTTTCCATAGCCTCTGTTTGCGAAAAGGGCGCTCTTCAGACACAGCGAAGTAACAACTTAGACGCTTATTCGCGTTCATCTGTAGCTGTGAGTAAGTTTCGTGCTTTATTTGTGCGTGAGAAATGCGGGGCACGTTTCGATCTGCTTGCCATTCTGTGCGTGTTCTTCTAATTTGTTGCTATCGTGTTCATTGCTTCGCCACAAAGGTGAAGCTGTGACTTTTTCTAACCACATGTTCTGGTGCCCGAAGGCAATGTGCACTTGTACCACGGAATATTACTGTAATATTACATGTTGTATTGTGAAGCCTGTGTATAGAACGCGTGTGTTCATGAAGCCCAATTTTTATTTCACTGCATCTTCCAGCAGATGAAGATATTTTAACGGCATTCACAAGCAGAGTGTGAGGTAGAACACCTGCTTATCACGCATACGGCTTGGGTTCAACCCTCACTCGGCTCCGGAAATCGTTATTTCTTTTATTTATCATCTTTCTCGGCGTTTCGGTCACGCACAGATGACTTTCCGCTCACTAAACAACGACGCCGACACCACGATTTCTCCTTTCGCAGAGAGACCTCTTTTCTGCTCTTTTCTGGGGCTCTTTCCCAGTGCAGGGTAGCAAACCGGATGTTTGTCTGGTTAACCTCCTTGCCTTTCCTTGCACCTTTATCTCTCTCTCTCTCTCTCTCTGGGGCTTTACGTCCCAAAAGTGCGATGAGTTTACGACAGACGTCACAGTGGAGGAGACTGGAAATTTCGACAATTTGTTTCACCGTGCGCGCAGTATGCGCGCCTCTACCATCTCGCCTCCATCGAAATGCGACGGCCGTCCCCGGGATTGAGCCCGTGAGCTTTGGCAACCATCAGTTTCCAGAATGCTCCAAACGGGGTCTTTCCCTTCGCGGGCAGGTTCACTGATTTCTCGCTCCCCTTAGAACCACATTGTGCGGACGTGACGCCGAGTTTAACAAAGAAGAGGACTGAAAGGAAGCCCTAAATAGCGGTGACCTCTCGGTTCAACTTTGGGCTGTAAGGCGGAGGGCCATGGTCATCTGGTCCCTACGTAGGAGCGGCCCGCGACTGCTACGGATCCCCCTAAAAGGGGCCTTACAACGCAGTTTGTCAGGACCGCAATAAAGTTCTCTGTCTGCCTGTCTGTCTGTCTGTCTGTCTGTCTGTCTGTCTGTCTGTCTGTCTGTCTGTCTGTCCGTCTGTCCGTCTGTCTGTCTGTCCGTCTGTCCGTCCGTCCGTCCGTCTATCTGTCTGTCTGTCTGTCTGTCTGTCATCATTTAAAATAATTTCGAGTTTTTTCTAACATTGTGGCGCAGCCCGAGTAGTGTGGTTGTAGAACTTGTTGCGGGAGAACCTCTGACCAAATGACAAGAAAGTAATAAGCGCGGGGGGCTGTTTATTGGCAGGAAAAAAATCTTAATAAAAATTTCGTTGAAAAACACGGCCGTCACGTAAACACCAGTTTTACATACAGTTTTCGTTTTGGTTTAGCGCATTAATTTTATCTCACTGGAAGGCATTCTTAGAGCTATTAAGGAGGTTCTCAAGATGAACAACAAGAACGCAAATGGTTCCTCGGCATTCTTCATTTTAAAAGTAAGCATCCTCGATATTATGTTGCTACCAATAAATTGAATTAATAGCATTTAAAAGTCTATCTGAAGAACAACGCCGGAAATGCCAGGCGAAAAGACGTTGGACTCTTACAAACACGTCTCTCCCGTCCGAGGTCCGTGACCTAAACTGGCTCAGGGAATGGGGGGCTTTACCAACGGCCGACCACCTTGCGGCGTGGGGCGTGGCGCCCTCCGCCACATGCCCGCAATGCGGTCGCGTCGAAACACTGAACCATGTCTTCCATGAATGTATAGTAGCACGCACCTTTTGGCGCATGGTTACCGGAATGTTCCAAACAAGTATGCAGTGGAAGTCTAGTCACAGGGATAACTTTGTCGTACTTTTAATGGCTATTGGAGCCTTCGTCTTATGCAAACGAAGGGGACTGGCCCGTCTGAGGGGACGCCGCCAGAGAGCCATGTTTCCCCTACTACATCGGCTAATAAACATAATGCCTATGCATCTTAACGCAGAACTACTCATGCTGGGAGAGAAGGCTTTCCTCCGACGCTGGTCTACGCGATTCATTATCGTAAAAAACAACAGAGTGTCCATGCCTTTCCTCCCTTATTGAGGAGGTGGGCTAGAGCTTGTACCACTGTGACATTGCAGTGTGTATTTTTCTTTTCTTCCTTAGAAACATGTCCTTTTGTGCAATATTGTTCTTGAGCGCGAGAGCGAATTGTACTTACAGGTGAATGCAAAACGTCACCCTTCACTGTGAATGACCTCCCCTTGTTTGTTCATATAGCCTTACTGTCTATTGAAGTGTAATCATCTCGATGGCAAGAATGTCCTGTCTTTGTTGAACAATTTTTGCATTGTACGTCACTGCATACACTATAGGTTCTTTCGCTGTATATAACAGCTTGCATTGTACATACGAATTATTCACCATTGTTCATTTTTATGTGTGCACATAGGCTGTGTATGATATATCCAGAAATAAAATTCTCTTAAACTTGTTACCGATTTGCAATTAACTTCACTGTCTCTCTTCGTTGCCTTTAGAGGGACGGCTCAGTGCTCTCCCATAGTTAAGTACGAAGTACTCAAAATCGTTAAACATTTTTTTCTAAACACGTATGATCTGATGATAGTAAAGCACAGCTATCCCATAGTAGAGCATCTAGTGCACTAAATCATTAACAACATTTTATAAACATGCAATGTTATTGATGTCTGTGACAATAATTTTTTCTAAACACTTCCCAGTACGTGTTTTCTGGGCTCGTACATTTGGTTGTATCTGCAGACGCCCACGGGACGGCTTGCTGCTCTCCCATATATATAGTAGTGTACTAAGTACTTTAAATTGTTAACAACTCTTTCTAAACGCTAGGACTATCAACTGTTGGGCCCCCGGGACGGCTTTATGCTCTCACATAGTAGAGTATTAAGAACTCGAAATTGTTAACCTCTTCTTCTAAACGCACGACGAGTTGCTGAAGGGACGGCTCC
Organism: Rhipicephalus annulatus; assembly: GCA_013436015.1. Classification (NCBI taxonomy): domain Eukaryota; kingdom Metazoa; phylum Arthropoda; class Arachnida; order Ixodida; family Ixodidae; genus Rhipicephalus; species Rhipicephalus annulatus. The sequence continues at coordinate 155,455 of WOVY01004932.1, forward strand.
CTACTTTCCCATATTTCGAGTACGAAGTACTCGAAATTGTTGATTATTTTTTTAAACACCACAAGCACATGGTGTTCTGCGTCTTGGCACTGGGACAGCTTTTTGCTATCTTATAGTGGAGTACACCGTACTCTAAATTGTCGAAAATTTGTTCTAAGCGCGGTAGTGTAATGCTTTCCCATTGTATAGTGCACGTAGTGCTGTAAAGCGATCACAGTATATTTGAAACACAGGTGTTCGTCCCGAAGTGTACGCACTACGATGGCCCCGCCACGGCGGTCTAGTGGCTAAGGTACTCGGCTGCTGACCCACAGGCCGCGGGATCGAATCCCGGCGGTGGCGGCTGCATTTCCAATGGAGGCGGAAATGTTGTAGGCCCGTGTGCTCAGATTTGGGTGCACGTTAAAGAACCCCAGTTGGTCGAAATTTCCGGAGCCCTCCACTACGGCGTCTCTCATAATCGTATGGTGGTTTTGGGACGTTAAACCCCACAAATCAATCAATCAATAAATTAATAAATCAACGCACTACGATGAAATATACACATTGTGAACACAGATACTCAAAGGGGCGGCTTGTAGCTTTCTTGAGCGTTCCGTGCCCTGAATTATCAAGTATCTTTAGCTCATCAAAAGCTTTGGATGTCTCATAAATAACTTGAAAACTCAGTGCGGAGGGTTTCAACACGAGTGATGCGGAAAAAAAAATGTGACCTATTCCTCTGATGTAGGAATCATTATAATGCGACTATTTAAAAATGTCTGCAGATATAGGTAATTAAATGTTTACTGCACATTGATATGTACTGTTTATTGATGCTTAGTGACTACAGCGTCTTTCAACGTTGACACATCCATATTGATGCCTGGTAACACTTCTGCCTCACGACAAGCAACGACTCGCGACCTGGATACACTTTCCAGAGACACTGAATTGGTCCTAAAGGAATACGCGCAGTAACAATCGAGTGTGTTTTTCGTAACGGATGGTAGGCTTTAAGCCGCGAACTCGTCATGGTAATCACATCTTGTGACGCCCGATGGCAATGTACGCTCGTACCACGCAATATTACTGATATATTACATGTTGTATTGTGAAGCGCGTATACAAGACACGTTTTTTTTGTAAAACATGAAAGTTAATCTCACCGCATTTTCAAACAGAGTTATTTTTACTGCATTTTCAAGCAGACCCGTGGCTGTGCTGTAGAACACCGCTTGCCATGCAAATGACATGAGTTCGATCCTCACCCAGACCGGGAAAGTATTGTTGCTCGTTTTATTTGCATCTTTCTCGATTTTTTCTGATACGGACAAGATGTTTTTTTTTTACTCACAGCCAACGCGGTTGACACCCAAGTCGATGCCAGAATTTCTGCGAAACGATCTCTTCAACGCTATCGCGTTAAAGGCGCGGGTAGGAAGTTTGGTAAAGTTGAACTTGGTTTGGCACTGTACGCTTCTAATTGTGAAATATCGAAGCAAAGGAAGAAGGTGAGGAAAGAAGGGCTAACGCGCATGCGCCAACGATGTTAATCCACGATCAAATGCAGCTGCCATACATAATTTCAATCACAACGAGATTTTGTATAAGCATGAAGATAGCACCAGGTGAGTTATCGAGGCAGCAAAGATTGCACGAAAAAGCACGGTGTTCATCAGTCAGCCTTCGGTTGCACTATCTGAGAGAGCAATAACATATCTAGTTGAAAAAGAGGGATAATATCAGCAAAGCAACCATGCGTATTTCTAAAAGTTAATTCGAGTGCGAACATGCGACACGATCACACTTTATTTTCTGCCGTCACTTGTCCCTTGCGCTGCTCAACATCGCGAACTAGTACAAACTGGCCCAGCTTTCCAAATAGAGCTGCGCAGATCTAGCTCGTGCCGAGGCGTCTCCATAAAGTGAAGTAGTGCGATTGCAGCAGTGTACACACATACGCCGATCAAGGCAGAAACTTTAGTGTATTCTTCTCTCTCACGGACATAAAACACACAAACAAGCACAAATACACGGAACTATTCCTCGATGACGTCATTCCACATACGCCACCAGCTCCTAACCTTGTGCACGAAAATACTCCCGAGGTTCACGGCAAGCTAAGGCGTCGTTCTCTTACACTGTCACGTGCCGAAAGTGCGGCGCAAGAGGTAGTGCATTAGTAAATTGTTTCGGTGATCGGGCTGGGTACGGTAAAAATGGGACCAATACCGCGAAGAGTTTTTGGGCAATGCATGGTGCCGTGAACCACGTGAGCTTGGAAATCGAGGAGGTGAGAAGGTGCACGTTCTGCGTCTTGCTCGCTGAGCGGCACGAATGCGTATAATCTGGGCCGCCGGCTGAAAAACACGAAACACACTGCAAACACACTACAGCTTCATTGTTAAAAAAGCAATGCGCAGCAAGATAGTACAAATAAGGAAGCTACGACGTAGAAGCAGTTCAGACGCGCGCACGCACACACACACACACACACACACACACACACACACACACACGCACACACACACAAATTTATGTGCCTAAGGAAGGGAGTTGGGCGATGGACCCTGAAGACGTGGTTCTATTGCCTAATTACCAACCTACAAAAATCGAACGAATGAATTACAATCCACAATACTGCAGTCGAAAGACCGAAGAGGGAAGCATAATAAAGAGTGATTCACAATGTAACTTCAATAAAAAGAAAGTTCAAGCAATCAAAACATGTTAAGGCAGTCGAACACAGGATAACATTTGAACAAAGTAAAACGGTTGCTAGAAATTGCAAAATTGCAACCAGAGAATGCAAATCAAGATCACAAATTATGACGTAGAGCTGAAAGTCACATGTTTTTTTTGTTATCATGGTGTTGAAAGCATTGCGCCAGCGATTCCTCTTCCTCTTCACGGCACGCAGTATCACCCGTCAGAGACAAACCGTTCGATCATGCGCCTTTTAATCCTCGATTGCTTATTAAAGCCGAGCGACTGCGGCAAACGAACCGCATCAAGTCCGGCGAAGCCCGTTTCACGGCGCGTCGCGAAGGCAGCGGAGAGAAAATGGGCTCGGAAAGAAGGTCGTGGGTATACCGGTTCTGAGCGAGCCGAAACGTCGCCCGCCGCTTTCTCTCTCCCACTTCTTTCTTGTAATTTCTCTCGCTCGTCGTGAAGGCTCGCCAGAGAGCAGTGGAACAAACCGGGTGGAATGTAGGCCAGCGACGGCGACGCGCCTGCGAGACTGTGCACCCGCCCCAGCCCAGCCCGTCCAGCGGCGGTTTTTGCTTGCTCGTACGGCAGCAGTGAAAACCGCAGCGAGGTCGACCTGTCCGTGTCCCGAAAGTCAGGCTTTTGCAGTTCGTCGAATTGTCGTCCCTTTTGCACGTGTGCGGGAAGACGGCAGCAGCGAGTTTTGTGTGTTGTTGTGAGTAGTGATGCGACCAAACGACGAGTGCGCGGCCGTGGAAATCGCGCTAAGAGATGGTGTGTGAGTGTTTCAGTGCGGGAAGTTTCCAAGCCAGCAACGAAGACGCCATACTTTCTTCGAGGTCTCCGCTTGTGCAGCGCCAGTGCCAACGATGACGGCGGTTCGCGGCGGATTTACCGTTACGGCCGTCCTAGCGACGGTCGCGGCGGTTCTCCTGCTCCGCGGTGTGACGTGCGAGGACCCTCACGAGGGCCTCTACATCGGTAAAATCAACACGTACGCGCATCAGGTGTCCGGTCATGTGTACGCCATCGACGAGTACACGATACTCATCAAAAACTTCTTCTACGACGGCTTGGGTCAGGACGCCTTCTTTTGGGCCGGATCCAGCGTGCGACCAAGCAACGTCGGTTTCATCGTTCCCGACGAAGAAGGGAAAACCAACAAACTGCAGCCGTACACGGATAAGGACATATACCTGCAGCTACCGAACAAGCGCAAAATCACCAGCATCCGCTGGTTCGCCGTGTGGAACTTGAGAGAGCATGCCAACTACGGTGATATCTTCTTTCCCGAAGGATTCGAACCGCCGTCACCCAGGCGGATATCGGAGTTCTCCCGGCGCGGCGCTGGTGTTCGTTCGGGAACGGTCGTGATCGTGGATTCCAAGACGATTGAAATACCGGACTTCTACTTTAGCGGGAACGTCTCGGACACCTACTTCTGGGTCGGCCTCGGACCGCAACCAAACAGTGCCGGTCAGAAGATTCCCGACGAGAAAGGTTACCTCGAACCGCTCGGCCGTTACGAGGAGAAGACCATCCAGCTGACGTTGCCCGGAAAGATGAGCGTCTTCGACATCGACTGGCTGAGCGTGTGGAACGCGGAGTCGAACGAGAACTATGGTTCGGTGATCGTGCCACACGGTCAAGACATCCCGCCTTCGAAGCTGGGATCCACGAAGCATGAATCGCGCCTGCCCAATTGCGAGCAGCTGCACGCGACTTTGCAATTACGCTGGGAGATACAGGGTCGCAGCATAACGCTCCAACTCACCGGACGGATTGAGGAGGACGAGTACATCGCGTTCGGCATCAGCGGCGCTACCAACTCTTCCAAGATGGTGGGCGCCGACGTGGCGGTGTGCTACATCGACGGCCACTACGCCAACGCCGTCGACTACAACATATCGGACCGCTTCCCGTGTTCCAACGTGCTCGGCCGGTACAGGGGCGTCTGTCCGGACCTGAAAGTGGAAGGCAAGGAGAGCTACCAGATACTGACTTTCACGCGCAAGGACGGGCTCACCAGCTTCGTCTTCCGCCGTACGCTTCTCAACCCGGACGACGATGGGGACCAGATCTTCAACCCTGATGGTGAAACTTACCTCGTCTGGGCCATCGGCAAGTACAACGAGCAGAAGGAACCTTCGTTCCACCACACCTTCCCCAGAGGCAATCTGAAGATAAACTTTGGTCGCAAGGACGCCGCCGACAACTGCTTCGAGTTCACCACTGGTCTGAACCGCAAGAAGCCGGATCCCTGGCCCCTGTTCCGCATCCGGGACAAAGCGGTGGACACATTCGTCGCCAGGATCGGTCCCGCCGGCCTGTGGAAGGGCTACGTGGGCATCACTGGCCGTAGCAGTCCCGGCGAGAGCTGGTATATGAACGGCGTGCTCGTTCCCGAAATTCACGTGCAGAGGGGCCGCTCGTACACGTTCCGCGTCGAAGGGGGCAACAACCCTCACAATGCGCGCTATTACCACCCGCTCTACATCACCGACAGCTCATCTGGTGGTTACGCCAGGCTTACGGAGGCGGAAAGGCAGGGCGTCAAGATATACGCCGGCATCCAGTTCGACCGCCGGGGACGTCCCCAACCCAGCGCGGCGGGCCGGCTGTGTGCCTGGGTCTACAACACCTCGGAGCCCCGGCAAGCGGACGAGTTCGCGAGCTTTCCCAAGTTTCGCAACACGCTGCGCCTTCAGTGCGACGACGGCCAGCCCGCGGTGCTCTCGTGGATGCCCAACGACAGCACACCTGACATCGTCTACTACCAGAGTTACACGACGCCCAACGTGGGCTGGAAGATCGTCGTGCAGGACGAGATAGTCACCGGCAGTGCGGCCGTCTCCTGGAACCGGATGTCGCTGAGCGGTGCTGTGACGCTGCTGATGGCGTTGCTGTTGAGCGTGAGAATGTGCGTTTAGGAGCCGCCGACTCGCCGGGTGATTGAACTGGTGGTGATAACTGATAATATCTTTAAAATGCTGGCCAAAGTTCTTAAAAGCTTTCCTAGGAGAGAGTATACAACTACGTAACCGTGTTTAATAGCAAACCTAGCCAAAGTTCTTAAAAGCTTTCCTAGGAGAGAGTATACAACTACGTAACCGTGTTTAATAGCAAACGGCTCGTGCCCTTTTCATAATAATTAGATTTAAATGTTTCGCAAAAAAATAGCTTTCATTGACATGTCGGGGCTCTAGCGTTGACGCGGAGCAGGATTTGCTACGCGTACTTTCTGAGCTTGTTCAGAAAACTCTGGGACGAGGGGGCGCAGATTGACCCACATAACGTGGAAAAGCAAGCACGTTAATTTCGGCGGCGCTTTTCTGTGCCTACGTATACACGCAAATGTTGCGTAAGAGTATGTGTGCTAAGCAATTGAAAAGCAGCCGAATGGACATGGTGGGGAGTGTGTAGTGTGTGTAACCTTTTGACGTTAGCCTGCGGTGCTCTAATCTAGGGTCTAGTCGCGCGAGATTGGCGTGGCGGGCGCGCCTTTGCCAAAGCATCACCCGCACACGTGAACTCGCTAAAGAGCCCGCGGCTGATGTTGGTGATGATGTTGTCACAGTGGTTGCTACTACTACAGTCTCCGTCTTTGCGCCTCTCTATCTCTCTCTCTTTTTTTTTAAACGAATTAGTGCTGCCATTTATGCTTATCGGAAAGTTCTTCCCGTATTAATGAGAGGAAATGTTCTTTCCAAACGGATTATCGTGAATACTCATGAATTCCACAAAGCGCACATTGCTTGTGTCTGACGCTTATCGCAAATAGACTTGCGAGCGAAACTATAGGAAAAATAATGAAAATGCTTTAGCGACGTGTTATGTATTTAGTAGTGCCACGTGTGTTCTGTACAGATGTGCCACCCTGAAGTTTTGTGTGTCTGTGCAATATAGTGTAATTACGGGAATATGTACTAGAATGTTATCAAGGCCTGCGTGATGATCGCGAAATGCGGGAGTGGGGGATTGCATCATGCCTAGGTCAAACGGTCGTGCGTGCGTCCTTCTCGGTCTGTATGGACTGACGAATATAAATAGCAGAGAGATACATAGTATGCATTCTCGTTGACGAGGAATTCTCTGTACAGAGGTGCTAACAGACAGCGTATAGAAATTGCGTAAACGATAAAAACGACGATAGGTAAAGCGTGAGAACAAAACGACGACACAGAGACAAGAAGGACACAAAAGACATGAGCGCTATACCAACTAGCCCAAGCTGCCACACTAAGATAAAAACGAACCAGGATCTACATCATTTTGGTTAAATTAACTTCGACAAAGGTTGGATCATTCTATATTTTCAAACCACTCGTTCTGTTTTAAATGCTCGGGCCAGGTTAAAACTATTAGGTATATTTTAATTAGAAGTTGTTCTATGGTATATTTTGTCCAATAAGTAGCATGACCTCTATGTAGCAACTTAATGCGAAGCAAAAAAAGAGTTGACATAACCTAAAATTCTCAATTCGTGAGCGTCATGTTTCTAAAAGCATGAATTCAAGATCTATATAGGTATAACGAGTTGCTTTGTAGACAGATAACGTAAATTCATTGTTGGGTGGAGGTAGTTTCTCTCAAATGAAAGGAGCAAAAAAGCGACTCATTTGACGGCACTTAGGATTCATTCGATTCAAACATATATGTAGATTATGCAATTTACGAAGGTTACGCTGTGACACAAGGCAAGGTGCAAAGAAGCTGTGCTGCAAACTGTAGCCCTGATAGGGTATTGTAGCAAGATTTTAGCCAATAAGCAAATATAAACGCTATATTTATGCTATAGAGCCTAATAGCACAGAATGTATGGACGTAGGGCCACCGCTTGTGCATTATACAGTTGGCGTTCCCATAGAAAAAAAAATCGGAAGAACATTTAGGAAGCGTTCTTTACAGATTTATAGTTGTATATTGTTGGTTTTAAGGCGCATCAAATATTGCTCCTTCTTTTCCATAGAGGGACACCACACTCACGAACTTTGCATTGCATTGTGCATTCCATCAAGGTGCATAGAACTGCTTGAGTCAGTCGTTGCATCGTTTCCGAACAGCGATTACTTTGTGCCGTGACAGATATATGTTTGTGGAGAACCCATGCTGAATGGCTTTTTCGGTGAGATGGCTCACTGTGTAAATTAGGTTAAACCAGAGGTCTCAAACACGCTGCCCACGGAGCTTTTTGTAGCCGCCCGTGGCTATTTAACTCGAAATATATGTTCGTGGCTTTTTTAAATATTAGATTCATTAATTCCTATCGAAATTAATAATGCTTTGCTCTGTTGAACTCATCTTTAACCTTTTTTTCTTTTTGTACCGTTAAGCGAAAAGGCTGCATTTATAATTGGCGTCCAGATTTTAGTGATTGTGGAGATCAGTATAGTTTTGTTTTTCGGAGTCTGATGTCAGATGTCCATCAGAAATTACCCTTATATGAAATGTGGGAAACGGCGGTCTCGCTCGACGCATCTTCACTGTCCCAGCCCTTGTGGGTCCAACTTTCGTGAACGTGGCCCACTACCTCAGGTGAGTTTGAGGCCACTGGTTTGAACCACGCGCTTTTGTTTATGAAATAAACGAAATTACGCTCTTCAATCTTACACAAATCTCGCCTGAATAAATTCATTTATTTATTTATTTTGAATACTTCAAAGGCCCCAGCTGGGGTATTACATGAGGGACGGGTATTAATTACAGAATAAAAAAAGTGATTCGAGGGCAATCTTGAATTGATGCGGGTCGGAGTGGTGCACGGTAGCTGCAGGCAGACGATTCCAGTCCCGTGCGGTTGTCACAAAAGAGGAGCGAAGATGTGCGGTAATTTGGGCTGGTGGAGGATACACTGCGCTTGAATGGTTCGTGCGGCTTGATGAGCGTTGGACTAGCAGGATGGCTAGAACTTCGATGGGGGCATGATAAAATTTGTGAAAAAGGCATAGTCGAGATATGTGACGTCGTAATTCTAGATTAGAAAGGTGAGCACGAGTTTTAAGTTTGTAAACACTGGAATGGTAGGTATATTCAGAGTAGATAAAACGCGCAGCACGGATTTGAATCGATTCGAGAATGTTGGATAAGTGAGATTGGTGGGGATCCCGTACAGAACATACATACTGTAATTTTGGACGAACAAGTGTGACATACGATATTAGTTTAACTGATGCTGGCTATATCCAAGAAACCAGACGATAAATGTGTGGTTTCCTGGCTATTCCCAGCACCTTAAATGGTACGTGATATGATTAAGAGTGTACATGTGATAATATGGAATAATAGAAAAAAAACAACAAAGCGATGTCAGCATGTGTGCGGAAATTGCCTAGTGAACGAATTACCTTTTTGGTATCCGTTTTACGCGAGATATTTTATAGAAACGTAGCAGTACTCGCTGATCGGCTAGTTGGTGAATTTCCAAGAATTAATAGTCAATTTCACACCAAAAATAACCACATCTAAAGAACGAACACATAGACAGGGCCGGCGTCCTATCTTGTCTATATAGGTGTTTCTTATTCTTTCAGTGCGGTCGCTAGTTTGGTGCAAATTGACTATTGTTTCAGAGAAAATCTCGCAGCGCCAATTGCAAGAATGTTTGTGTGTCCATGTGTGTGTGATTGAAACGTGTATATTTACGGACATCGTCACCTCTGCACAGATTCTGGGGCCCTAACGTTGTTCAGGAACGTAACTTGAAATAAAACACTATTGTTCTTCCTGTCATTGAGAACAGCCTGCCGAGTTCCTTTTGTTTCTTTAGAGCTTTCAACAGAGGCGGGTGCAAATACTCATTTTTTGGAGGCGGAAAAGGGAGGAGGGGTGCCGACTTTTTTTTTTTCTTTTAGTAGCACAACAACTTCACAGCATAAATACATCTAATTTGCGCTCACCATGGTCTCACTCATTTTGTCTTAATTAGTGATGGATGGTGGATGGGAAGCACAGAAGAGAGGCGGGGGGGGGGGGGGGGGCACGCAGGCTTTAGAGGGGCGACCGCCCTTGCCCCCCGTTAGTACGAGGCAACCTTTCCTGGCGTGTTGTGTGTAGCGCAATTAATGCGGCTGATGCAGAGCGCGGAGCCAGTTCCCGACGCGTTAACAAACGAAGCTGATCGGTTCCGCGAACGCGGAAGACCTGCGCACGGGAAATAAAGGAGACTCCGTCGCTCGAGCTCGGAGGGCTGTCCAAGCCAGAGGGTTCCTGGAATAAGGGACCCTCCCACCTTCACTCACAAGCTTCTTTAAATAAATGTTTTTTCTCTCTCTCCTTCGTTCAAACGGTCCACGAGCGGAGCCTCAGCGGAGCCGTCAAGGTCGCCCCTGTCTGGGCCTAAAAGGGGAAAACTTACTCGGAAGAGCGTCTTGCATGAAGCAGGCCAAATGCCGCCGTCTGGTAAGTCATTGTTGGCATACTCGCGTGCCATTGAGAATGACCAATTGACGTGGGGAAGCGACCATTGGGCTGTCCGAAACATGATGGCAGCACGCAGACGAGCTTATCCTTTCCCACTATTGGCGGCGATATCGGGCTATAGGTGGCAGCACCGTTCCGCGAAAGTGTGGATAGGCGGTCGGCGCATGCAGCGGCGCTTTGTTGCGTAGGGTCTGAGCCAATTGTCGGCGGATAAAATGCATTGACTACTGTTTACTGTTAATAACTACGCTCTTCTCTACTGGATCGTTCCACGACGCCTATGCAATGTTAACATTGCCCGCGAATAAAGCACATTCTGCCTTTCACAGGGATGTTAACCCTGGGTGACTCTTACGCTTTCGCACTAAATCATGCCTCTGCTCTGTTGTTTTTACGTGATTAGCTTGTGTTCTGCCTGCTCCGCATCGCTGTAGCGTGACTGAACTACTTATTTACATCTTTTCTATCTGCATACTACAAAAAAGAGAGAAAGAAAAATCCTCGAGAGCCCACATATATGTGCGATTAGCTCTGTACCACCGTTCGCACCTTACGCATATGACTTTTTTTTTTTTCTCTCATTCAGTTCACCATGAAATGTCGTACAGTCGATAAGTCTAGTCAGGAAAACTAAGTGGCTGACGGTGCTTTGCGCTACACTGCGTTTACCACGTGTGCGCACATGTTCTCGCACCAGCGAAAATATATAAATTTTATATAAGAGTTCAGCAGAAAGCTTTTATCGATAGATTACGTCCATGAGAGTGCAACAACAAAGGCCTGGTGAGACAAGCATGTTTCTTTTTTTAGACAAAAAATTACCACTGCTTTCAGTCAGTGCCACACAAACGCTGAAGACAACGTAAGAAAGACGAATTTTTCTGTGAAATGATACGACATTATATATAAGGCATGCCGTCTGAATTAACTTTCAACGTCTGGACTTTTTAAAGCGTTCTTAAACCTAAGCGCACGGTTGCGCATGGTACTCTTCTTTTAAGTACAGTTTAAGTACCTATGTGTCGCAGCTTATGTGATAGTAATATTTCTATGAAGCGGTACCGTGGCCAGATAATATGTAGTGGCTACACGGGCAGATAAACACAACCAAGGGTCCTCACATGATCGATAAAACTACAGTGCCGTAGTTGTACACCTTCCCACAGCGCGCAAGTGCATAGCCTAGGGCATGTTTTTTTTGTTTTTTTTTTACAACCGAGTCGCTGTAAAACGTCGCCTTCACACACCATTTCATGGTAGTAATGCTTGGGAGAATGCCAAGAGCATTTTGCGATGTGCTTGAAACAGAAAGAGGCACCAACTCTGAAATTATTGCGGGGAATAGAGGGTACGACAACAACAAACAGCACTCTGGAAACTTGCACTCGCCGATTTTATTACAATGCATCAGCAGCCGAGCAAGACCAAATAAATGTTTTCGTATGCCGTTTCAGGCAAACGTAGAAACAGTTACCCTCGTGCTTACATGACCGGTCATACCACACTTTGAGAACGTGCATGACGTACGCGCACATAGAAAGACGATGTGGCTAGCAGACGATGCACGAAGCAATCCACACCACGTCCGGGCTAAACTTCACTTGCGTTGTTGTTAGTGGTTCATGAGAAAGAGGAAAAAGGCACCTAATTTCTGTCGGCCTTCAGGCGACACGGCGCAGTGCCTTATAGGGGTGGGGGGAAGGAGGGATAAAAAGAATAGAAGGAAAATAGAAGGAGAAGAAGACAGCCAACGAGAGAAAAAAGAAGGAGATAGGAAAGTGGGGATCCGGTCGAAGCAGTCCAAGGGTGGGGCACCACAATGCGAGAGCTGCACGGCTTCAGGAGACCGCGGAGGGTGAACCGTCGGCGGGAGCTACGCTGAAGTCGGAGATCGCGAGGGCACAACCGTCCAGCTTGAAATCCTGCCAGCGAATCCCTCATTTGCGCACTCCCTTCTTACGGCCTTCGCAGCGGGTGTAGTACGTGCCTCTCGCCACTCCTATGAGTGGGAGCGCTGCGACCCTGCCATCTTCCGCCGCTCCGTACAGCGCGTGAACACATGAGTTCGGGCGACTTCTCCACTCACCGCGCACTGAAAAAGAAGTTGCTTAATAATTGAAGACGCACAAATGGTTTATGGCATTGCTCAAACCTGATGATGCTGGGCTTGAACCTATACCCCCCTTGAAGAGTGCACTTTCCTGGCAGTGTCACAAGCCTCGAAGTGCGCGCATCATCGTAGCCTCTTCGTGACAGAAAGCGGCCTACTACCCACCCTTCACAAAATCGTCCGGGTACGCTGAATGCTTTCTTCGGGCACACTCTATTTGGTGCAAAGGAACACGACCTTTTTCTTTCATTTCTGCGCATCTACTGCGATTTCCTTAACGCATGCGTGGAGCTTGCTTCGCGATAATATTGGGACGCGTTTTTTTTTTCTTCTTTCAGCAATCACTGCACTTTCTCCCATTTTGAACGATGATGTGACACTTGGGAGCGCAACTGTCCTGTCATAGTCTGGTATCGACCCACCCAATGAGCGTCGCTGTTTATTGTTTGCGTGCAAACACTTGCTTCTTTTTGTTCAGTGAAAGCGTCTTGTGGAGTTGCAACATTCAGATCTGTTTCGTTGGTCTCTGCTTTTCACTTTCTTGCTGTTTGACGTAGGGGCCAAACTCGAGAAGCAGGATCTTTGCAAGGCTTCTATGCACTTGAAATCATGTGGGAAAGACAGTTCTCCAAAAGAGTAGGCGCGCGCGCCGTCAGGAATAAGTTTTGTGATGCGGAACGCAGGAACATAGTCTTCATCGCGCATGTGTCTGCTGCATACGACTGTCGATGCAGACTTGTCTTTGGTGATGAGGTTGCCTCTCGCAATATTCTTTCGTCACTTGCCGCACAGCTCAGTATTGTTCGGGAATTCGTGAGAAGAAACACCTAATATTGTCCCCGAACAGGACCTGCAATACGGAACCACAGTGATCGAGCGGCCGTGAAGAAACACAGCAATAAACCTTCACGCAGCTAATATATATCCATCTGCGTATTGCGCGACCTGAAGGTTGTGCGACTGCCTTCTCGACTCAAACAATTACTGTAAACTGGACACTGACAATGCACCGAATGAAATTCAGCTGTGGTAATTGATTGATATGTGGGGTAGGTAAATGTCAGAATGAAGCAGCCACATTAGAGATAAAAAGCCATTCACAACAACCTGCTTGTAGCAATGAGCCACAAGAAAATTTATACAGATTTTTCAGAAAAACAGCAGCTTACTTGCCGAAAAGTTGTAATGTTGTCAATTTATATTTATAAACATGATGTGCTACGAACTAGAAAGATAGCTAGTGCAGAACTCATTTGCACTACAGTTCTAGTTCCGGGGCAGGTGGCCTGAGAGCGTAAGCAGTTGCGTATTCGTTCGCATCCATGGACGTGGCTTGCAGTACAAAGAAATGCAAAAGCGCTTGGGGTCTCCGGAATCAGTATTTCCAGGTAGTGTTATCACCTTGACAATGCACACCTCCACTCTCTGTGCGTGCTGTCCGAAGATGTTATTCAGCAGCAAGGGCCCTCTCTCTTTTTTTACTATCTTTCTCCTTATACGCAGTTTTTTAGCCAATAAATATACAACACAAATACGTGTTTAAAAGAGTTGTCAGGCTGCAGACAGCAGCTATTAGCCCTGAAGACACTCCAAATGTATTTGTAAAAATAAAGATAATCAGAAAATAGCTAGAAAAGGGAAGGCGCGCTCGTCATTCCATGAGCGAATTCTCAATTGCGTCCGAAGAGACCAAGGACCGAAGGTGTTTAGTGCTCTCTGATTGCAGAACAGGTGCAGCATTGTTCTTTTATCTCTCTGATCGTTGCCAGTGCTTTATGCCTTTTTAATTATGCCTCTCATTAGCCGATTCTTCCGCATTTTCACTGAGCTTCAGCTTGTATAATCCACGAGCACATACATACCTAAGTTAAGCAGGAAGCTGTCTGGGAAATTAGTTTTCTTTTAGTAGACGACCTTCCTTCTATCCTCAATTATTGAAATAACTCCCTCCCCCTCTTCGTCGAGAACCCTTATTCCACGGTTTCACATCGACAAGCTCCCTTGTGCCGTGTGCGCGGCGTAGAAGATGCAATGTCAGGGTCGCTGCGCCCCTACCGCCGACGGGTGGTCAAACATACTCACAAACTCTCCCATTGTATTTGCGACGGCCGAGAAGGCCGTAGGAAAGAAGCGCACGCAGGTGCAGTCTAGCCCGGCCATGTCCACACTTCGCCGATTCATCCAGTTGCCGCCAAGCGGCGACTCTTCTCGATCTTGTCGCCAATTCTATAGTGTACTGGAATATGGAGATATTCTAGTACACTATACCAATACGTCATTGCCGTGTTGTTAGGATGGCGGGGCACCTCGCAGTCACGTGCACACCTGGTCAGCGCACAGGGCCTCACGGTGTATTCTCCGTGCTTACGGAGACTCCTACGAAGCGACGTTTAATGAGAAAGCTGATGGAGCTCGAGCGTGAGAACGGCTAGCGACGGAGGTCGGCCGATACACGGCCTGGCATGGGAGAGAGTGTGACATGCGGAAAGCTTATCTCCTGTCGTGTTGTATTTCGTAACGTGATTTTTACCAATGCAGTGCCTGCTATGAAAGTGTTTTTGTGAATGTTTGTGGCGATGCGAGCCCGCCCACACGTGTGATTCGCTTGTGTGGAGACCCTTTGTTCAACCAAGGGTTAAAAAGAGGATATTTGAATCTGAAATGAGATTCGAGGTTCGGGCTTGAACTCGGGAAGACGCCCGAGGCTGCAATAAAGCGTCTGTTCACCGGATTACGGCTCTTCCTTCGCGCTGCCACCGTGCACTCGGGTCATACAGGGGACCCATTCCGAACCTCAAACATCTTCCCTCCTTAGCTAGTGTAGAAAACTAGTCGAGGAGGAGAAATTAGCACCCCCTCACCCTCTCTCTGTGAATCCGCGACTGTCGGTCAAGTCTCGACAAGCCATTGAGGTATTCTGGCGCTTTTCTTCCAACTACAACGCCGAAAATTTGGTCTTTCTGTCTGTCTGTACAGTTGTCTGTTTGTCTGCGCTAACGATTCCCCAAACGGCACCAATTGACACCACAAACAGCCAACCTCATCCGCAGCGCCCACCAAGTTTCAGCGTTCATACTTGTGCGATTGTCAATTAAAAAGCATTTATTGCGCATATTGGAGGGAACATAACAACACGTCGACATTTTGTATAAGTGCCTTTATACTAGAGCAGGCTCACACAAGCAATTCTAAAGATCATAGCGTTTATCACGCTACGCTGACACTGCAACGTGATGCTCAAAAAGGCAGGTGTTTCCAACACTTTGCTAAGACAATACGGTGGTGGCACCTGCCCATTGCTTTGCATTCTACACCTTATCGCCTCTGAGACAGGGGCGCATCTTTCTCCGTGGGCGCGCACGTCTTCCTTCTTTTTTGAAGATAACTGCCCGATGGCGCTCGTGTCTAACATGCCTTAGAGTTACTGTAAATGCTGCCTTTAGGTAGAATAGCATATAGAGTAACTCTAACACGCCTCAATGCACTAATTAGCCTTCGCTGCACGGATCGTGACTCTCTAACGCAGCTGTTCCAAAATATAATTCACCGATTTTTTTTTTTGCGCAGAACATCAAATGAATGTTTTGTTCACTTTCTCCACACATAAGACTATCGTCTTTCGACGACATTTGCAGGTTAACACGCAGATACGGGGCCATTTTTCGTAAGTAGTTTTAGTGGTCGTCTCCTTTTTGTCCCTTTGTGATCGTTCTGTTCTCGCGATATAACTATCGTCATGTCATACCAACTAGCCCAAACTTCCACACTTCTTTGTTTTTGTCATTCCCTGATACAAAAGTGGCCTTCAAATAAAAACGGAGTAATTCTAGCTGGCTGCTGTTATAAATTTCAGTGTGAGTTTCAAATGACCCCGAAATGTCTATAGATTCCTCTACAGATTTATCCATAGACATTTTCGGGGCATGCATTTGGATAGTAGTATGCGGGTTAGAATCTCGCTTCACCAAGGAACTGTTTGCCCAGTAATTTTTTTTCGTATTGAACTTTTTCTCTATCTTCTTTCCTTTTACTATTATATGCCCACGCTATCTCACCCAACAAAGTTATTCTCAATAATAATTAAAACTGAGAGACGATCAGACCAAGTAAAATATACTTTTCCAAGCTCCGGGAAAATATGCCTGCCTCACCCCTCTACCCAATAGGCGGTTCAAAGCATATAGACGCGCTCGACTAGCGAATGCTGCAAAACTTAAACGAAGATTTCGTTGCGTGGTCTACCGTTTTGCAACTCCTGTTTTTCTGGGTTGTTTGGACCCTTCGTTTCTCTTTCGTTTTTGCTTTTTTGGTCTTTTTTATTTTGCGTGTTGCCACTGCTCTCTTTGGAGACATCTGCTTTCTTCCCATCTCGAGCTTCACATGTCGTGCAGAACTATTCATGGTCGATCTGAACTGTTGTGCTGTCCCCACACAGCCGGGAAGATTTCTCCTTAAATCATTGGTACTCCGGCTGCAGGCAGCTTAACCGACGGTTGAACAATGTAAGCGTCCTTGTCATGGTTGCGTCACTTACACTTCGAGAAACTACTTGTCACTACATTGTCACTCCATTATTCAACGCACGGTGGGCCTCAGCTCACGGCTGTATCCCGCTGTCTATGCAGGGGTTCCCTCCTGCGGAGCCAGCATTCCTAAGGACTTCAATGTTAGCTGCCATGGAGACAAACATGCACGGTGACTCTACCGAGTCATTTACAGATAGCCTTTCTGCACCATCAGGACTCGGCCGGCATAGCCCATCGTCCCCATTTCTTCGGCCTTCATTGGCCTCTATTGCCACAACGGCGCTTTCTACAGCTAACAGTTCAGGGATGTTGAACCTGCTGCCCGCCTCATAAGTAGTACTGATCTGCCCGGTTCGACGAAATTGGGCTCTTTGCACCTTTCCTGCATTGTATCATGTACCCTAACTTGACGCCACACGTTTTCAAGTTTACTATGCCACTTTGGAACATGCTCAAGGTACGACTGCACCAACTTCTTCGGGTCAGGGTCAGTCACGCTACTGGGTGCTCTAGCAGTCAAGCTGAGACCTGACTTCGTCGTACACAGTGCCAAGCTTTCTTTCCTTTTCTTAATTCTAAGCCTGTATTTCTCTCTCTTCCTCTCCCATTTCATCAAAAACTACTGATGTTCTCTGTACTTTTTGCGCTCTGCATCGCGCTCCTCTTTTTCGTTCTTTTTCGATCTGTTTGGACAAAATTCTTACCTACAGAACCGAAGGTTTTGTCCCGTTCGATAAGCCTGCCAAACAGCATGTCGTCCATTGCTACAAACTGCTGTCGATCAACAAAACAATGACCGCATGGCTGCATGCTTCATGCTCAGAGCTACCACGTGGTCTACCAGTCCTGTTCGCGGTCGTCAGAGTACGTAACACACTTCGGGTGAAGCCCCACCAATCTAACAACGGCGTGCGGCAGACATCAACGGATCCCGCTTTACGTTTTGGCCTGCGACGCCTGAAAGACCTTGAAGTGATACTTTTCAAATTTATTTGTTGGCCGGTCGGCTCGTGCGGGGCTGCACGTAATGTGATTTTTTGGGTTTGACTGACGCACTCATTAGGAGACACGGACCTTATTGTCAAAAACAAACAAGCTTTCAATTGAAAGCGACTGACTGTACTTTAGAAACATTGACTATTAGGGCAAACACTTGAAAAAAAAAAACGGATACAAACTACGCTCCAAAAACAGTACAATAGGTACATGCAGACGACCACACGCAATGTTAATAAAATAACGTCAAGATGGAAATCAAAAAGAGATACAAAGAAGAAACTACAAAAAAATTCAGAGTTACTACGTGCGGCACAGCGCACACTTAAACGATTATTTAAAAGCGGGGGATAACGGTTGAAAAAAAATCACAAAAGTTAGCACATCTCACGTACAGTGGGAATCAATGATATGCGATGCAGGAATGAGAAAGGTTGATATACCACTTTGAATTCAGCACAACGTTACGAGGCGCATGGATGTAGTACACATTAAACCCAAGTAGAATTTTTTTGCAAACTCAGATATCTAGATAAACTGCAAGTATGTTTTTTATAGTCGCGTAACGACAGCACCACTAAAGTTTGCAGTACCAGCACTCGAAGCGGCAGGCGTGTAAGTTATGCCGTACATGACTTCCATGTCATGATTGTCATGTTTGCGCCTGGCATGACATGCATGTCGTGATTACAGGCCAAACGCCCGTAGTGAGCTCGCAGCCGTTTCGCTAGCTTCACCTATACAAAATTTCGTGTTACGTGATGTGAATGAATGACGAAAGTATGTGACTGGTGCAAACACAATAATCATGAGATGTGTGTCATGTAAAAACATGACTACATAGCATGCTCATCATGCGCCCAAGGCCGTTTCGCTTGCTTCATATATACCAAATTTGGTATCACGTGACGTGGTCTCATAAATTCACAAAGTATCCCATAAATTGAAGAAGATAGTAGCCAGGATGGAGTAGAATGTTGTCCTCTAAGCTCCAGTCAAGTTGAAAGAAGTGAGCAAAAAAGTAAATGACCCCGAAGCGAAGAAAAAAAATGCCGAACACTTCAGGCTAATGAATACGTTGAATGTGAAGTAGGCATCACATATGCCATATATCCAACTAACGTGTGGCAACGCGTATATGTTGGGCAATCGGGAAGATGAATCTATGAACGGCTCAAAGAGCATCGCTATGCATGCCAGCAAACGACGACCACAAACAACATTTCTATCCACTGCAGCTACTGTGGGTGCTGCTCAATGTTAGAAAAAAAAAGACTTAGTTTTGGCCAAATCAAAGAATACAAGTACATGCAAAATTTGGGGAACTTTTCATATATCGGACCACGAAAGTGCATGCATCAGTTAAAGCTTCGTTCTACTAACTACGACGGAACTATATTCATCATAACAAATATAAAAAATAACAAACAGACATAACAAATAGGAACAACATGCTCGGGAAATAACTTTGAGTCATGGGCGCATCTCGTAGTCGTAATCACCCCACTTGTAGCACCTGTAGACAGTTCAGCAAGTTTGCCTCCGCCCAACCCCTTCATCAAAAACCGATCTTTCCTTTTCAAGAAGTATTATTTTTTTCAGCTTTTTTTCAATAAAAGCATTTAATCGTTTGCGCTTGTAGCATCCAATTCGTTTCGTACCTCTTCTCTAACTTCGTACTTCGCAGTAACTGTAGCGCAGTACTTTAATCATTTCCACTGCTTTTTTTTTGCTGTGCGTGTGTTTCCCTTGTCTGAACATCTCGAGATGAACTGTTCTTTGCCAACGAGATTTACGGCGCACCGCTAACACATATGTTGACTCGTCTAGTGGCTAAGGTACTCGGTGCTGACCCGCAGGTCACGGGTTCGAGTCTCGGCTGCGGCGGTTGCATTTCCGATGGAGGCGGAAATGCGGTAGGCCCGTGTGCTCAGATTTAGGTCCACGTTAAAGAACCCCAGGTAGTCGAAATTTCCGGAGCCCTCCATTACGGCATCTCTCATAATCATATGGCGGTTTTGGGACGTTAAACCCCACATATCAATCAATCATATATGTTGACTCAATGTCGCTGCGGCAGCATATTGCAACCGAACTCACTAGGTACGCCGTGCTAAAGAAATACACATCGCACGAAGCGGCATTCTTTCATAAACATTATTCTGTGCTTTCAACCAATGCACGAAATACCTTGAACGCACTTCAAACACATTTTATATTTCAGATAGCTAAAGCCAAACCTGGCCATTGCATAGAAACCAGCATTCGCTTAAGAACACCGCACTGAGGACGCTCTGAGCTACAACAGTACACCAACTCCTGTGCTGTTAATGATTCGTAAACCAACGAAAAACCACATCAGATGTTCGCGCAGCCTATTCCGTTTGGCAATAGAGTAGACGAAAAAAAACAGCAATTGCACCTTTGTCGTGGAAATCAGTATAACACGAAAGTGAAACATGTCTGATGACGTTGTCGTGTGACGTGAACTGTGGTGGCGTCGTTTTGACGTCACCATAACAATGTCAAGTTTTTTGACGTGTGACGTCATGATGACATAAAATGGTGCCATCATGCGTACGTGATTACAATTTCTTCATCATGCTGACACCAACGCGGGACGCAGGTCAATTTTTGTGTGTAATGAGGCATTTACAGGTGTCGCCAAAATATTTCTACGTGTGCCACCTGAAGACATTATTTCTCCTATAGAACGACACCCTCACTGTGAATGAACGACCGACAGGGAATTCATTTTTCTCCCTTTTTAGACATAACGCTGATGATATTTAGGAGACAATGATGTCAAGAGAAGTTAGGGTATGCTGTTTGTTATGTTATGCCTATAGTGAATAAAATATTCACAGCATATCCAAGGAGTGAATGATGATGAGTGGGCCGAAGTATCCGTCGGTCCATCCGTGCGTCCATCCGTCCATCCATCCATTCATACGTTCAGGTGGACGAACGGATGGACACTTCGCTCCACTCAGCATCATTCATTCCATGGATATGCTGGGAAAACCACTAACGCCATCTAGCTATACCGTTCCCAAGAACATATACGCGCAACGCTATCTGTTGAGCGACTCATAAACTAGAGGTGGCTACGAACTACTACTACTACTACAGAGGAGGAAACGACCCACGGCTTAATGAGCTTCGCCCCTGAAAATAATATTTCTTAGGGCTCCAGCACAAACTACGCTAAGTTCCTTGTTTTGTTGCCGCATGAAAGCGCTGAGCCAAAATGATGGAAAATAGGGGATCTGAACAAGCGCTATCCACGTCTATTCTAGTACGTACTTTTTTTTTATTGTTTAGGGGCGAAGCTCCTTAAAGCGGCACCCGTTCGTCCCTCGTCATAGTACATGTCTTACGCGTTGACCTGCAAGGTGGTGCCAGTGGAAGATTTCTTCTGTGCGTTGTTGAACAATAAAAAATTTCCAGCATGCGCGTTAACTCAAAGCCGAATTCTCCTGTCTCTCATATCCCATTAGCAGCCATTGGCATGTACATTGAGCACTATTTGACAAGAGAAAAATTGCTGTTTTACTCCTTGGGCGTAACCTCCTTGGTTTTAGGAACGTTTAGCGAGCGTTGAGCCGCAGTGCCATGAATAGAGTGAACTACAGTATATACCATGAACTCGAGGTAGTTAAAGGTGGGAAGTAGACACGAAGTGCAAGCCGTAAGAAAGCGTGCATGTGCCTCCTTTCGTTTAGTCCTTGGAATGTCCGATGGATGGCAGAGCTTCTATATGCGGAATATATCATGAAAAGACGCGAGATGGTGGTACTTGAAGTGTTGACTAGATGGACGAATGGAAACACAGACAGTTACATGGACGGGTGCACGGATGGCTGCATGGACGGATGGACGCATGGATGGACGCCGGGGCGGATGCATGGACGAACGCAGGGACGGACGCACGGAGAGACGTGCGGACGCACGATGAGATGCTAGCACGAATGGGCGAATGGACGCACGGACGGCCACACAGACGGACGCAAGGACGGATGGAAGCAAGAACGAATGGACGGACGTATGCTTCGCCCCATTCTCCATCATTCTCTCCGTGGACATGCTGCCATTTTTTGTTGCCCCCCTATTACGCTAGAGATAGAGAGAGAGAGAAAATTTAATGCGGAAAGGCAGGGAGGTTAACCAGAAAACATATCCGGTTTGCTACCCTGCACTGGGGAAGGGGTAATGGGAGACAGAAAAGTAAGAAAAAGAAATGGGAAAGGGAGGAAGAGAAGCACAAACACACACACACACACGCGCACACAGTAGTGTCACAATCGTTCAACGAGGCGGGTCGCTCGCAGAAACTTCATCAGCGCCTTCGTTGCTTTCTGGCGTGAAGCTCGATCTTTCCGACATTCCAAGATTGACTGCTCAGAAAGTGGCTGGTCGTCGAGGCGAGCAAACACTGCTGAGAGGGACTGTCGCTGAGAGCTGTACTGGGGGCACTGACATAAAATATGTTCAATTGTTTCGTCATTGTCGCAATGGTCGCATGCAGCGCTGTCTCTCATTCCGATGCGGCAGGCAAAGGCGTTCGTGAAAGACACCCCAAGCCACATGCGGCAGAGAAGGGTCGTCTCGGATCGGGGTAGGCCAGATGGAATAGTAAGTCGTAGGCATGGGTCCAGGCGGTGAAGACGGGTGTGGAGAAAACCGGGCGTATTCCGCATAGACCTTGCGACATCCTGCGCAAGCGTATTAATCTTTGCTGCTGCGTCGCTTCTTGATAGTGGAATAGGATCCATCACTCCATTTTCGTGAGCATTCTTAGCTGCATCGTCGGCATGCTCGTTACCGATGATGCCGCAATGGCCTGGTAACCACTGAAAAGATATGTCATGTCCTTCATCTATTAGGTGATGGTACAGTTGTCGTATTTCGAGCGCCAATTGGTCTTGAGGCCCACGACGTAGAGCATTGTGTAGACATTGGAGAGCTGGTTTGGAATCAGTAAAAATGCTCCATTTTTGTGGTGTCTCTCGATCAATCCTGCGGAGTGCGCTGCGGAGTGCCGCGAGCTCCACGGCTGTCGATGTCGTCTTGTGTGACGTTCTGAACTGGATGGTTTCGGCTCTTGCTGGGAAGATCACAGCTCCTGCAGATCCTCCAACAGTTGTCGAGCCATCCGTGTAAAGTTTGACATGATCTTTGTATTCTTCGTGTAGCATGAGTAGAATCATCTGCTTTAAAGCTGGCGCCGAGAGCTCCGCCTTCTTGCGAATCCCCGGCACTGTCAAGCGCAGTTTTGGTCGGTCCAAGCACCAAGGAGGTGTTAGTATCCGTTCCGGAGGCGTGTAGACTGTTGGAAGGCACTCACGGAAAGTCAATACTCTCTTACAGAAGGAGGCACTCGGTCGATCTTCTGGAAGCGAAGCTAGGTGGTGGGCAGGGGCGCGAGCAAGGTGTCTAATATGAGCTCTAAGCACCTCCAAAGTAATGTGCACTGTGGCCGGATGATCTTTGGCGATTGCGATGGTTTCCGCTGTTGATGTACAGCGTGGTAATCCAAGACAAACTCTGAGTGCCTGGCCCTGGGAGTTTTCTATTGTGCGTATACTGCTTTTGCAAGCGTTCGTCAGAACCGGCAAGCTATACCGCAGGTACCCCAGAAACAGCGTTTTGTACAAATGCAACATCGCGTGCACTGATGTGCCCCACGTTTTGCCTCCGAGGAACTTGAAAAGTTGTGCGATGGCCGTTAGGCGCTTCTTTAGAGTGGCCACATGGGGACTCCAGCAGAGATTTCGATCGATCGTGACCCCCAAAAACCTGTGGGTCCTGGCGTAGCAGACACTGTGTCCATCGATGGCGATGGGATATGACGTCATTGCCTTCCGCGTGAACGCGACCAGCGCCGATTTCTCAGGAGAAATCTCGAGGCCTTGTTCTCTAAGGTACGCCGATATTGAATTCGCTGCTTTCTGGAGTCTCGCACGTACCTGAGGACGTGTTACACCTGACGTCCAGACACAAATATCATCTGCATAGAGAGATATCTGCACGGAATCTGGTATGCGTTCCACGAGACCGATCAGAACCAGGTTGAACAGTGTGGGGCTCAATACACCACCTTGAGGAACACCACGGTGTGTATAATGTTCAGAAGTCGGCCCATCATCAGTTTGCATAAACAATGATCTCATATGTAGGTAGCATTGGATCCAGCGGTACACTCGCCCACCCAAACCAACTGACTCGAGGGCGTCAAGTATGGCTTCGTGAGAAACATTGTCATATGCTCCTTTGACATCTAAAAATAGTGCGACAGATAACCGTCTGCTCATTTTCTGGTGTTGTACGTAGGTCACCAGGTCAATGACATTGTCAATGGAGCTCCGAAGACGACGAAAACCGGCCATGGCGTCTGGATATATTCTATGGCGTTCTAGGAACCACTCGAGTCTGGCAAGGATCATTCGCTCCATCAGCTTCCCTACGCAACTAGCCAGCGCTATTGGGCGGTATGATGTCAGTTCTAGAGGTGATTTTCCAGGTTTGAGAAGTGCAACCAACCGGCTTGTTTTCCACTCTCTGGGGACCGTTCCATCTCTCCAAGACTCATTGAATACTTCCAGCAAAGCACTTCGTGCTCGATCACCGAGATTGCATAATAGGCGGTATGATATGCCATCCGGCCCAGGCGATGACGATCGATTGCATGAAGCAAGAGCCACATTCAGTTCTTCCATTGAAAAAGGCAGGTCCAGGTGCGGGTCAAGTGAATGTGGCGTGTAATCAGCAGTAAGGGCTTCTGTGCAATTTGACGGGCCCGTAATCTTCCTACAAAAATCTTCCGCTACCTCGATATCCCTTCTATTTTGGAAAAGGGCCAAGGCTTTAAACGGAAAACGTTGTTGGGGAAATATGCGTAGGCCTCGCACGGTTCGCCATATTTGAGAAAGCGGTTTGCGAGGGTCTAGACTCGCGCAAAACTTCGCCCACCGTTGAAACTCCAGTTTGTCTATACGACGCTGGATCTTCTTTTGCATGCGCCTGGCCATCCGTAGATCTTGAATGGATTTTGTGCGTCGATATCTACGCTCCGCACGCCGACGAGTCGCACGGAGTCGCTCTAACTCCATGTCCGTTTCTGAGGGCCTTGAAGAATATGCCAGCGTGCGCATCGCACTCTGCGCTGCTTGTTTGATCGCTTGCTCAATGCCAGAGGTTAAGCCTTTTTCACAAGCGTGTTCAATGTTGGTTGTGAATGCTGAAAAATCGATCCTCCGTACGGTTTTCGGCGGGTGGTCGCTAGCAAAGCCTTCGATGGTGAGATAACTGGGGATGTGATCGCTACCATGTGTCTCGATGTCTAAAAACCACTTAACGCTTGTGGCGAAGCGACGTGACACAAACGTCAAGTCCAAACAGCTGCTGTACGTTGATCCTCGCAGAAATGTAGGGCTCCCATCATTAAGTAGAGACAGTTCATGAGTCGATACAAATGAAGCCAGCCTCCGGCCCGTGGCATTGACTTTTGAACTTCCCCAGATTGGGTGGTGGGCGTTGAAGTCCCCTATAATTATCCACGGATCCGGGACGCTCGAAAGAATGTCATCCAGTCTTTGGCAATCAAAACGGGCTGAGGGAGATAAGTAGACACCTATTAATGTGAAGGTGAGGGTTTTCTGCTTCACAGTCAGGCAAACATATTGGTTCTCATCATGAGGCGACACAGGTTGAATGATGTAGGTAAGCTCCCGACGAATATACACAATGACCTTGCTGCTTTCGTTTCGGGTTTTGGACGGGATTGATTCGTAGCCGGATAGCCTGATCGGGTTTGATAATTTCGGTTCACATATTACGATGATTGGGAAACGGTTAGAAAACACGTACTGACGAAAATCGGAAATCCGTGATCTAAGTCCTCTTGCGTTCCACTGGATGACTGATGCTTCTCTGACGTCTTTGCGGAACGATTGTTGATCTCCTGCCATGACTCTACGCGAGGGAGGCGAGGACTGGGCTCAGCGCGTCCAACACCTGTAACCCGCTTCGAGCGGTTGGAGTTCCCAGGCTTCTTAGTATGTCTGCCATGACAGCGACGAGGGATCGTAACATCGGGATGATCTGTCGATCGACCCTTGACACATCCTCAACGGAAGTAGACTCGGTGGAAGGTGTAGGGCGGCGAGGCCTCGCAGGAGGCTCCTTTGCAGGCTGCGTACGCGGAAGCGTAGGCCACTCATCCGCAGCTGTGAGCTTCTCCACTTCATTTCGCTTCGTGCTTACTACTTCACTCG
Source organism: Rhipicephalus annulatus (assembly GCA_013436015.1). NCBI lineage: Eukaryota > Metazoa > Arthropoda > Arachnida > Ixodida > Ixodidae > Rhipicephalus > Rhipicephalus annulatus. Next base: position 181,473 of record WOVY01004932.1, read on the forward strand.
TGCTCGGAGGAAATGGGTTATGCGCAACACTCTGTCCTACACGCCTCCGTCGGCGACTACGTCGCCGCCGTACCCTTTCAGCAGCCTCTCTGTGGGTTGAATTGTCCCTAACCATTTGTTTGATAATGGCGATTTCCTTCTTAATCCGAGGGCATTCCTTGGATGCAGCATCATGCGGACCATCACAGTTTCTGCACTTCAGGCTTGTTGCCCGACATGCGTCTGCAGTGTGCGGCTCAGCGCATCGGGGGCATACTGTGGTGTTTGTACATACACTCTTGATGTGCCCAATTTTCATGCAGTTATGGCACTGGAGTGGTTTAGGGACAAATGGTCGAACAGGATGTCGGAAGTGTCCCACTTTGACATGCGACGGAATGGAATCTCCTTTGAACATTATCTTTACACAACGGGTGTTTCCGAGGCGAAGTACATTCGCGATGAGAACTCCTTCGTTCGCTGGTTTTATGAGAGTTGGGAGGTCCGAGTTTGCTATGGCCAAATCAATGTCGTAGATTACTCCCGCCATGCAGGCACCGTCCATTGGAATAACCGGTCGAACTTTGATGCCTCCCAAATCTGATACTCTGCGAAGCTTGTCTATGGCGCTGGCAGTCATTGTGTCCACAGCTAGAATATTCTTCCGCGTGTTCACCCGGATATCCTTAATGTCGTTTGGTGCTACCCCCTCAAAGTACATAGAGAGAGCTTGCCTGTTTACTGCTCGAAGGCTGATGTTGGAGTCCTCGGGCATGAATAGGATGGTGTGCGGCCAGCGTTCTCCTTTTGACTGAGACGTTAATGTCCCTGCTGGTGAAGACGGCTTGATACTTCTTCTTTTGGCCTTCCTGCTTCTCACGGTCTCGAAGTCGTCATCCGACGAGTCGTCGCCAGTGGCCGAGTACAGTTCCGTGTCCTCGCTGGTGCTCGAACAGGTGCTTCGTTTCCGCGACGAGCTTGCCAAAGGTGGTCTATGGCCGGACAGAGCCGCAGAAGGCTCCGCGTCCACAGCCATGAGGCAGTGACTATCACCGTTGGCCTCACTGGTTCTGGGCCAGGCGCGCTGATTTACCGAGGAGCTCGCCATAGCAGACCTCTGGCTGGGCGGACCAGTGGATGACTCCGCGTCCGTCGCCTTGGGGCAGGGAGCAGCGTCTCCCGTAAAAAGCGAAAAACTTGATAACAATGCTCGGAGCCGAAAGCAGAAGCGTTCTATGAAGAGACACTTCGTCGTCCTTCCTAGAGATGAAGCAGTACGTACCAAGTAGCCCAATCTGCCACCGTTCAATGTCTTTTTCATTTCATTTGTTCTTTCTTTGATATATGAATATGTTCAGTTCAGTAGATCCTGCTCCTTGCGAGTTGAGGACTTCGTAATCCATATTTAAACGGCACCACTCAAGACATTTTAAAGATTTCGTAGTCGCCTGCATAAAGAGCGAAATGTACACTGAAGCTTTTGCATCCAGTAAACTTATTTCACCGGTTTTAATATATGGTATCTGGGGTAGGCAGCCAAATTCGAAGAAATAACCGAAGGAGGGTTTGCGGCTTCTGAAAATAATGTTTGCCAGGTAACGCCGTTTCAACTTGGCTCCATAGCTGTAGGATAACTACTGCCATCCATCGTATATATTAGCAAATGTCTTCAGTGCAACGTAGTGATGTCGGTCCTGATACATAGATCTGCCGAAGTGTGCGTGGCCTGTAGCTGGAATGCTACCAAGACTCTGTGTTCTGTACATACCGTTACTGACTTTTAACTGCGAAGCATTTCTTAGCGAACTTCGGCGACTTTGAGTCTATCTATCTATCTATCTATCTATCTATCTATCTATCTATCTATCTATCTATCTATCTATCTATCTATCTATCTATCTATCTATCTATCTATCTATCTATCTATCTATCTATCTATCTATCTATCTATCTATCTATCTATCTATCTATCTATCTATCTATCTATCTATCTATCTATCTATCTATCTGTCTGTCTATCTATCTATCTATCTATCTATCTATCTATCTATCTATCTATCTATCTATCTATCTATCTATCTATCTATCTATCTATCTATCTATCTATCTATCTATCTATCTATCTATCTAACCACCTACGACTTTGAGCTCTCCTGGCCGTTTCGATAATGATATCGATACTAAACTTCGTATGGCGTAACATCACTTCATACCTAGCATAAATGACTAGTCATAAAATGAAAGTAAGGACATGTATGTCATGAATGTTATGAATTACATTTCACGGTACTGCTGCTCTTCCGATGGTTTCGTTCACATGACACGGTCCCAAACTGGTATGGTGTGACATGATTGCATGATGAAACAAGCGACAGACTCCAACATGAATTTCATGACATGCGTGTCATGTAACAACATGATTTCCAGACACGCTCATGATGCACTCGCGGCCGTTTCGCTAGCGTCACATCTACCAAATTTGGTATTACGGTACGTGAATGGATACGAAGGTATGCTACTGGTGTAAACCTGATATAGACACGACATGTCTGTCATGTAACAACATGACTCCATGCCATGCTCAAGAAGCGCTTGCGGCCGTTTCGCTAGCTTCACATCTGCCAAATTTGGTATCACGTGACGTGAATGGATGACGAAAGTATGTGACTGGTGCAACCATGATAATAACGAGATGCGTGTCATGTGAGAACATGACTACATGCCACAGTCAAGGCGCTGATACAATTCGACGTGACCCGGTGCACGTGCGTGCCGGCGTTGGTTTCGTCGCGTCACGCCAGGCGCCGGTCCTTCCAAGCACTCGGAGGCGCGCGCCGCGCTGCGTTGCTTTCACGCATGCGCGTTTCTGCGCGCCCAGCGTCCCACCGTCTCGAAAAGAGGCAGACGCCGTGCTGTCTGGGTAACGCATTGGCGCGAAATGCAGCATGTCCCATTTCGCACCGGTTGCCGTCGGGCCGAGCCTACGGACGCTGGTTGTGCCTGGTGTCAGACTATAGAGTGCTCGCGTTTTGCTAACATAGCGTCGCTGGGCCCAGCATGCACGCGCATCAACGTTACGTTGGAGTATATCGGACCCTTCATGATGCGCTCGCGGCCGTTTGTGTAGCTACACATATACCAAGTTTGCTGTTACGTGACGTCAGTCGGCCCCGCCATGCTGGTCTAGTGGGTAAGGTACTCGGCCGCTGACCCGCAGGTCGCGTTATCAAATCCTGGCTGCGGCGGCTGCATTTCCGATGGAGGCGGAAATGCTGTCAGATTTTCGTGCACGTTAAAGAACCCCAGGTAGCCAGAATTTCCGCAGCCCTCCAGTACGGCGTCTCTCATAATCATATCGTGGTATTCGGACGTTGAACCCCACATATCGATCAAATTAGTGACGTCAATCGATGAAGATGGTATATGACTGGTGCAAACATGATAATCCTGACACGCGTGTCATGTAAGAGCATGACGACATACCAGGCTCATAATGTGCTCACAGCCATTTCGCTAGCTCCACATATACTAAATTTGGTATCGCGTGACGTGAATAGATGACGAAGGTAAAGGACACATCGAAACATGATGATAATGACACGAAAGTCATGTACAAAATAATTTACTTCCATCTCTAACGTTGTGCTGATTTTAGAGTGATATATCAACCTTTCTCATTCGTGGCCGGCATATCATCGATTCCCACTGTACGTGGGATCTGCCAATTATTTTCTGAAATAAATCTCAACGCCTAAAAGAAGCTTTGTGTTCTTTGCCTTAAACAACGAACATTTATTTTTTTTTCTCGCAAATAAATCAAAGATTTATTGCATCGTATTCGTGCAAAAAAAGTACATATTGGATGCCTTTGCGAAAGAGAAATCACTCGAAAACGGACTACTTGGCGTGGTAACACCTGTGCATAATAAGTTCCGCCAGCGTAGCTTTCGCTGTGCTGCCATAGAAAGTTGTCGCCGAGTATAGTCAGTGCGAAATGCAAGATGGTCGTGTACTTCTATCCAGGTGCGTGTTAAAGAACCTTGCACTGTTTCTCTGTGTCCATTTCTTGTTTTTACATCACCGCCTATAGACAAATTCCACCGGTCTTACTTCACGAAAATGCGGTGCGCTGTTTTGGCGCTCGGCCTACAACAGTTTCTGCTGCGTTTTCAGTGCTGCAAGTGGTCTTCTCAGTCAAGCAACGAGAAAAAAAAAATTGGCAGCATATCCACGGAGTGAATGATGGAGAGTGGGGCGCAGCATTCGTCCTTCCATTAGTTCTTGCTTCCGTCCGTCCATGCGTCCGTCTGTGTGACCTTCCATGCGTCCATCCGCTCGTCCGTGCGTGCGTCTGTTCGTGCGTCCGTCCCTGCGTTCGTCCATGCATCCGCCCCTGCGTCAGTTCATGCGTCCATCCATGCATCTGTCTGTGTGTCCGTTCGTCCATCTATTCAACACTCTACCATCTCGCATCTTTTCATCATGTATTTCTCATATAGAAGCACTGCCATACAGCGCACATTCCAAGGGCTGAACGAGAAGAGGCACACGCACACTTTCATACGGCTTGCGCTTCATGTCTACTTCCCACCTTCAACCACCTCGAGTTCATGGCATATACTAGTTCCCTGTATTCGTGGCACTGCAGCGCAACGCTCGCTAAACCTTTCTAAAACATAGGAGGTTACATTCAGCGAGTATTACGAAGCAACCCTTTCTTGTCATCCTTGTGTTGTTGAACAATAAAAAATTTGCAGTGAGCGCGTTATCTAAAAGCCAAATTGTCCTGTCTCTCATTCCCCCTTAGCAGCCATTGGCATGTACAGTGAGCACTATCTTTTATTGTTCAACAATGCACAGAAGAAATCGCTCACCAGCATGACCTTGGAGGTCAAAGTGTGATACTAGTTACACACTACTACGGCCACGAGGGACGAGGGAGGAACAGGTATATATATATACCTGTTCAGATGAATATATATATATATATATATATATATATATATTCATATATTATATATATATATATATATATATATATATATATATATATATATATATATATATATATATATAAACGTGGGAACGTGGGAAATAAACATTTAAACGGGGGAATTAATGCGACTTTCGTTGATGAATAAGGAAAAAAAAGTGTATACCTGAGGGCGCGTTTTTTCGTGTTTTGACACAATAGTGATGAAATCTAACAGACAATAATGCAAAAAAAAACGGTGACGCCTTAGAGTCCCTGAGTGCTGTAGAATGCCTGGAGTGCATGCCTTCTTCATAACGTTTGTTCACCGGGTATGGTACTGGCAGACTTGGTGCCGTTAGGTTGTATACGAGGGACTATAGGTCAGTTTCCACCTCGTAATTAGTTCACGTGCTACGTGACGCCATACAGGCTCCCAGAAAGAGTGGATCACACTCGCCGCCATAGCAACAGGTGGTGCTGACTGACATTCCCACATTTAAATTCACATATAAACCCAATTAAGTGGCTGGGGTGATAGCCGCCTTGATAGCTCAGTGGTAGAGCATTTAACGCGTTATTCGAAGGTCGTAGGTTTGATTCGTGCTCACGGCAGGTTATTTTTTCACCCACTTTTCTTTCTTCTTGTTTACAATACATTGGTTCTTATAACTTCCCCTATACATTCTTTGGCATTATTGTCTGTTCAATCTCATTAATATTGTGTCAAACACGGAAAAACGAGCCCTTAGGTATACACTTTCCCTTATTCATTAACGAGGGTCTCGTACTGGCAGACTTGGTGCGGTCAGGTTGTATAGGAGGGACTATTTGTCAGCTGCCAGCTCGTAATAAGTTCACGTGCTACGTGACGCCATACAGGCTCATAAAAAGAGTGTACCACACTCGCCACCATGGCTACAGGTGGCGCTGACTGACACTCTCACGTTTAAATTCACATATAAAACCAATAAAGTGGCTGAGGTGATAGCCGCCGTGATAGCTCAGTGGTAGATCATCAAACGCATTATTCGAAGGTCGTAGGTTCGATTCATGCTGACGGCAAGTTATTTCCCCCTTTTCTTTCTTCTTATTTACAATACATTGATTTAATAACTTCCCCTATACATTCATTGGCATTGTCTGTTAGATCTCATATATATATATATATATATATATATATATATATATATATATATATATATATATATATATATATATATATATATATATATATATATATATATACGGTGAGTGACGCAGACGTCGACGCGAGCGGGAAAACCGATGCCTGTACCAAGATCAGTTCACGCTGGTCGCGAAACTTGAAACGAAAAGTGGACTAATGCCTACTGCTACAGACACTTACACCCTTTTCACGACTGAACCGACAAATAACTAAAGCCATACACTCAATGGAACACTTTTTTTGCATATTCCCGATTTTTAATATGCAAAAGTGCACCAGCAATTTGCAATACGAATTATTGCACTTGTCTAAACAGTTGAATCACTGGTCTCTCTCTTGGTACCCCTTTTTTTGTATTGTGCCAAGAATGGGGGGCGTATGCAAGCAGTCTGCTATGAGGGGGTCCGTCAGTTCAGCGTATAGTCGTGCTGCTAGGCATCACTAGCTTTTTTTTTTTGTAGTGGCGTCACGCGTATATTAGGTGGATTATTATATTTATTTGCTTCTGCTTGGTGTACGGACTTCACACCTGACAGACGCAAAGAAGGTCGTAGAATCTGTAGGTAACCCCTCCTGTGACTGATGACTGCTTTCGCCGGCGCAAGGCCGGTGGGCCCTTACATGTTGAGACGATAAACACAGCACGCTAAATGAAGAAATGGTGCACTGTAAGTGAGCAAAAGTGACACTTCCAAGGCAGGTGTCTCGCTCCAGTGGTTTTCTTTGATTGGGCCAGTGAGTTTTCGAAATATTGTGCTGTTGGGCTTATGAGACATTCTATCGTAATTTTTTTCGAGTGAAAATAATCTTGGTGTCTATTTGAAGTACAGACGGAATCACACTTGTCTAGATCGGGAAGCCAGTCACTTCAGCTACCGTTTGCGGTAAACATATGCAAGGACAGACACACCTTTACACATATCTGACATATCCATACTTGCATACTCAATATTTGTGCTGTATTTAAACCATTACGGGACGCTTGTACCTAACGTGAGGTAGCAGCTGCGCCCAAAGACAGCGTGCGCTACCACGTGCTTCCCTGTTCCAGACAAATGTGATTCTGTGTGTACACTATGTGGCTCATAAAGCTAGTCTCCTTTCCCAATCGTTTTTGTTCGTTTTTCTTTTCTCTAAGGAACGCCATTGGTGAACCATCACGGAGTGATGAAATCGAGTGGTTGTGGAAAACACTCAAAACAGTTTCAAAGAAAAATCTAAAATCAAAACCATTTCCCGTAAAAGTGCGACGTCACTCTCGCTTCCGGTTGGAACGTATTATATTAATTCCCAGTTGATACGTTGAGCAGGGAGCCGCCAGCTTCTTGGCGCATGGGTTTAAATGAAACTCTCACAACCAGTGTTCACAAAGTCAACAGTTGTGACAAACACTGTATATATTTATACAAGAAATTCTTCTACTCGTAGGTGGCAGCTATACGTCTCTCCCGTTCTCCCTTCATTATAATGGCTTTATGGTCGGTATAGTGGTGAACTGGTGATGGGGCATAGTGGAATGCTTCCAATGACGAAATTGTGGATAGTTCGCAAAGGTAGAACTATAGACCCATTCTATGTTTGTAAACACACGTAGGCCGATGTCGACATTACAATTAAAATTATAGTGCCGTCCACACGAAACTTCCCCCATGAGCGCTGAGGGCTGCGATGTGCGCCAACAAACGAAACTAAGTTGTGAGACGCGACTCACATCCAACCGCGACGCAGAACGTCGACATACCGTTTTTTAGGGGCGAAGCTTCTCATAGCGTCACCTGTTCATCCCTCGTGGCTGTAGTAGTGTGTAACTAGTATCGCACTTTGACCTCCTAGGTGGTGCTGGTGGGCGATTTCTTCTGTGCGTTGTTGAACAATAAAAGATAGTGCTCAATAAACATGACAATGGCTGCTAAAGGGGAATGAGAGACAGGAGAATTCGGCTTTTAGGTAACGCGCTCGCTGCGAATTTTTTATTGTTCAATAACGCAAGGATGACAAGAAAGGGTTGCTTCGTAATACTCGCTGGGTGTAACCTCCTAGGTTTTAGAAAGGTTTAGCGAGCGTTGGGCCGCAGTGCCACGAATACAGGGAACTAGTATATGCCATGAACTCGAGGTGGTTGAAGGTGGGAAGTAGACATGAGGCTCAAGCCGTAAGAAAGTGTGCATGTGCCTCTTCTTGTTCAGTCCTTGGAATGTCCGCTGGATAGCAGTGCTTCTATATGAGGAATACATGATGAAAAGATGCGAGATGGTAGAGTGTTGAATAGATGGACAAACGGCCACACAGACAGATGCATGGATGGACGCATGAACGGACGCAGAGGCGGATGCATGGACGAACGCAGGGATGGACGCACGAACAGACGCACGCAAGGACGAGCGGATGGACGCATGGAAGGTCACACAGATGGACGCATGGACGGACGGAAGCAAGAAGCGATGGACGGATGAATGCTGCGCCCCACTCTCCATCATTCACTCCTTTGATATGCTACCATTTTTTTTCGTTGCTTGACTTAGAAGACCACTTGCAGCACTGAAAACGCAGCAGGAACTGTTGTAGGCCGAGTGCCAAAACAGCGCCACTGCATTTTCGTGAAGTAAGACCGGTGGAAATTGTCTATAGGCGGTGATGTACAAACAAGAAATGGACACAGTGGGACAATGTAAGGTTCTTTAACACGCACCTGGATAGAAGTACACGACCATCTTGCATTTCGTACTTTCTATACTCGGCGACAACTTTCTATGGCAGCACAGCGAAAGCTACGCTGGCGGGACTTATTATGCACAGGTGTTACCACGCCAAGTAGTCGGTTTTCGAGTGATTTCTGTTTCGCAAGGGCATCCAATATGTACTTTTCTTGCACGACTACGATGAAATAAGTCTTGCATTTGTTTGCGAGGAAACAAATTAAATCTTCGTTGTTTAAGGCAAAAAACACAAAGCTTCTTTCAGGCGTTGAGATTTATTTCAGAAAATAATTGGCAGATCCCACGTACAGTGGGAATCGATGATATGCGAGCCACGAATGAGAAAGGCTGATATATCACTCTAAAATCGGCACAACGTTACAAGATGGAAGTAAATTATTTCGTACATGACTTTCGTGTCATTATCATCATGTTTCGATGTGTCCTTTACCTTCGTCATCTATTCACATCACGCGATACCAAATTTAGTATATGTGAAGCTAGCGAAATGGCCGCGAGCACATTATGAGCGTGGTATGTCGTCATGCTCTTACATGACACGCGTGTCAGGACTATCATGTTTGCACCAGTCATATACCATCGTCATCGATTGACGTCACAGATTTGATTGATATGTGGGGTTTCAACGTCCGAATACCACGATATGATTATGAGAGACGCCGTACTGGAGGGCTCCGAAAATTCTGGCTACCTGGGGTTCTTCAACGTGCACGCAAATCTGACAGCATTTCCGCCTCCATCGGAAATGCAGCCGCCGCAGCCAGGATTTGATACCGCGACCTGCGGGTCAGAGGCCGAGTACCTTACCCACTAGACCAGCATGGCGGGGCCGATTGACGTCTCGTAACAGCAAACTTGGTATATGTTTAGCTACCAAAACGGCCACGAGCGCATCATGAAGGGTCCGATATACTCCAACGTAACGTTGATGCGCGTGCATGCTGGGCACAGCGACGCTATGTTAGCAAAACGCGAGCACTCTATAGTCTGACACCAGGCACAACCAGCGTCCGTAGGCTCGGCCCGATAGCAACCGGCGGGAAATGGGACATGCTGCATTTCGCGCCAATGCGTTACCCAGACAGCACGGCGTCTGCCTCTTTTCGAGACGGTGGGACGCTGGACGCGCAGAAACGCGCATGCGTGAAAGCAACCAACACCACACCTGAACTTATCTAGGTGGTGTTGAAGCAACGCAGCGTGGCGCGCGCCTCCGAGTACATGGACGGCGCCTGGCGTGACGCGACGAAACCAACGCCAGCACGCACGCGCACCTCGTCACGTCGAATCGTATTGGCGCCTTGACTGTGGCATGTAGTCATTTTCTCACATGACACGCATCTAGTTATTTTTATGGTTGCACCAGTCACATACTTTCGTCATTCATTGACGTCATATGTGGCATATGTGAAGCTAGCGAAGCGGACGCGAGCGCTTCATGAGTGTGGCATGTAGCCATGTTGTTACATGACAGACATGTCGCGCTTATATCATGTTCACACCAGTCACATACCTTCGTCATCCATTCACTTATCGTAATACCACATTTGGTAGATGTGACGCTAGCGAAACGGCCACGAGTGCATCATGAGCGTGTCTGGTAATCATGTTGTTACATAACACGCATGTTATGAAGTTCATGTTGGGGTCTGTCGCTTGTTTCATCATGCAATCATGTCACACCACACCAGTTTGGGACCGTGTCATGTGAACGAAACCATCGGAAGAGCAGCAGTACCGTGAAATGTAAATCATAACAATCATGACATGCATGTCATTACTTTTATTTTATGACCGGTTAATTATGCTCGGTATGCATTGATGTTACGCCATACGAAGTTTAGTATCGGTACCATTATGGAAACGGCCCGGAGAACTCAAAGTCGTAGGCAGATAGATAGATAGATAGATAAATGGATAGATAGATAGATAGATAGATAGATAGATAGATAGATAGATAGATAGATAGATAGATAGATAGATAGATAGATAGATACGCTCAAAGTCGCCGAAGTTCCCTAAGAAATGCTTCACATTTAAAAAGTGATTAACGATTTTGAGCACTTGGTATTCTATTGTGGGAAAGCATAGAGCCGTCCCGTGGGCCTCACAAGAGTTTTTTTTACTGAGAAAGCCGACTGATCACGCTGTTTAGAAAAAAAAAATTATTTACGGTATGTACAGAACACAAAGGCTTCATAACATTTCAGTAACAGGGCATGTACACTTCGGCACATCTATGTATCACGACCAACACCACTACGTTGCAGTGAAGACATTTGCAAATATATATGTGTTTAGAAAAAGTGGTTAACGATTTAGAGTACTTAGTACTCTACTATGGGAGAGCTGAGAGCCGTCCCGTGGCAATCAGTGCCCGAGCAGTGAATTGGACACCACCGACCGCTAGAGGACTCGTATACGATGGAAGGCAGTAGTCATCCTACAGCTGTGGAGCCAAGTTGAAACGGCGTTACCTGGCAAACATTATTTTCAGAAGCCGCAAAGCCGCCATCGGTTATTTCTTCGAATTTGGCTGCCTACCCCAGATACCATATATTAAAACCTGTAAAATAAATGTACTAGATGCAGAAGTTTCAGTGTGGATTTCGCTCTTTATGCAGACGACTACAAAATCTTTAAAATGTCTTGAATTATGCCATTTAAATATCGATTTCGAAGTTCTGAACCCGCAAGGAGCAGGATCTGCTAAAGTGAACATATTCATATATCAATGAAAGAACAAATGAATTGAAAACGACGTAGAAGGGTGGCACATCGGGCTACTTGGTATGTACTGCGTCATCTAGTCAAGTCAAGTCAAGTCAAGTCAAGTTTATTAAATAGTTCAGTTGAGTTACATGGTTAGCGTTATTACAGCAGGAGGTCCCAAAGTTTCAGAGAAACTGACAGGGGGACCTCCTATGGCTACATGGATGGGGTAATTACAAAAAATACAGCAATAGTATACGGTCTTGTGAGTAATAATGAATAATCTTGATTAACAATAAAAACACGATCAATACACAACATAATGGTAATACTCACTATTGAAAAATAACAAGGAAACAATCAAAAGCAAGTTGTAGCGTAATAGTGGGAAAACAAAGAAATTGCAGCATGTCCACGGGGAGAATGATGGAGAGTGGGGCGAAGCATCCGTCCGTGCAGTCGTTCTTGCTTCCGTCCGTCCATGCGTCCGTGTGGGTGACCGCCCGTGCGTCAATCCGCCCGTCCATGCGTGCGTCTCTTCGTGCGTCCGCACGTCTATCCGTGCGGCCTTCCCTGCGTTCGTCCATGTATCCGCCCCGGCATCCGTCCATGCGTCCATCCATCCGTGCAGCCATCCCTGCGTCCGTTCAAGGGTCTGTCTGTGCTTCCGTTCGTTCATATAGTCAACACTCCAAGTACCGCCATCTCGCATCTTTTCATCATATATTCCGTATATAGAAGCACCGCCATCCAGCGGACATTCCAAGGACTGAACGAGAGGTGGCACACGCACACTTTCTTACGGCTTGCGCTTCGTGTCTGCTTCCCACCTTTAACCACCTCGAGTTCATGGTATATACTAGTTCACTGTATTCATGGCACTGCGGCTCAACACTCGCTAAACCTTCCTAAAACCAAGGAGGTTACGCCCAAGGAGTATAACAGCAATTTTCTCTTGTCAAATAGTGCTCAATGTACATGCCAATGGCTGCTAATGAGATATGAGAGACAGGAGAATTCGGCTTTGAGTTAACGCGCACACTGGGAATTTTTTTATTGTTCAAAAACGCACAAGAGAAATCTCCCACTGCCACCACCTTGCAGGTCAACGCGTAAGACATGTACGTACTACGACGAGGGACGAACGGGTGGCGCTTTAAGGAGCTTCGCCCCTAAAAAAAAAAGTACGTACTAGAATAGACGCGGATAGCGCTTGTTCAGATCCCCTATTTTCCATCATTTTGGTTCAGCGCTTTCACGCGGCAACAAAACAAAGAACTTAGCGTAGCTTGTGCTGGAGCCCTAAGAAATATTATTATCAGGGGCAAAGCTCCTTAGGCCGTGGGTCGTTCCATCCTCTGTAGTAGTAGTAATAGTAGTTCGTAGCCACCTCTAGTTTATGAGTCGCTCAACATATAACGTTGCGCGTATATGTTCTTGGGAATAGTATAACTAGATGGTGTTAGTGGTTTTCCCAGTATATCCACGGAATGAATGATACTGAGTGGAGCGAAGTGTCCATCCGTCCGTCCACCTGGACGCATGAATGGATGAACGCACGGATGGACACACGGATGGACCGACGGATACTTCGCCCCACTCATCATCATTCACTCCTTGAATATGCTGTGAATATTTTATTCACTATAGGCATAACATAACAAACAGCATACCCTAACTTCTCTTGGCATCATTCTCTCTTAAATATCATCAACGTTATGTCTAAAAAGGGAGAAAAGTGAAGTCTTTTAATTCCCTGTCGGTCGTTCATTCATTCATAGTGAGGGTGTCATTCTAGGAGAAATAATGTCTTCAGGTGGCACACGTAGAAATATTTAGGCGAAACCTGTAAATGCCTCATCAAACACGAAAATTGATCAGCGTCCCGCGTTGGCTTCAGCATGATGACGAAATTGTAATCACGTACGCATAATGAAACCATGTTATGTCATCATGACGTCACACGTCAAAAAACTTGACATTATTATGGTGACGTCACAATGACGCCACCACAGCTTACATCACACGCTTAAGTCACACTTTCGTGTTATACTGATTTCCACGAGAAAGGTGCAATTGCTGTTTTTTTTCGTCTACTCTATTGCCAAACGGAATAGGCTGTGCGAACAGCTGATGTGTTTTTTCGTTGGTTTACGAATCATTAACAGCACTGGAGTTGCCGTACTGTTGTAGCTCAGAGCGTCCTCAGTGCGGTGTTCTGAAGCGAATGCTAGTATCTACACAATGGCCAGGTTTGGCTTTAGTTATCTGAAATATAAAACGTGTTTGAAGTGCATTCAAAGTATTTTGTGCACTGGTTGAAAGCACAGAATAATGTTTATGAAAGAATGCCGCTTCGTGCGATATGTATTTTTTTAGCACGGCGTACGTAGTGAATTCGGTTGCAATATACTGCCCCAGTGACATTGAGTCAACATATATGATTGATTGATATGTGGGGTTTAACGTCCCAAAACCACCATATGATTATGAGAGACGCCGTAGTGGAGGTCTCCGGAAATTTCGACCACCTGGGGTTTTTTAACGTGCACCCGAATCTGAGCACACGGGCCTACCACATTTCCGCCTCCATCGGAAATGCAACCGCCGCAGCCGAGACTCGAACCCGCGACCTGCGGGTCAGGACCGAGTACCTTAGCCACTAGACGAGTCAACATATGTGTTAGCGGTGCGCCGTAAATCTCGTTGGCAAAGAAGAGTTCATCTCGAGATGTTAAGACAAGGGAAACACACGCACAGCAAAAAAAAAAAAAAGCAGTAGGAAATGATTAAAGTACTGCGCTACAGTTACTGCGAAATACGAAGTTAGAGAAGAGGCATGAAACGAACTGGATGCTACAAGTGCAAATTTTTAAATGCTTTTATTGAAAAAAGCTGAAAAAAGTAAGGCTTCTAGAAAAAGGAAAGGTTGGTTTTTGATGAGGGGAGGGGGGGAGGCAAACTTGCTGAACTGTCTACAGGTGCTACAGGTGGGGTGATTACCACTACGAGATGCACCCACGACTCAAAGTTATTTCCCGAGCATGTTGTTCCAATTTGTTATGTCTGTTTGTTATTTGTTATATCTGTTATGATGAATATAGTTTCGTCGTAGTTAGTAGAACGAAGCTTTAACTGACGCAAGCGCTTTCGTGGTCCGATATACGAAAAGTTCCCCAAACTTTGCGTGTAGTTTTATTCTTTGATTTGGCCTAAACTAAGTCTTTTTTTTTTCTACCATTGGGCAGCACCCACACTCGCTCCAGTGGATGGAAATGTTGTTTGTGGTAGCCGTTTGCTGGCATGCATAGCGATGCTCTTGGAGCTGTTCATTGATTCATCTTCCCGATTGCCCATCATATACGCGTTGCCACACGTTAGTTGGATATATAGCATATGCGATGCCTACTTCACATTCAACGTATTCATTAGCCTGAAGTGTTCGGCATTTTTTTTTCTTCGCTTCGGGGTCATTTACTTTTTTGCCCACTCCTTTCAACTTGACTGGAGTTGAGAGGACAACATTCTACTCGTGCCTGGCTACTATCTTCTTCACTTTTTGGGATACTTTGTGAATTTATGGGAACACGTCACGTAATACCAAATTTGGTATATATGAAGCAAGCGAAACGACCTTGAGCGCATGATGAGCATGCTATGTAGTGATGTTTTTACATGACACTCATCTCATGATTTTCATGTTTGCACCAGTCACATACCTTCGTCATCCATTCACATCACGTACCACAAAATTTTGTATATGTGAAGCTAGCGAAACGGCCGCGAGCGCTCCAAGGGCGTTTGGCCTGTAATCACGACATGCATGTCATGCCAGGCGCAAACATGACAATCATGACATTGAAGTCATGTACGGCCGCTTCGGGTGCTGATACTGCAAATGTTAGTGGCGCTGTCGTTACGCGACTATAATGAACATACTTGCATTTTATCTAGATATCTGAGTTTGCAAAAAAATTCTACTTGGGTTTACTGTGTACTACATCCATGCGCCTCGTAACTTTTTGCTGAATTTAAAGTGGTATATCATCCTTTCTCGTTCCTGCTTCGCATATCATTGATTCCCACTGTACGTTAGATGTGCTAACTTTTGTGATCTTTTTAACTGTTATTTTATTATCCCCCGCTTTTAAATAATCGTTTAAGTGTGCGCTGTGTCGTACTTAGTAACTCTGACTTTTTTGTAATTTCTTCTTTGTATCTCTTTTTCATTTCCATCATGACGTTCTTTTATTAACATTGCGAGTTGTGTTCTGCCTGTACCTATTGTACTGTTTTGGAGCGTAGTTTGTATCCGTTTTTTTCATGTGTTTGCCCTATTAGTCAATTTTTTTAAAGTTCTGTCAGTCGCTCTTAATTCAACTGAATGCTTTCAATTGAAAGCTTGTTTGTTTTGACAAAAAAGTGCGTGTCTCCTCATGAGTGCGTCAGTCAAACCCAAAAAATCCGCACGAGCCGACCGGCCAACAAATAAATTTGAAAAGTATCACTTCAAGGTCTTTCAGGCGTCGCAGGCCAAAACTTAAAGCGGGAGTCGTTGATGTCTGCCACACGCCGTTGTTAGATTGGTGGTGCTTCACCCGAAGTGTGTTACGTGTTCTGACGTCCGCGAACAGGACTGGTAGACCACGTGGTAACTCTGAGCATGAAGCATGTAGTCAAGCGGTCATTGTTTTGTTGATCTACAGCAGTTTGTAGCAATGGACGACGTGCAGTTTGGCAGGCTTATCGAACGGGACAAAAACTTTGGTTTTGTAGGTAAGAATTTTGTCCAAACAGAACGAAAAAGAGTTGAAGAGGAGCACGATGCAGAGCGCAAAAAGTACAGAGAACATCAGGAGTTTTTGATGAAATAGGAGAGAAAGAGAGAAATACAGGCTTAGAATTAAGAAGAAGAACGATGGCTTGGGACTGTGTACGACAAAGTATATAGGGTCTCAGCTTGACTGCTAGAGCACGCAGTAGCGCGACTGACCCTGACCCGAAGAAGTTGGTGCAGTCGTACCTTGAGCATGTTCCAAAGTGGCCTAGTAAACTTGAAAACAGGTGGCGTCAAGTTAGGGCACATGATACAATGCACGAAAGGTGCAAAGAGCCCGATTTTGTCGAACCGGGCAGATCAGTACTACTTATGAGGCGGGCAGCAGGTGCAACATCCCTGAACGAAATGTGTTGGCTGTAGAAAGCGCCGTTGTGGCAATAGAGGCCAATGAAGGCCGAAGAAATGGGGATGATGGGCTGTGCCGGCCGAGTCCTGATGGTGCAGAAAGGCTATCTTTAAATGACTCGGTAGAGTCACCATGCATGTTTGTCTCCAAGGCAGCTAACATTGTATTCCGCAGGACTGATGGCTCCACAGGAGAGAACCCTTGCATAGACAGCGGGATACAGCCGTGAGCTGAGGCCCACCATGCGTTGAATAATGTAGTGACAAGTATTCACAAGTAGTTTACAAGTAGTGTCAATTCAATGACAAGTAGTTTCTCTAAAGTCGAGTGGCGCATTCATGACAAGGACACTTGCATTGTTCAACCGTCGGTTAAGCTGTCCGCAGCCGGAGTACCAATGATTTAAGGACAAATCGTCCCGGCTGTGTGGGGACAGTACAACAGTTCAGATTGACCATGAATAGTGCTGCACAATATGTAAAGCTCGAGATGAGAATAAAGGCTGGTGCACACCAGTGACTAGCAGCGCTCGCACGACCATTTGTGACTGGCGACCAAAAAGCGACAGATGTTCACACCGACAGCGGCTGCATGTGAGCGACCGGAAGTTGCAAAAGTGGAGAGTGACGTCCGGATCTCGTTATCAGCGAGAACTCTAGAGACCGGCGCCGATCAGCTGATCACCGCCAGCTGAGTGAGCGGAGCAAACCGGGCAGGCCGCATTTATTGTTTTTGTCCGTTCTCGCACAGCGTTCCCAACAGCGTCAAGTTCGATTCAAGCGAAGAACAAGACATTGTCATGGTGCTGATGCGCTGTGCCATGGTGTCAGCGCTGGCATCACAGATGCCTCCAAAGAAAAAAAGCCGGTAGTGGGTGTGACCGTCCTTTCGATCGCGGGAGTTGGCCGGCCATGCAAGCCGCCTACCTCCCGAGCTGCGCTGAGACGACGAGGAGTATTTCCGAGAGTCGTACGTATTCAAAAACGGTCCTTGAATTTAAATTGGCTTGTCGCAACCTACAATACAGCACAAACGCGTCTGGAACGCGGTGTCTGAAGTCGTTGCCAAGGCATGAAGCACAAACACGTTCCAAACTCGCTGCATTGAAGGCGGTGACAAATCAAGTTCAAGGCAATGAAACGGTTCTGATTACGGGGAAACAATAGTGCACAATTTATTTTCTCTTTACTTTGACGGTGTTTATCTTCTTACGAATACCGCCACGTAAATTCGACACTTTGCTCGAGCTGCTGCACCTCGTCATCTTCTATGGTGGGCATGGTGCCACAGACCCAGAGGAACGCACTCTCTTGTATCGGGGGCAGGAAGCCAGCGCAAAGAAAAAAACAAAAGAACAAAAATTGAGCATCGCTGATTGGTTCCCGCAGCTTTGCAACTGCAGTCGCACAACTGCAAAATCGGTCAGGAAGCGACTAGCCAAAGTAGTCACCTTTGAACCGTTTGCGACCGTTCGCGACTGTTTGTGACCAGTCGCAAATGGTCGCGCGACCACTCCTAGTCGCCGGTGTGCGCCAGCCTTAAAGCAGATGTCTCCAAAGAGAGCACTGGGCAACACGCAAAAAAAAGACCGCGAAAGCAAAAACTATATTGAAACCAAGGGTCCAAATTAAGCAAAAAAAAATGGAGTTGCAAAACGGCAAATCACGCAAGGAAATCTTCGTTTACCTTTCGCAGCATTCGCTAGTCGAGCGCGCCTACATGCTTTAAACCACCCGTCGGGTAGAGGGGTGAGGCAGGCATATTTTCCCGGAGCTCGGAAAAGTATATATCACTTGGTCTGATCGTCTCTCAGTTCCATTATTATTGAGAATAACTACACACTAGAATGTCCCCATACTGTAGTACACCATAGTATTCGCGACGAGATCGAGAAGTGTCGCCACCTGGCGGCAACTGGACGAATCGGCGAAATGTGGACACCACCGGGCTACACTGCACCTGCGTGCGCTTTTTTTCCTTACGGCCTTCTTGGTCGTCGCGAATACAATGGGAGAGTTTCTGAGTATGTTTCACCACCCGTCGGCGGTAGAGGCGCAGCGACCCTGACATTGCATCTTCTGCGCCACGCACACGGCACAAGGGAGTTCGTCGATGTGAAACCGTGGAATAAGGGTTCTCGACGAAGAGAGGGAGGGGGATTACTAAAGAAATCGAGGATAGAGGGAGGATCGTCTACTAAAAGAAAACTAATTTACCAGACGGCGTGTCGCTTAACGTACGTATGTATGTGCTCGTGGATTATACAAGCTGAAACTCAGTGAAAGTGCGGAAGAATCGGCTCACTAAGTGAGAGGCATAATTCAGAAGCTATAAACCACTGGCAACGTTCAGAGAGATAGAAAAACAATGCTGCACCTGTTCCGCAATCAGAGAGCACTAAACAACCTTTGGCCCTTGGTCTAATCGGACGCAATTGAGAATTCGCTCACAGAATGACGAGCGTGCCTTCCCTTTTCTAGCTATATTCTGTTTTTCTTCATTTTTCCAAATACAATTGGAGTGTTTTTAGGGCTAATAGCTGCTGTCTGCAGCCTGACAACTCTTTTGAACACGTGCTTGTATTGTATATCTAATGGCTAAAAACTGCGTATAAGGAGAAAGAAAGTAAAGAGAGAGAGAGAGAGGGTTCTTCCTGCTGAATAACATTTTGGGATGGCACGCACAGAGAGTGGTGGCGTGCATTGACAAGGTGTTAACACCACCTGGAAATACTGATTCCGGAGACCCGAAGTTCTTTTGCATTCCTTTTTACTGCAAGCCAGGTCCATGAGGAATGCGAACGAAGTACGCAGCTGCTAACCCTCTCAGGCCACCTGCCCCGGAACTAAAACTGTAGTGCAAATGAGTTCTGCGCTAGCTATCTTTTTAGTTCGTAGAACAACATGTATAGAAATATAAATTGACAACATTACAACTTTTCGGCAAGTAAGCAGCTGTATTTCTGAAAAATCTGTATAAATTTGTTTGTGGCTTATTACTACAAGCAGGTAGTTGTGAACTGCCTTTTATCTCTAGTGTGGCTGCTTTATAGTGACATTTACCCACCACAGCTGCATTTCATTCGGTGCTTTGTCAGTGTTCAGTCTACAGTAATTTTTTGAGTCGAGAAGGCAGTCGCACAACCTTCAGTTCGCGCATTACGCAGATGGATATGTATTAGTTGCGTGAAGCTTTACTGCGGTGTTCCGTCACGGCCGCTCGATCACTGTGGTTCCGTTTTGCAGGTCCCGTTCGGGGAAAATACCAGGTGCTTCTTCTCACGAATTCCCAAACAATAGTGAGCTGTGTGGCAAGTGACAAAAGAATATTGCGATAGACAACCTCATCACCAACGAACAAGTCTGCATCAACAGTCGTATGCATGCAGCAGACACATGCGCGATCAAGACTATTTTCCTTCGTTTTGCATCAGATTGATTGATTAAAACTTTAATTTTGTCCTGAGAAGACGCAGGGTAGACCCCGCGCCACCCGGCTAATCTCACGTTGGGACCGTCAAGCCGAGCTTGGCGGCCCGATCACGGGCACTCTGGACGGCCAGGGTTTGATCCTTAAGTTCGAGGCTCAGCCCACTTGTCCTCGCTGAGGGCGGGGCCGATGGCTTCACATTCCCACAACGCATGATTGAATGTGGCTAACAGTCCACAAGCGGGGCAATCCGCACTTGGATACCGTTTAGGGTAGATGGCATGAAGAACCGCAGGGTTAGGATACGCACGGGCTTGCAATAGTCTTAGGGTGACTGCCTGCGCCCTGCACAAGGCCAGGTGTGGGAGAGAAAATACCCTTCTTGACAGATAGAAGTGCTTTGTTATTTCATTGAACGTAAGTAAGGGTTCCCAGTGAGGCAGAGGGACTGTGGAGGCGGCGCGGTCAGTGAGTCCTCGCGCGGCCTCGTGTGCGCCCTCGTTCGGGTTAGAGGTAGAGCCCTCAATCGGTCCCAGGTGAAAGGGAAACCAAGTTAGAGAATGGGACGTGATAAACTTGACGCTTTGGAGAATGCGGAGGGCCTCAGGGGCTACCATCTCGGTTTCGTAGGCTTTGATAGCCGCCTTGGAGTCGCTGTATATTGACTCTCTGCGACTATCTAGCATAGCCAGCGCGATTGCAACCTGTTCGGCTATCACGGGCTTCGATGTGCGTACTGTGGCGGAGCGAGTGAGCCTGGAATTTGAGCCGTCGATGGAAACAGCGAATGCCTCTTGTTGGACATATGGCGCAGCATCCACAAAACTTGCATCACGGGGGTTGCTACGGACGTGCTCGAGCACAGCTCTACCCCTGGCCCTACGCCGACCGATGTTGTGCGCAGGGTGCATATTGCGGGGAATGGGTGCGATGTGCAATTGAGACCTGATGTTTCTGGGAATCTGCAAGGAATCGGGGCACTGGTCAATAGAGTTGAGGCCCAAATCATCGAGTATCTTGCGGCCCGATTTGGTTCCGGAAAGCCTGAGCAGCTGTGAGCGCCCTTGCGCCTCGATTATCTTTTCGAGTGTATTGTGAACACCGAGCTTGAAAAGGTTTTCAGTGCGAGTGCTCACAGGCAAGCCGAGCGCGAGCTTGAAGACCTTTCTTATGAGGGAATCGAGCTTACTTCTCTCTGCAACATGCCAATTATACATGGCCGCCGAGTACGAAAGGTGGCAGAGCACAAACGCATGTATGATGTGGATGAGATTGTCTTCCTTGATTACCCGGTGTCTGTTGGTGATCCTCCGGATGAGGCCGAGAGCACTTTCCGTCTTGGTAGTGATCTGTTTGAGTGCAGCTCCGTTAGCGCCGTTGGACTCGATATACATTCCCAATATTCGGAGCGAATCCACTCTGGGCACTGGGGACCCGTCACTAGTGAAAAGCCGTATTTCACTTGTGAGACGCAGGTTTCCAGTCACGGTGGCCGCCGCCTCGAGGTCTTTTCTTGTAGAGCAGAAGTTCAGATTTCGATGGGGAGCACCTGAGACCGGTGGGACGGAGGAAACGTTTGGTCACGTCGATTGCGCGCTGCATGGCTTCCTCAACTTGACCATCGCTCCCGCTGGTGCACCAGATGGTTATATCATCTGCGTAGATGGTATGATTGATTCCTTGAATTTTCGCGAGTTCCTTGGAGAGCCCCATCATCACGATGTTAGTGTTGGTGAAATAACTGAGCCCTGAGGCGTGCCGCGTGAACCGAGGTTGATCTTTTGTGAGAAGTACCCTTCTATCTTGAGCTTGGTAGTTCTCTGGTAAAGAAAGGATCTCACGAAGTCGTAGACCCTCTTCCCTAGCCCTAGGCGGGCAATAGACTGGTGAATGAACTCGTGCGAAACGTTGTCGAAAGCCTGCTCCAGGTCTAATCCAAGGATGGCTCTGGTATCTCCTGTGCTCCTGTCGATGATCTGACGCTTTATCAGCTTCATGGCATCCTGTGTAGAGAGAACAGCTCTGAAACCAATCATATGTCATCATATGAAGCCAATCATATGGTGTACATGTCATTGCTCTTGAGGTGCACCTTGAGTCAGTTCAGAAGGGCGTGCTCTGCGACCTTACCGACACAGGAAGTTAAGGAAATCGGTCTTAGATTATCTATTTCTGGTGCTTTACCAGGTTTCTGGATTAGAACAGCGTATGCCGTCTTCCATTGTGCGGGAACCTCTCCTCTGCGCCACACCTCATTAATCTTTTCCGTAAGAAATTTGATGGAGTTATCATCAAGGTTCTTGAGCATCTTATTGGTTATGCAATTGGGGCCAGGGGCGGATTTGGCATTTAGGAAAAAGAGAGCCTGCCGTATCTCGGCCACAGTATAGTCCTGGTCCAACTCCGGCACGTTGCACCCCGAGTAGTCCGGAAACTGTGTGGGTGCAGAGCTATCCGCGACTCGCAAATACCTGTCTATAAGCTTGTTGACAACCAATTTGTCCTGGGTAGAGTCAGTAGCAAGATGGATGGCTCGCGCGAGGGATCGCCTCTGGCGGGACCTGGTGCTGCCCTGATCGAGAAGGTATTTGAGAAGACCCCAGCTCTTCCCAGATCTGAGCTGACCCTCGATGCTCTCACAGAGCTAGTGTCATTGTTGTTTACACAAGGTTTTGCAGTGCTCCTCGATCGCCTTGTTAACCTCGGAAACCTTCTTGCGGAGCCTCCTGTTATGCTTCTGTCCCTTCCACCTCGTGAGTAGGGCTTGCTTGGCTTCTAGTAGGTGTGCCAACCTACTGTCCATGTTTTCAACATTGAGGTCAGTGACGACCTCCTTGGTCGCTGCCGTGGCGTCATCTCTGATTCCTTTGTACCATCCTTCAAAGTCTGTCCCAGCCGTCCGTGCTCTCTCAGCTCTGACTTTGAAAAAAACGTCCCAGTAGACCACCTTGAATTTTTTCGTCATGAAGCGGGCAATCGCGAAGGATACCTCGATGATATAGTGGTCACTTCCAAGGTCTAGAGCCGTGTTGACCCATTTGACCCCATCTATATTTTTCACAAAAGTCAAGTCCGGGGTGTTATCCCGACATGTGGAGTTACCTCTCCTAGTGGAGAAATCCTTGTCAGTTATAGGCGTCAAGTCGGCTTCTGTTGCAGTCTGCCATAGCTCGCGTCCATTGGGGGTATCATATATGTATCCCCACACGCTGTGTGGGGCGTTCAAATCCCCTCGACTACAAGGGGGTGACTACTGGCCATGCTTGAGGAGAGAGTTTGCCCTTTTGAGGAGAGAGTTTGCTCTCGCCCGGCGATAACTGGGACTGCAGTATACGTTGAGAATAAAAAGACTATTTCTTCGAAGACCCTTCTTGGGTGAGTTCATTATAATTTCAGTCATTACGTACTCAATGCCAGCGGCAACTGCACCGAGGTCGCGCGATAGGTAAGTGTGCCTTTTGCTGATAAGTGTGGCAACTCCCCTACCTCCTGATTGTGATGACGCTGCTAAGTAACCCGGGAGTTTGATGGCCGGGTGCCAGACGCAACTTCCTGAACAGCGATGATTCGGGGCTTAACAATGAGAGTTCTTAAATATTGCTGTAGAATGGGTTTTTGTGAGTAAACTCGCCACAGTTCCATTGCCAGGTTCTGAAGTTTTCGTCCACACTATCCATGTTTAGGCTCACGGGGTGGTTGAGCAGCTATAGCGGCCTGGAGGATCATGCCCTCAGTCGGTGGCGCTAGTACATTGCGTTGTGCTGGGACCTGCGAAGGAGTCGGACCGGAGTCTCTCCTCGCACCGACCTATTCTAACTTGTTTATGCGTTCACTCAGTGCTCCTAATCCCATCTTGGGGTGCGCCATGGCTTCTTGAATTTTCGCTAAGGTAGCCTGCATGTTCACAAAGGAAACCTTGAGTTCCGACAGTAAGTTTACCGTCTCTTCTTTTTGTGTGTTCCCAACCGCTCGGCGCTTGGTTCCGCTAGGCCTATGAAGTGCCTCAGACGTATCCAAGGCGACCGGGGTTGAGGCGGGCTGCGCCGAAGGGGCCGAGGACGCGAGCTTTCTAATCTCTGCCATCTCCGCTGCTAGCCTGCTCATTTGTTGCTTAAGCTGCGCGTTTTCTTTCCTCAGCTGCTCGTTAGCTCATCGCATCTCGTCGAGCTCACTCGCGTGGGGAGAACGGCGACTCAATTCGTCGCCTCTAGGAGACTCATATCTTCCTCGGGCCTTGTCGGCCCAGGAGAGCGTCGGCTTCTTGCTGTTAGAGGTGGTGGGTGTGCGGTAGCGGGACCTGGTCGGCCCCGTCGAAACGCGCCCTGGCCTTTAGTTGGAGCGAGGCTGAGAAGTGGAACTTCCCCGGGCACGTTCTGTCGACCTGGAGCGCGAGCCGAAACATCCCTTGGAGGCACCATGACGCCTGGATCCGGAGCGGCTTCCTGAGCGTCCCCTGGAATGGGGGCGTCCTCTGCGCTGAGCATCCGTGGTGGATGACGAAGACTGGAACTCGTTCACAGTGTCGAGGTGACGTCGCGGGGACGGTGATGCAGCACCATCAGAACAAAGCATCTTAATGCAGCAAATTCAGCAGTTCGTCCGAGAAGAAGTGGCGCGCCAATTGTCTCTTGTGCCTCACGTTCCGGCCAGTGCGCACACACTGACCCCAACGCTCCGCAAGACAATCAAAGAGCAAGTTTCTGATGCGCTGTCTCCTACATACCGCACTTCACCTATCTCCGCCCCTCTCACTTACGCTGAGGCCGCCAGACGATCGCCGCTGTAGCTACGAAACGCCACGGATCTTGCTAGACAGCCCCGTCCCGTCTACGCTGCAAGTCCCCCTGTCCGTTCCCACCGATTTCCTGTTCGCCACCCCGCGCTACCATCAACTAACCCTTGGCACACTCCGGACAAAAGGCCGATTTGCTACTTCTGCCATCTTCCCGGTCATGTAGCACGCTACTGCCACCGTCGGGATTATAACCCAACTGCTGGTGAGGTGACTTACGGCTATCGTCCAGAGTCACCACAGTCGTCTTCGTTCCCCCCCACGTCGGAACAGTCGCCGCGGCTTCGATAGGGATCGGTCGCCCTCACCACGGCGCCGTTCAATTTTTCCTATGCTTCCTCGAGCGGCACCCACCAAAACGGAAAACTGACCATCGCAGTTCCCAAGGCAAGAGCTGCGCATATATCGAAACTTTCAAGGCCTCCGTTTCTACCTGCTAATGAAATAACTGTGCATATTTGTCACAGAACGAGCGCTAAAAAAAGAGCGCGCCGCCAAATCCTTGCGACAACGGGCGGGAGAAACGCCGCGAGGTAAAAAGAAAAAAAAAGAAAGCAAACATCCAAGGCTCCAGGGCGCGCGCTCTCCCCGCAGAAGCATGGCTTCACAGACGAACCTCCTCACCCCACATCGGCGGCCCAGCAAGGCCGCGACTTTTCTAGAACGAAGGAGGCGGGGTCAGACCGAGTGAATCATTCTCCGGAGAGGGCAGTCGAACCGTCTCGTGCCTCTCCCCAGCCTTCGCTGCGCATCGCGCCGACGAAATGAGGAGAACGTTCTGGAAGGTGGCGCGGAAAGTATTTAATCGAGCGGCCGAGACGAGAAATCAGGAGAAGACGGAAAGTTAGCGCCGGAGCGCGTAGGGATTCCGCCGTGGAGTCGGCGAAGGTTCTGCCCGTAGTGACAGAACAGGAGGAGACGGAAGTTAACGCCAGAGCGCGTAGGGATTCCGCCGTGTAGTCGGCGAAGTTTTTGGTCCGTAGGGACGAAGTCGGAGATGAAGATTTCCACCTGAGGGGTGAAGGCTCGAGCTACAGGCAAGAGCGTGGGTTTACCGCTATCGAGCGAAGACGCGGGCAACAGCTGCGTGTGTGAAGCCGACGGATTTCCGGCGAAGAAGCTTGAAGCTTGGAGAGTGGCCATTTGAGGACGCGAGGTTTCCTGGAAGAGAAACTTCGAGAGCTACGGAACGACAACAACGCTGGACTTTGAGTGAGTGATTCTCGGAAGAGTATCATTCAGACTTTTGTTCCAAGGACTTTGGACTGAATAGGTTTTCTATCGCTTTAGGCCTTAAGTGTCTTGGTTGTTCAATGCATGCGACTGCATTGTAGTGCGTATTGTTGTCTGAGTCCGTTGTTTTGAGTGTGGCTGATTGTACTGTGTAGTACGTTGTCTGATTGGTGACGTATTGTATGTAACTATTGTGGAGTGTGCATTCTTGTGTATTGTTTTCGATCTGACATTTTTGAGAATATAATATTTGTTTTGTTTATCAACTCTCGACTCTGACTTGTTCTTTGGGCCACAGCCGGCGTCCGCTGGCGCACCAAAAAGGACCACATCTAAATTGTCCACGCTTTCGTGGTGCGGTTCGGGGGGCCGATACTTCGGCTCTTGGAATTAGCCCGGCGATTGCCTCCCTAATTAACGGGACATGTGTGACAATTAATCTGGCGTCCGCGACATAGGACCTTTTGGTGCACAGTGTGTCCAAAGTAGTGAGAAAGAGCCTCGAGTTGTTGATAGTGCTATCGGAACGATTTTGTGTGTTGTTCAGTGTTCTCGTTAACGAGTGCAGAGGAGTGCTTCGATAGACTGAACTAGGCAGATACTTTTTGCACGCGGCAAGGTTTTATTTGCGAGACACCATGGATCTCGAAAAGTTAGTTGCTCTTGGTGAAAAGATGGGTCTTTCTGGCGCCGAACTACGGAACTGGGTCACCCAGAGGGAAAAAGAAGAAAAAGCAGCTGAGCTGGAAAAAGAGAGGTTGGCGGTCGAAAGAGCCAAAGCGGAAAAAGAAGCTGAGTTGGAGAGAGAGAGGTTGGCAGCTGAAAGGGCGAGAGAAGAAAGAGAAGCAAAAGAGCGACCGCTGAAAGAAGAAAGAGAGGAAAGGGAACGGCAGCGACAGCACGAGATAGAACTCGAGGGGCTCCGTTTGCAACAGCGAAGTGAAACTCCGGTCCAAGCTAGAGTTGAAAGCAGCGAATGAGAGGATCACGGCTTCCGCTTGAACCCAAGCAAGCTGCTCGTAGCGTTTGATGAAAGGAAGGACGACCTAGACGCGTACCTCCACAGATTTGAGACTGTAGCGGCGAGAGAAGAGGAGACGTGAGATGACGTCGAAGGCGGCCGATGGGGCCGTGCCGATCTCGCCACTTTATTGCAGGCCTGAAGCGAAGCCCGTCGGCTACCAGCGTCCGCCACGCCAGGCGTGTCAGCTCGTTCTCATTCTCGCGCAGCTCGAGCTCGCGCCAGCTGCGCGAGAGACGCGGCGCGGTGATGGAAAAAATGATGATGGTGATGATGGCACTACAGGGCTCCCCCCCTAGCGCTTTGCGCGATTTGAAGGCATATGAAAAAAAGAAAGAGGGCGACAAATGCTATGTACATGAACGGCAGTCCATAAAGTGTTCCTTTGGCAAGTCCAGTTTGTCAACGTTTAAGGGCCATCAGTAGGCAGCGGTCTCTGGCGGGCGACACTGGGAGTTGCGCAGAGGACGCAGGAGGAAGTGCCGGGTCGCTGTGGTAGCCGACAAGCGGGTCTCACGGTGACCTGGTCGGACAGGCGGAGAGTGGGCCGTGTGTCGCGAGGTCATGACAGGATGGTGGGTGATAATGTTGGCGCTGGGTGCAGAGGACACTATACTGCCGCCTGTCGAGATTAGAGGTCCCGACAGGGCCCTATGATGGTGGTGGTGGTGGTGGTGATGGTGGGCATGCGCCAGTATCTGCGGCTGGGTGAACGTCGGTATCTGCACCAGGGATTGGTGCTGGTCTGTCTGGAACGCACCCAGTGTGGGCTGGGCCAGCATGGTCTGCGTGGGCAGCATGGCCTGCAGCTGTTGCAGCGTCAGTGGCTGTCCCGGGACTATGGCAAACGAGGGGGGCGACATCATGCGTGGCGGTGCCAGAAAGATGTTGGGCCTTGGCCCCAGGTTCTGTGGAATGACAAGCGTCGGGGTGCCAGGCGGTCCTGGATGTCCCCCATGGGGCCTGAGCCCCGTCTGAGGTCCCAGGGTCAAGCCCATGGCATGGGGTGGCCGCAGGGCCAGCTGGACCCCCTGTATCTGTCCCAGAGAGGTCTGGGTCTGCCCCAGTGCGCCTTGTATCAGAATCGGGCTGTGGCCCAGGCCCGGAATGTACTGGCTCAGCAGGAAAGTGCCATGCGCAGGTCCAGTCGGAAACATGCCCGGCTGCGCTGCCGCGGGGTTCCCGATGAGCAGCGGACTCCCCGTGTTGAGCCCCATCGCGGCTCCGCGCTGCACCGTGGTCGCAGGCTGCGGCGCCGGTACAGGCGTGGGCCGCGGTGTGGCCTTGTGCTGGGTCGCCCAGGGAGACTGGGACCGGGTGGTCGCCGCTGCCGAAGGCGTCGTCATGTTCGCGCTGCCGCTCGACAGCTTGGGCAGGATCTGTGGCTGTTTCGGCTGGATGAGCCGGGGGGCACCAGAGGTGCGAGGACTGGGGCTGGCCGAAACTACCTGTGCGACGCCGGGTCTCGACGCAGGTGCCTGCTGCGGCGCCACGGGCAGAGGGGCGACGGTGGCAGTTGCTTTGGTGGTTGCCGATGTCGACGCCGACGATGAGGGCAGGCTCTGGCTCTGCGAAGGCACGGCGCTGGGGCCCGTCGTAGACCACGAAACAGAGACAGGGACAGGTTCGGGGAGCGGGGACGCCGAGGGTGGTCGGCTGCTGGCCGGGGAGGTGCGAGTGGAATGTGGCGAGGCACCCGGCAGGCCATTGCTGGCACCAGTGGCAGGTGGCGGAGCGGCAGGGGGCACCGTCGAGGAGCTGACCAGCAGCTGCGGCGAGGAGGAGGCTAAGACGTCTGAGCTGGTGGTCGCGGAAAAGGCGAGGGCCACGGTGTCGCGTGCCGTCGCTTGCTCTGCGTGCGCTTGCGTGCGTACCTTGCTCTGCGACGCCGGGGAAACCTGCCTGGTGCGGGTAAACGGAAGCGGACGGTATGTGTTGCCGCTGCGGGCGAGCACCGCAGTGCAGAGGGCATCGTAAGGCTGCGGGCTGGTGCTTGAAGTGGCAGCGAGATGGCGCAACTCTAGCGGAAGGGCGTCGAGAAGAATGGCGTGCATCTGCAGCTGGTCCGTGACGCCATTCAACGCCAGAACGGCATCGAGCTGCATGAACCATACCTTGGGGTAGGTGGATTGGAACGGCGGCACTGGCGGGCAGAGTTGCGGGAACATGGCAGCGGGCCGCTCGGCGAAGGGCGTGTTCTCCGGGTCACCAATGTAGCGGCGAGAGAAGAGGAGACGTGAGATGACGTCGAAGGCGGCCGATGGGGCCGTGCCGATCTCGCCACTTTATTGCAGGCCTGAAGCGAAGCCCGTCGGCTACCAGCGTCCGCCACGCCAGGCGTGTCAGCTCGTTCTCATTCTCGCGCAGCTCGAGCTCGCGCCAGCTGCGCGAGAGACGCGGCGCGGTGATGGAAAAAATGATGATGGTGATGATGGCACTACAAGACGATTGCGAGGAGCCAGAATTGGCCGGAACATCAATGGGCAACTGCTTTGAGTACTTGCTTGAGTGGTGAAGCGCTCAGTGTGTACGGTAGGCTGACGCCGACCGATGCAGCCAACTATGCAAAGGTGAAAGCTGCTTTGTTGAAGCGATTTAGATTCACTGTGGAAGGATTCCGGGACAGATTTCGGACAGGAAAGCCAGCTGATGGTGAGACGGCTACGCAGTATGCCGCCCGACTCTGCCATTATTTCGACCGATGGATTGAACTTTCAGGGACAGCACAGGAGTACGATGAGCTTAGAGAGCTGCTAATTAGAGAACAATTTCTTACTAGTTGCCACCCAAGTCTGTCACTGTATTTGAAAGAGAGAAAAGCTGAGTCATTTGAAGGAATGCTTGAATTGGCTGATCAATTCTTGGAAGCGCAAGGTGGCACTAATTTGGCCAAGGTCAAGAAGGATTGTCCCGATGATTCGAAGAAATTGGCTCCCGAAGAAAAGAAGCGTGCACCAGAGGGCATTCAGCGATGTTTTCTGTGCAACCGAGTGGGTCATCGCGCGAAAAACTGTCGAAAGATCTTTACGAGCCCTACAGTAGTGAAATGTTTCAAGTGTGGTCAGACTGGGCACAAATCAGATGCTTGTCGGAACGGAGTGAGTCAAACTCACCAGGTATCCTGTGTGCAAGCGGCACCGAAATCTGATAATAATGCCGTCACTGATGGATTCGTAGAGCTGAAAAATGGGGAGAAAATTCCTATTGTGGGTGCTGTAATGGCAAAACAGCCAACCGGTGTTACGAAAGGAATTCAAACGCTGCCTGGAAAAGTTGCGGAGAAAAAGATTACGGTGTTAAGAGATACCGGTAGCTCCACTGTTATCGTGCGGAGAAATTTGGTACGGGAAAGTGAGTTGACAGGCAGAACGAAACCGGTTTGCCTAATTGACCGTACGGTTCGGATGCTTCCTGAAGCAGAAATTGAGGTTGAAACCCCGTACTTCAGCGGGAAGTTACTGCTTTATGCATGACGACCCCCCTGTATGACCTTGTCATCGGAAACATCGACGGGGCGCGAGGGCCAAGTGATCCAGAATGTTTGGGAGAAGACCCGAAGATAGAGCCCTCGCCAACACAGCGGCCGCGAGATACAGTGGAGGAGCATACCGTGACGGATCTCACTAGAGCCCAAGGTGAAGCTGCGGTGCAAGAGACAGCGAATGAGAAGACGATCGTGTTGAATGAGTTCACGGGCCGAGCAACTGGACTTACGTCGGCACGACCTCAACCGACCGACAGTGTAAAGGAGACGGAGTTGGCCAGCCGGGCAAAATGTAGAGGCATTATCAAGCGGGTAAATAAACAGACAGGACCCGTCGAATGTAATGACGCATTAACGGTGTCGGAAGAGACAACGATGGCTGAGACGACGCCTCAGATATCGTCGTTGGAAAGGGCTCGCCGAAAAAGAACGTGGAAGCACAAGAAGAGATCGAGCGAGCACCGCAAAAAGGGGCGCAAGCGCTGTTCGAAGTATTCAGGATAAGGGCTGAGGTCGAATCAGATTGTGTTTGGCAGGGCTGAGTGACATATGTTGTGTTAATGTTCTTGTTATCCTGTGTCTCAAGTGTATGTCGAGCGAGTCAGTGTTCTGTGCGATGATGTGATGTAAAGTGTCGTATAATTGTTGTATAGACAGAACTTTGTACGTTTGTATTGTTTGGAATGTGTGATGAAGTGTTGTAGTCATGTGCCTGTGGTTATATTTCATGTGCTGAAAAAAAGAATTACAATGTACAATTGTATTAAGTGATCTATTGTGAATGTGAAGTGTCACGAGCGACGGTTTGTGTTACAGTCGTTCAGAGTGTGTGGTGACTGTTCGCGCTCGTTTGTGTGGTTTGAATATTATGAGATAATATTCTTAAAGTGGGGGGCAGTGTCACAGAACGAGCGCTAAAAAAAGAGCGCGCCGCCAAATCCTTGCGACAACGGGCGGGAGAAACGCCGCGAGGTAAAAAGAAAAAAAAGAAAGCAAACATCCAAGGCTCCCGGGCGCGCGCTCTCCCCGCAGAAGCATGGCTTCACAGACGAACCTCCTCACCCCACATCGGCGGCCCAGCAAGGCCGCGACTTTTCTAGAACGAAGGAGGCGGGGTCAGACCGAGTGAATCATTCTCTGGAGAGGGCAGTCGAACCGTCTCGTGCCTCTCCCCAGCCTTCGCTGCGCATCGCGCCGACGAAATGAGGAGAACGTTCTGGAAGGTGGCGCGGAAAGTATTTAATCGAGCGGCCGAGACGAGAAATCAGGAGAAGACGGAAAGTTAGCGCCGGAGCGCGTAGGGATTCCGCCGTGGAGTCGGCGAAGGTTCTGCCCGTAGTGACAGAACAGGAGGAGACGGAAGTTAACGCCAGAGCGCGTAGGGATTCCGCCGTGTAGTCGGCGAAGTTTTTGGTCCGTAGGGACGAAGTCGGAGATGAAGATTTCCACCTGAGGGGTGAAGGCTCGAGCTACAGGCAAGAGCGTGGGTTTACCGCTATCGAGCGAAGACGCGGGCAACAGCTGCGTGTGTGAAGCCGACGGATTTCCGGCGAAGAAGCTTGAAGCTTGGAGAGTGGCCATTTGAGGACGCGAGGTTTCCTGGAAGAGAAACTTCGAGAGCTACGGAACGACAACAACGCTGGACTTTGAGTGAGTGATTCTCGGAAGAGTATCATTCAGACTTTTGTTCCAAGGACTTTGGACTGAATAGGTTTTCTATCGCTTTAGGCCTTAAGTGTCTTGGTTGTTCAATGCATGCGACTGCATTGTAGTGCGTATTGTTGTCTGAGTCCGTTGTTTTGAGTGTGGCTGATTGTACTGTGTAGTACGTTGTCTGATTGGTGACGTATTGTATGTAACTATTGTGGAGTGTGCATTCTTGTGTATTGTTTTCGAACTGACATTTTTGAGAATATAATATTTGTTTTGTTTATCAACTCTCGACTCTGACTTGTTCTTTGGGCCACAGCCGGCGTCCGCTGGCGCACCAAAAAGGACCACATCTAAATTGTCCACGCTTTCGTGGTGCGGTTCGGGGGGCCGATACTTCGGCTCTTGGAATTAGCCCGGCGATCGCCTCCCTAATTAACGGGACATGTGTGACAATTAATCTGGCGTCCGCGACATAGGACCTTTTGGTGCACAGTGTGTCCAAAGTAGTGAGAAAGAGCCTCGAGTTGTTGATAGTGCTATCGGAACGATTTTGTGTGTTGTTCAGTGTTCTCGTTAACGAGTGCAGAGGAGTGCTCCGATAGACTGAACTAGGCAGATACTTTTTGCACGCGGCAAGGTTTTATTTGCGAGACACCATGGATCTCGAAAAGTTAGTTGCTCTTGGTGAAAAGATGGGTCTTTCTGGCGCCGAACTACGGAAGTGGGTCACCCAGAGGGAAAAAGAAGAAAAAGCAGCCGAGCTGGAAAAAGAGAGGTTGGCGGTCGAAAGAGCCAAAGCGGAAAAAGAAGCTGAGTTGGAGAGAGAGAGGTTGGCAGCTGAAAGGGCGAGAGAAGAAAGAGAAGCAAAAGAGCGACAGCTGAAAGAAGAAAGAGAGGAAAGGGAACGGCAGCGACAGCACGAGATAGAACTCGAGGGGCTCCGTTTGCAACAGCGAAGTGAAACTCCGGTCCAAGCTAGAGTTGAAAGCAGCGAATGAGAGGATCACGGCTTCCGCTTGAACCCAAGCAAGCTGCTCGTAGCGTTTGATGAAAGGAAGGACGACCTAGACGCGTACCTCCACAGATTTGAGACGATTGCGAGGAGCCAGAATTGGCCGGAACATCAATGGGCAACTGCTTTGAGTACTTGCTTGAGTGGTGAAGCGCTCAGTGTGTACGGTAGGCTGACGCCGACCGATGCAGCCAACTATGCAAAGGTGAAAGCTGCTTTGTTGAAGCGATTTAGATTCACTGTGGAAGGATTCCGGGACAGATTTCGGACAGGAAAGCCAGCTGATGGTGAGACGGCTACGCAGTATGCCGCCCGACTCTGCCATTATTTCGACCGATGGATTGAACTTTCAGGGACAGCACAGGAGTACGATGAGCTTAGAGAGCTGCTAATTAGAGAACAATTTCTTACTAGTTGCCACCCAAGTCTGTCACTGTATTTGAAAGAGAGAAAAGCTGAGTCATTTGAAGGAATGCTTGAATTGGCTGATCAATTCTTGGAAGCGCAAGGTGGCACTAATTTGGCCAAGGTCAAGAAGGATTGTCCCGATGATTCGAAGAAATTGGCTCCCGAAGAAAAGAAGCGTGCACCAGAGGGCATTCAGCGATGTTTTCTGTGCAACCGAGTGGGTCATCGCGCGAAAAACTGTCGAAAGATCTTTACGAGCCCTACAGTAGTGAAATGTTTCAAGTGTGGTCAGACTGGGCACAAATCAGATGCTTGTCGGAACGGAGTGAGTCAAACTCACCAGGTATCCTGTGTGCAAGCGGCACCAAAATCTGATAATAATGCCGTCACTGATGGATTCGTAGAGCTGAAAAATGGGGAGAAAATTCCTATTGTGGGTGCTGTAATGGCAAAACAGCCAACCGGTGTTACGAAAGGAATTCAAACGCTGCCTGGAAAAGTTGCGGAGAAAAAGATTACGGTGTTAAGAGATACCGGTAGCTCCACTGTTATCGTGCGGAGAAATTTGGTACGGGAAAGTGAGTTGACAGGCAGAACGAAACCGGTTTGCCTAATTGACCGTACGGTTCGGATGCTTCCTGAAGCAGAAATTGAGGTTGAAACCCCGTACTTCAGCGGGAAGGTTACTGCTTTATGCATGACGACCCCCCTGTATGACCTTGTCATCGGAAACATCGACGGGGCGCGAGGGCCAAGTGATCCAGAATGTTTGGGAGAAGACCCGAAGATAGAGCCCTCGCCAACACAGCGGCCGCGAGATACAGTGGAGGAGCATACCGTGACGGATCTCACTAGAGCCCAAGGTGAAGCTGCGGTGCAAGAGACAGCGAATGAGAAGACGATCGTGTTGAATGAGTTCACGGGCCGAGCAACTGGACTTACGTCGGCACGACCTCAACCGACCGACAGTGTAAAGGAGACGGAGTTGGCCAGCCGGGCAAAATGTAGAGGCATTATCAAGCGGGTAAATAAACAGACAGGACCCGTCGAATGTAATGACGCATTAACGGTGTCGGAAGAGACAACGATGGCTGAGACGACGCCTCAGATATCGTCGTTGGAAAGGGCTCGCCGAAAAAGAACGTGGAAGCACAAGAAGAGATCGAGCGAGCACCGCAAAAAGGGGCGCAAGCGCTGTTCGAAGTATTCAGGATAAGTGCTGAGGTCGAATCAGATTGTGTTTGGCAGGGCTGAGTGACATATGTTGTGTTAATGTTCTTGTTATCCTGTGTCTCAAGTGTATGTCGAGCGAGTCAGTGTTCTGTGCGATGATGTGATGTAAAGTGTCGTATAATTGTTGTATAGACAGAAATTTGTACGTTTGTATTGTTTGGAATGTGTGATGAAGTGTTGTAGTCATGTGCCTGTGGTTATATTTCATGTGCTGAAAAAAAGAATTACAATGTACAATTGTATTAAGTGATCTATTGTGAATGTGAAGTGTCACGAGCGACGGTTTGTGTTACAGTCGTTCAGAGTGTGTGGTGACTGTTCGCGCTCGTTTGTGTGGTTTGAATATTATGAGATAATATTCTTAAAGTGGGGGGCAGTGTCACAGAACGAGCGCTAAAAAAAGAGCGCGCCGCCAAATCCTTGCGACAACGGGCGGGAGAAACGCCGCGAGGTAAAAAGAAAAAAAAGAAAGCAAACATCCAAGGCTCCCGGGCGCGCGCTCTCCCCGCAGAAGCATGGCTTCACAGACGAACCTCCTCACCCCACATCGGCGGCCCAGCAAGGCCGCGACTTTTCTAGAACGAAGGAGGCGGGGTCAGACCGAGTGAATCATTCTCTGGAGAGGGCAGTCGAACCGTCTCGTGCCTCTCCCCAGCCTTCGCTGCGCATCGCGCCGACGAAATGAGGAGAACGTTCTGGAAGGTGGCGCGGAAAGTATTTAATCGAGCGGCCGAGACGAGAAATCAGGAGAAGACGGAAAGTTAGCGCCGGAGGGCGTAGGGATTCCGCCGTGGAGTCGGCGAAGGTTCTGCCCGTAGTGACAGAACAGGAGGAGACGGAAGTTAACGCCAGAGCGCGTAGGGATTCCGCCGTGTAGTCGGCGAAGTTTTTGGTCCGTAGGGACGAAGTCGGAGATGAAGATTTCCACCTGAGGGGTGAAGGCTCGAGCTACAGGCAAGAGCGTGGGTTTACCGCTATCGAGCGAAGACGCGGGCAACAGCTGCGTGTGTGAAGCCGACGGATTTCCGGCGAAGAAGCTTGAAGCTTGGAGAGTGGCCATTTGAGGACGCGAGGTTTCCTGGAAGAGAAACTTCGAGAGCTACGGAACGACAACAACGCTGGACTTTGAGTGAGTGATTCTCGGAAGAGTATCATTCAGACTTTTGTTCCAAGGACTTTGGACTGAATAGGTTTTCTATCGCTTTAGGCCTTAAGTGTCTTGGTTGTTCAATGCATGCGACTGCATTGTAGTGCGTATTGTTGTCTGAGTCCGTTGTTTTGAGTGTGGCTGATTGTACTGTGTAGTACGTTGTCTGATTGGTGACGTATTGTATGTAACTATTGTGGAGTGTGCATTCTTGTGTATTGTTTTCGATCTGACATTTTTGAGAATATAATATTTGTTTTGTTTATCAACTCTCGACTCTGACTTGTTCTTTGGGCCACAGCCGGCGTCCGCTGGCGCACCAAAAAGGACCACATCTAAATTGTCCACGCTTTCGTGGTGCGGTTCGGGGGGCCGATACTTCGGCTCTTGGAATTAGCCCGGCGATCGCCTCCCTAATTAACGGGACATGTGTGACAATATTGATAGTGTACCAGTGCAAGCGCTCGTTGATACTGGTGCTGCCGTGTCTGTGCTAAGTGGTGAACTGTGCCGCAAGTTGAAGAAGCTTACACTGCCACTTTCCGATGTCTCTCTCCGCACGGCCACTGCGCATCACATCCAACCTTCTGCGGCGTGCACAGCTCGACTGGTAATCCAAAACATTTTGTATGTAGTAGAATTCGTTGTGTTTTCCCCCATGTTCGCATGATATCATCTTAGGCTGGGACTTCCTCTGCACTTCATGCCGTCTTTCACTGTGCGCGGGCCGAACTAGAGTTGTCGACGATGTCTGAACTTCCCCTGTGTGAAGCACCGACGTCTGAAAGACCTTTCAAGCCGCTATCTTCCCCAGTCACCGTGGCCGCGGACACTCACATTCCTCCTCTATCCTGCGTTCTTGTGCCACTCTTCTGCGACAACGCGCCCTCTGTCACCGCCCTCTTTTACCCCTCCGACGCCCTTCGCTCTCGCAAAAGCTTCCTTCTCCCGTTTGCACTTGTCACCATAGAAAACTCCCATGGCTCAATTTATATAACGAACTCGCTTCCTTCCCCAGCCACATTATTCCGTGGCGAAGTCCTCGGTCACCTTGAGGAAATTGATTCTGTTTCGTCCAGTCACCTACCTGACGACTCGCTATTATCTCACTTAAACACCATTACCTCTTATACCGCTCCCACTTCATCTCCGGAGGCTTTTTCCCATCGATTGACCCTAAACTTCCCGCTGCTCAGCACACCCAACTACTGGCTCTGCTAGATCGCTTCAAGATGTCATATGACCATAGCCAACCTTCTTTGGGTCACACATCTGCAATCGTTCACCAAATCGACACCGGTAGCTATGTACCTTTGCACCAGTGCCCATATCGAGTTTCTCACGCTGAACGCCGTGCCATTGATAATCAGGTGAACGATATGCTTCGACGTGGTGTAATACAGCCTTCAAACAGCCCTTGGGCTTCTCCGGTTGTACTGGTAAAAACGAAGGATGGTAGCGTCAGATTTCGCGTTGATTACAGGCGTCATAATAAGATCACGAGAAAAGATGTACATCCGTTGCCAAGAATCGATGACGCCCTCGATTGCCTAAAAGGAGCAGAGTTCTTTTCTTCTCCAGACCTTCGATTGGGCTGCTGGCAGGTTTCTATGAATGAAGCCGACCGCCCCAAGACTGCATTTGTAACGCCTGACGGATTGTATGAATTTAACGTGATGCCATTCGGCCTCTGTAATGCGCCTGCCACCTTCGAGCGTCTCATGGACAACATCCTTAGAGACTTTAAATGGAACACATGCCTGTGCTATTTGAATGACGTCGTTGTTTTCTCGAAGGACTGCGACTCCCACCTCAGCCGCCTCGCTAGCGTCCTGACTTGTCTTTAGGACGCTGGACTGCAGCTGATTTTGAGGTAATGCCACTTCGCTGCCCGGCAGCTTACCACATTAGGGCATGTTGTTAGCAAGCATGGTGTTCGTCCTGATCCAGCCAAGCTTAGCGCTGTCGCTGACTTTCCCAGGCCAGCTACACTAAAAGAACTCCACAGCTTCATTGGCCTCTGCTCATTCTTTCGCTGTTTCGTGCGCAATTTCGCCACCATAATAGCACCCCTTACGCAGCTACTTGCCGACAACCAAGACATCTCGGCGTGGTCCCCAGCATGCGATGAAGCATTCGCTTCGTTACGGCATCTTCTGACATCACCACCTATCTTACGCCAATTTGATCCAGACGCTCCAACCGAAATCCATACGGACGCTAGTGGAGTAGGCCTCGGCGCTATTCTTGCTCAGCGTCAATCTGGTTCCGATGAGTACATTGTATCTTACGCTAGTCGCACCCATACTAAAGTGGGAAAGAACTATTCAGTCACCGAGAAAGAATGCTTTGCCATTGTTTGGGCAATCACGAAATTCCGACCTTACGTATACGGCCGCCCATTTGACGTCGTGACTGATCACCACCCATTGTGTTGGTTGTCGTCATTAAAAGACCCATCTGGTCGCCTAGCTCGCTGGGCACTACGTCTCCAAGATAACGACATTCGTGTAATTTATCGGTCAGGCCGCAAGCAATCAGACGCCGACGCTCTTTCTCGCTTGCCACTTCCCCACGATTATGTTACAGTGTCTGTTTCCCGCTACGAATGTTCTTCACTTGAACATGTCGACATGTTCTTCACTTGAACATGTCGACATGTCCTCTGAGCAACACCAGGATCCATCGATAGCGTCTCTCTTAGAGTACCTGTCTCAGACGTCTCCAAGTACCAACAATCGTTTACTTCGACGAACTGCTCGCCATTTTACCATCCGTGACGGTCTTCCGTACCGGCGAAACTACCTACCTGATGGCCGCAAATGATTGATGGTGATACCTCGCCGCTTACGATCTGAAGTATGTGCCTCCTTCCACGCGGATCTGCAATGCGCCGACGCAGGTGTAGTGAAGACGTATGCTCGCCTACGAATTCGATATTACTGGCGCGGAATGTACCACTTTGTTAGGCAGTACGTCCGTTCATATACCTTGTGCCAACGCCGGAAGAGCTCCCCTCGCACAATCAAAGGACCACTCCAGCCACTGCGGTGTCCATCTCGGCCTTTCGGCCGCAGAGGAATCGACTTGTACGGTACCCTACCATACACACCAAATGGAAACCGCTGGGTCATCGTAGCCGTGGACCACCTTACGTGTTACGCCGAAACTTCGATGCTTCCCGAGGCCACTGCGCGTGAAGTCGGCTTCTTCATTCTGCACAACCTCGTCCTCCGGCATGGTGCACCCAGTAAGCTTCTTAGTGACCGTGGGCGATTCTTCTTGTCGGAAGCTGTAGAAGCCCTCCTACGCGAATGCAACATCGTGCATCGAACAACCACCGGATATCACTTTCAAACCAACGGGATGACCGAGCGATTTAATCGCACGCTGGGTGACATGTTCTCCATGTATGTTTCCGATGACCATACGAACTGGGACCGCATACTGCCATTCGTTACGTACGCTTACAACATCGCAATTCAATCTACAACTGGATTCTCCCCGTTCTTTCTTCTTTATGGTCGGGAACATTATTCGTTCTTGAACACTATCCTTCTGTACCACCCAGACCCTTCAGAATCGATTACTTTGGCCGAAGCCGCCAAATATGCTGAAAAAAGTCGGCAGCTCGCACGTGCGCTTACTACGCCCGATCAGGCTCGCCAGAAGGACTCCCATGACCAACGTTCATCTCCATCGTCATACGTGCCTGAAACAATAGTGTGTCTCCGCGTGCCATCGTCTGCCTCAGGCCTTTGCTCCAAGTTCACACCCAAGTATTACGGTGCGTACAGGACCTTGCGCCAGATATCAACAGTCAACTACATGGTTGAACCTATTCAGCCACCCACAGATAAATGGCGCCGCGGGCGTGAAACTGTTCACGTCGACCATCGAAAACTTCACTACGACCCACCAGTCGTGTCTGTGCCATAGGTCGCCAGGATGGCTCCTTTTGCACCGGGGAGTCACTGTAGTGATAAAAATACGGGCTTGCTAGAGACGACGAAGAAGACCTTTGTTGTGGCAGAGGCTCGTGCTGCTGCAGCTGCTGCTGAAACCACTGGCTGTTGTCTCGCTGCTGTTCGGCCCATTAAACGGTTGCATCACCTCGACTTGGCATCTAACAGTATTATTACATTATATATATATATATATATATATATATATATATATATATATATATATATATATATATATATATATATATATATATATATATATAGACGTGTCTGGTATACCTCGACGACGTCATTGTTTTCTCACCAACATTCCAGGAACATCTAAGACGGCTGCAATTAGTATTTCGAGCAATACGGTCCGCTGGCTTATCGCTGAAACCTGAGAAATGTCATTTCGGTTTCAAGGAACTCCGATTCTAGGACATGTGGTGAGCCATGAAGGTGTTCGTCCGGACCCCGACAAGATCGACGCCGTCCGAAAATATCCGGTGCCAACAGAAAAGAAGGCCGTAAGACGTTTTCTTGGCCTTTGCGCCTACTACCGCAGATTTATCGCCGATTTCTCGCACATAGCGTCGCCCTTAACACGCATAACGAGAGACGATGTTCCATTTTTATGGGGCGAAGAGGAACAAGCAGCATTTGACGGTCTACGACAGCGCCTGCAGACACCCCCTGTGCTTGCTCAAATTGACGAGGACGCTCCAACCATGATCCACACTGATGCCAGCAACGTAGGTTTAGGCGCTGTACTCGTCCAGTGGCAAGACTCAGCCGAAAGAGTGATTGCATATGCAAGTAGGACGCTTTCCCGTGCCGAGTCCCATTATTCCACAACGGAAAAGGAATGTCTTGCTGTAGCATGGGCAGTTCTGAAGTTTCGCCCATACCTCTACGGCCGTCCCTTCCACGTAGTCAGCGACCACCACTCTCTTTGCTGGCTGACCAACTTGAAGGACCCATCCGGTCGGCTAGCGCGCTGGAGCTTACGCCTACAAGAATTCGATATGACGGTCGTCTATAAGTCAGGACGACAGCACTCTGATGCTGATTGCTTATCCAGGTCGCCTATAAAACAAGATGATGTCTCAGAAGATGATGACATGGCATTTTTAGGAGTGGTTGACGCGGTCACCATTTCGTCTAAGCAGAAGGAAGACAGTGAGTTGCTCCCTCTTATTAATTTTCTTAACGGCCAGTCTAGAAGCGTTCCCAAGATATTTGCAAGGAGCCTGCCATCATTCTGCTTGCGCAGTGGTGTCCTATACAAGAACTTTGCCCCCAGCGGAAATGCCCACTTACTTGTCGTCCCGACATCCATTCGCGATGAGATCCTGAGCGCTTGCCACGATGAGCCAACCTCCGGCCACCTCGGATACACGCGCACATTGGCCAGAATCCAACAAAAGTACTACTGGCCGAAGCTTCCAGGCACTGTAAAGCATTACGTCCGCACGTGCCTCGATTGTCAACGACGAAAATCGCCACCTTTAAAACCAGCCGGATTGTCGCAACCAGTTCAAGTGCCCACCATGCCTTTTGCACAAATCGGAATGGATCTCCTTGGACCATTTCCGACTTCGCATACTGGAAATAAGTGGGTAATTGTCGCTACGGACTATCTTACTCGCTACGCAGAAACAAAGGCTTCATCAAGTGGAACGGCAGTAGAAGCGGCACGATTTTTCATTCAAAATATCGTTCTGAGGCATGGCGCTCCTAGAATTATAATAACAGACAGAGGTACCGCTTTCACGGCTATGCTCCTCAAGTCAGTGCTTGAGTTGAGTGGAACAGCGCATCGAAAAACTACCTCCTACCACCCACAAACCAACGGCTTAACCGAACGCCTCAACAAGACAATTGCTGATATGCTTAGTATGTACATCGATGTGGATCATAAAAATTGGGACGACGTTCTACCATACGTGACGTTTGCCTATAATACGGCGCAGCAGGAAACTACACGGAGCACGCCGTTTAGTCTTCTTTATGGCCGTAAAGTGACGACAATGCTTGATGCTATGCTGCTGCACGACTGCGAGGATACAGACACGGATGTTCAAGCCTTTACCCAACGAGCTGAAGAAGCACGGCAGCTAGCACGCGTGCGAATCACCCGACAGCAGAGTTACGACGCACAACGTTATAACCTGCGACACCGATACGTCACTTATCAACCAGGCGAGAAAGTGTGGGTCTGGAGCCCTATTCGTCGACACGGCCTTTGTGAAAAGTTAATGAAGAAGTACTTCGGTCCCTACAATGTTATACGGCGCCTAAGTGACGTGAATTATGAGGTTATCCCTGACAGTTCTTCGCGAGCTCAAAAATCAGAAATCGTACACGTTGTGCGGATGAAGCCATATTGCAGTGAGCCAGTTGCGTAATACGTCAACTATAGATACACCGCGTATTCTGTAGCCGAGCATCGGGTCGATGCTCTTCCTGGAGGGAGGCAAATGCCGCATTCAACCTGCAGAGGAGAGCTCGCACAGCCAGAGAAGAAGACGAAGCTCTTGCCCGGTCCTCTTTCCGAGCGCCTTTCATTTTTAATTAAAGTGAGCTCTTCTATATCGAACTCCTGCTGTGTCTGCGTCGTGACAATATATATATATATATATATATATATATATATATATGAAAATATAAGAAAAAATGGCCCCGTATCTGCATGTTACACTGCAAATGTCGTCGAAAGACGAAAGTCTTGCGTCTGGAGAGAGTGA
Organism: Rhipicephalus annulatus; assembly: GCA_013436015.1. Taxonomy (NCBI): domain Eukaryota; kingdom Metazoa; phylum Arthropoda; class Arachnida; order Ixodida; family Ixodidae; genus Rhipicephalus; species Rhipicephalus annulatus. The sequence goes on from WOVY01004932.1 coordinate 224,334, forward strand.
ACGAAATGTTTATTTGATGTTCTGCGCAAGAGCACCGGGGAAAGGTATTCTAGAGACGCTGCGTTTGAGTGACTCGAGCGTGCAGTGGAGGCCAAAGAGCGCATCAAGTCACGTCACACGTGAGACATGAGAGCTATCTGGCAGTTATCCTGGAAAACAAAGTGAGCGGCTCTGAGACGGGCGTGCACGCCCGTTTCAGAGCTGTTAAGGTGTAGAACGCTAGGCGACGGATAGGTGTCACCACCAAGTCGTTTTAGCAAAGCGTTAGAAACACTTGCCTCTTCGTGCAAGCGTTGCATGGTCAGCGCAGCGTCATAAACGCTACGGTTTTTAGAATTACTTGTGTATGCTTTTTCTAGTAAAAGACGCACATACAGAATATATACGTGTTGTTTGGTGCCTCATATATGCGCAATAATTGCTTTTTAATTGACAATCGCACAAGTGTGAACGCTGAACCCTGTGCAATATTGGTGGGCGCTGCGGATGGAGTCAGCCGTTTGGAGTATCTCTTAGTGCCGTTTAAAGTACCCGGTACCGTTAAGAGTGGTCAGACAGACAGACGGACAGACAGACAGACAGAAAGACAGACAGACAGACAGACAGACAGACAGACAGACAGACATAGACCAAACTTTTTGTGTCGAAGGTCCCCAAGAAAGAATAGTCTTTTAAGAAAACCTGAACAAGACTCTGACGCGGCGAATCGAACGTGGGAGTTATGCATCGTGAATGGGAGACGTTAACCACTGAGCCACCAAGGAGCTCGCCCTTCAACTGTCAAACGGCAAGCTAATTATTCTACCACTTACCGCTGCTGATGGGCATCTCGGGGGGAGGGGGAGGGGGGGGGGCTCTCGTGTTTTCAGCATTGCCAGCAACATGGTGCAATGAGCGCGCAGGCGCACGCGTCTCGGGAGGAACTATCGCGTTTTCAGTATTACCAGCAAGATGGCGCATTAAGCGCGCGTCGGCGCGCGTTCTCGTCTCCCACGCGTACTTTGCCCCTCAGAGTGGAGACGGTGGTTGCTCGGTCACGCGCCCTTATCTCGTGGTGTACGTTTTGGCTGGCGTTGGGCTTTCACTAGAACGTTTCTGTTGTAGTTACCGGGCGCACAAAGGTCACTGCAATTGTTGCACAGTCTCCGTTTGCGAAAAGGGCGCACTTTTCAGCGACTGTGAAGTAACAACTGAGACGCTTATTCTCGTTCAAATATACCTCCGCGTACGTTTCGTGCGTCATTTGCGCGGGAGAAACGTGGGGCACGTTTTGATCTGCTTGCCATTCATTGGTTGACCTTCCAATTTGTCGGTATCGAGTTCATTGCTTCGCCTTTGCAGCAAAGCTGTGACTCTTTTCATTTCTCTTTCTTTCCTTCATTCCTTCCTTCTTTCCTTTTTTCATCAGCAGCCGAGCACATGGTGCTCGGCTGCAGGCCCGTAGGTTGGTGGTTTGATTCAGGCCGCGGCGACCGCTGTTCGATGAAGGCGACACAGTAGAGGCCCATGAACTATTCGATGACTGGGCGCGGTAACAAAATTGGACAATAAATGCTTCAGGAGCCCTCCTCTACGGCGTCCCTCACTATCGTACCGTGATTGATTGATTGATATGTGAAGTTTAACGTCCCAAAACCACCATATGATTACGAGACACGCCATAGTGAAGGGATCCGCAAATTTCGACCACTTTTCTGCGAAGCTTTTAGCAAACGATAACTTGGTGCGCTTTCAGCGCTCTTTCGTTCGCCAGTACCTGTTTCTGCTTGGTCTGAACCGTACAGGGAGGGGAACCATGTGTTGCTAGCCCGATTTATGGCGCGCCGGTAGCGTGTGGATATGTGGACCCGATGTCACACTACAGCCGAACTCACTGAGTACGCCAAGGTATATTCAACAAAAAAAAAGATTTCACACAAAGCTCATTTTTTTGGTAAACGTTATTCTGTGCTTTCAATAGCTGCACAAAACTTGTTGAAAGCACCTTGAACACGTTTTATATGTCAGATTACCACGGCCAAACCTGGCCACTGCACTGAAAACCATGCAGCGTACGCTCGAAAACGCAACTTAGGTCACTGTGAGTTCTAACAGTACGCGTAATCTTATGCTATCAATCATTCATGAACCTACGAATAACCACCTAGCTGTTCATGAAACCTGTTTCATAGGGCAATAGAGTGTCCGTAAAGAAACAAAAACAAAATAACATGGTTGACGCCTTCGTCAAAGAAATAAGTATAACACGAAAGTGAAACTTGACTGATAATTTTGTCGTGTGACGTCAGCTGAGATGATGTCATAGTAACGTCACCATAACAATGTTAATTTTAGCGACGAGTGCCGTGATGATGACATCACATGATGACATCATTGTATACAGAATTTTTATCATGCTGACGCCGATGGCAGACACCGACGTGGGTCGCCGGTCGATTGCCGCAATCGATGAGGCATATAAAGGTTTCGCCTCAATAATCTTACGCGTAACACCTGAAAACATTACGTCTGCAAGAACGACTCCCTCACTATGAATGAATGAATGGGAGACAGGGAATTAAAAAGCCTCGTTTTTCTTCCTTTTTAAACACAATGTTGATGAGCTTTAGGAAATGATGATGTCAATTAAAGTTAGGGAATCTTATTTCCTACGTTATGCCTGCAATGAATAAAATAGCCCCGTCGTGGTCCTCCAGTGGCTAAGCTACTCGGCTGCTGACTCGCAAGTCGCGGGATCGAATCCCGGCTGCACCGGCTGCATCGTTGATGGAGGCGAAAGGGCTGTAGGCCCGTGTGCTTAGATTTGGGTGCGCGTTAAGGAACCCCATGTGGCCATAATTTCCAGAGCCCTCCACTATGGCATCTCTCATAATCATATGGTGGTTTTGGGACGTTAAATCCCACATATCAATAGATCAATGCTGTGAAGAAAGTAAGCGAAAATAATATTTCTTAGGACTTTGTTTCGTTTCCGCGTGATAGCAGCGAACCTAAACGATAAAAAAATGGGTGATCCGAAAGCGCTATCCGCGTCTATTGTAGTACCTAATTATTTTTATTTTGTTGTTTCCGCGCTATTCCAGTATAAACCAAATATACCAGTCTTCCACCCTTCTAGGCTGTTTATAGTTCATTCATTGCTTCATTGGTTTATGAATAATATTGTTTTTTAGTGAGCCTTGCCCTGTGCGTGTTGAGGATTTCGTAATCTATAATGAAACGGCACCAATCCGGACATATTAATGATTTCGTTGTCACCCGCCTGAAGGGCAAAATCAAAAAGAAAACTTCTTTTTCTAGTACATTTATTTTACAGGCTTCCATAAAAGCAATTTTCGGAAAGGCAGCGATATTCAAAAAAGTAACCAAAGCTGGTCCTGAGGCTGCTGATAATGATATGTGCAAGGTAACACTTTTTAAACTTGGCTTCACTGCTGCAGTGAGATGTTTGCGTAGTATTGTTCTCTCCCATAGTAGAGTACCAAGTACTCTAAAGCGTTAACCCCTTTCTCTAAACACAGTATTGTCCATCTTTCTGTGTGCACATAAGCTATGTAAGACATATCTGGAAATAAAATTCTCTTAAACCATTCTCCCGGGACGGCTCTAAGCTCTCCCATAGAAGAGTGCCTAGTACTCTAAATCATTACCCAATTTTTCCAAACACACAGCTTATAGCTGTTCAATAGTAGAGTGAACCGTACTTTAAATCGTCAAACATTTGTTCAAAAAACAGAATTTCATAACACTCGTTGTGACGTTTTCTGAAATACAACATTAGGTTGCAAACACTGGTTTTAGAATTCCATATAAACACATGCGTCAAATAGCTGGCGCCTCGCTGCTCAGTGTGTGAACAGCAACAATGTATTGAAATATGATGTCTAAACCGGAAGCTGAGAGTGGCGTTGGGGTTTTAAGCTACATGATGCGAAATCAGATTTTTAAATAGACCGTGCTTTTAGGGGCGAAGCTTCGCAGGTCGTTCTTTCCTCTGTAGTAGTAGTAATATGTAGCCACCGCTAGTTTATGAGTTCCTCAATAGATGGCGCTGTGTGTATTAGTCCTTGGGATTAATATATCTAGACGGCGTTAGTGATTTTCATGACATATCCACGAAGTAACTGATGATGATTGGGGCAAAGCATCCATCCGTTCATACGTTTGTCTGCACGTTCCTGTGTCCACATGTCCGTCCATGCGTTCGCGCTTCTTCAGGTCCGCACATCTATCCACGCGTCCGTCTGTGCATCCGTCTGTGCGTCCATCTGTGCGTCCGTCTGTGCGTCCGTCTGTCCATCCGTCTGTCCATTCGTCCATGCTTCCGTCCATCCTTGGACCCGTTCATGCGTCCGTCTGTTCGTACAAACGGGCGGACAATTAGCCCCATTCATCAAAATTCACTCCGTGGATAGACTGCGATTTATTACGCTTTTCGTAACTGCTTTCATAACTGTTCCGTGACATCTCGCCAATGGCATGGCTGAGACAAAAGGAAGATGAACAAGAAACATTAGATAAAGAGGCTTACCTTACGAGCCAAATATTGTACACACATAATCACTCTTGTCTGGAACAGTGGAGCGCATGGATGTGGACGCTGTCTTTGGGCACAGCTGATTTCCCGAGTTAGTTATGAGCTTCTCTTCATGTCTGAGTTACCGCGCAAATTCTGAGCATAGAAATATGGCTATGTTAGATATACATAAAGGTGGCGGCCTTCGCATACGTTTGGAGCAAACAGCAGCTGAAGTGACTGGCTTTCCGATCTAGACAAGTGTGATTACGCCTGTACTTCAAACAGAAGCCAACGTACTTTTGCACTCAAAATAATTACAATGCAAGGATTCACGAGCCCCCAACTGCGCAATATTTTGACAACTGACCGAGCACAATCGAACAAAACCATTGGGGCGGGGCAGCTGCTTTGGAAGTGTCACTTTTGCTCACTTGCAGTGCAGCCTTTCTTCATTTAGCGTGTTGCATTGATCGTCTCCACCGGCAAGAACCCAACGGCCTTGCGCCGGCGAAAGCAGGCAGCAGTCACAGAAGTGGTTACCTACAGATTCTACGACCTTTTTTGGTGTCTCTCAAGTGTGAAGTCCGTACCTGACGCAGAAACAAATAAGAATAACAATCCACATAAGAAACGCGCGAAGCCACAATACGCCGAACTGATAGACCCCCTCATAGAAGACTGCTTGCATACGCCCCCCCCCCCATTCTTGGCACAATACAAAAAAGAGAGACAAAGAGAGAGAGCAATCATTCAACTATTTCGCCAAGTGCAATAATTCGTATTGTAAATTTCTGGTGCACATTGGATATTTCAAATAAAGAATACGATAAAAAGTGTTCTCTTGAGTTAAGGGGTTTCAATCTTTGTTGCTTCAGTCGTGAATAGGGTGTTTGTGTCTGTGTCTATAGATTCACGACCATTTTTCTTTTCAAGTTTTGCGACGGGTATGAAATGATCTTGGTACAGGCATTGGTTTCGGCTTCCTAAAGTAAACTGATGTCATACATTATTGTCACAAATGCGCGACCTCGTGGAAGTTTCACGCATGTTCGCTACATGCTCGAGCCACATGTAGCAGCTGTTGCCAACTGGCATTTACTCCGTCTGAGCAGTGCTTACTTTAAACACTGCAAAAGCTACGGGATATAAGGAAGTCAGGCACTCGCGCATCAAAGCATAGCTCCAGATATAGTTATCTTACAATTATCATGGTTGAAGTATTAGCGCTTGCTTTGTTTTGTGCTACGTCGCCGCGATTCGTGACTTGTTTATTTTCTGCGTTTACGTCGGAAGCCTCGCATTGTTGCAACTTTGCCCCGCCACGGTGGTCTAGTGGCTGAAGTACTCGGCTGCTGACTCGCAGTTCGAGGGATCGTATCCCGGTGGCGGCGGCTGCATTTCCGACGGAGGTGGAAATGTTGTAGGCCCGTACGTGTGCTCAGATTTGGGTGCACGTTAAAGAACCCCAGGAGGTCGAAATTTCCGGAGCCCTCCACTACGGCGCCTCTCATAATCATATGGTGGTTTTGGGACGTTAAACCCCACATATCGATCAATCAATTGTTGCAACTGTCAAGGGCGGCCACTGTGGTTACAAAGCAACAAGGCAACACCAGTTAAAGCGTCACACCAACCGCCTCGATCCGGGTATGAGGAGACTCGCTCTCTGGATTTCGTGCCGACTGGTTGTGTCCCCGCCATCTCCGACGACAGCGCAGCCCTGGCCGACTGTGCTCCCCCTACGCCATCACCTGACGCCGACAAAAGCTCTCGCCGAGTGGTGCCCCGCCCTCGGACTCCTGCGACCATGTCCATCTTTACCATCTTCTCCTTTCTTGTGGGTGTCGCTGCCCCTGCACCACGCTCTCTCCTTCCCCCTCTCTATCTCTCTACCTTTAAACCTATCTTTTTAATACCTTCTTACACCCATCCCTCGTGAGATACTGTAGAGGTGTCCTCCCCCTGAGAGATAGTTACGGGGCTCACTTTTCTCTTCCTTTCATTTAAAATCACTTACACACACCGGCTATGCGCTTGCTGCTCGCCAACTGTGCTGGCCGGAATGAATGAATCGTGAAAGCAGTCATCGGTGGGTACCATCGCAGGCCGCTGAGCAGAAAGCATCAGTTATGTGTTGCCGTCACTAGCGGAATCAGATGTCCACCATGCCAAGCATATGATGCCAAGCTTCACACGCTGAAAACTTTATCATGGTTCTTGAAAATAGCGCAAGATAACCACAAATTAGGTAAATGGCTTTCGATGCATAAGGGCATACACATAGGGCAAATAGAAGCATGACGTACGTGCCGTAGGGAAGAGAGGCGGGGGGAGTGTGCACCTCTACCATACGATGAGGGGGACGGGGACGCAAAGTCTGCATCGATTTAACAGAAAGGAGTTCACTGAGACGAACCTTCCCCCCTCCGAAAGGAAATTGTATGAATACAAGCGTCATGGAGGAACTTACGGACCAAACAGAGTTAGGACGACGACTGCATAAATTTCAAATCAACGGCACCAGTGGTGACTGATGGAGCCAGTTTTCATTTTTCTGTTTAGGCAAACAATTAGTACATACCTAAGAAAGTGGAGGCGTACTCAAGAAATACCAAATAGCTGCGAAAGAGGGATCACACAAAGACAGACAGATAGAGTGCTGAACTGAAAACTGTTTCATTGCTTGTTTCATGCATCCGAGCAATGGAAAGGGCGTTACATAAAATGTTGAAATGATAACGTTATAAAAATGCCGAAAAGATAAAGTCGAAGAATGTTGACGGAGAAATCTGAAGCCTGAGAAACTGAAGCAAGCTCATCGTATACGAAGCGAATGTCACAAAAAAACTATGAATACCAAACACAAAACCAAGTGAGTATAAAAATAGAAGCAATCTAGCTGGAAAGTTGCACGAGTAAAATCTACAAGAACAGGTGGTAAACAACAAGTTATAAAGAAGGCAGGCATTCCAAGCATTGTACAGTACTCACGGATTTAACCACGACATCAGCGTTTCTCCAGGAATAACACAAGCATACGCCATTGCTCGAGATCAAGGAGGATTGAAAAAAATGCTGGAGTGGAAATGATTGCGCAGAAGTGAAGCCGTTCCTCTGGCAAGATGGCGATTAAAAACGAAGCGTCTCCCTCGAACGCCCAACGAGTTTAATGTGGAAACTTTTCTGGGTCACATAAAGCTCCAAGTGCGTCTTACAGTTACTAGTTTTCCTTAGTGAGCCTCTAATTGGAGGCAAAGTTCTTTAAAGATTCAGTCATCTATACTCGTTTCTGTGTGTAATTTCATCGGGAACAACCATCTTTTAATATAGAACTGACGTAGCATATACATAACATATCGAAACCACTTGATCTTTAAGTAAGCACTATGAGAAAAAAAGCATGTTTCGGCCATCTTGGCAGAGGCAAAAGCTGGCTTCACTTCTGCCGGCAAGGCGTTGCGGGAGCTTCCACTCCAGCAATTTTTTCTTTAATCCTCCTTGCTCGAGATAGCCGTGTGATGGTGTGATGTGTATTGTCTGTAGAGGTATAATGTGCGCTGTGATATACGCATTCCAGTCGCGACTACGCCAGTACGTCGCGAATAAAAGACGGTGCAAGCGAAAGTGCGTGTATTATCATCATCACCAGTATCATCAACCTGACTACGTCCATTGCAGGGCAAATGCCTTTACCACGTACCGCCAGTCAACTCGGTCCTGTGCTCTCCGCTGCCTCTTTGTACCCACAAACATGTGCCTTGTTCTTAGCTCTGATTTGTCTTCCGCCCCATGAGAATACGGGCGATTGTATATTAGTGAAAAAATTCCTCACGTGCAAGTTGTCTTTATATTCTTCCTTCCAGTTGTTTGTTCCTTTCTCTTTCTCTATTTTTCTGTTCGCCTTGGTGGATCAATTGATACGACGCTTGATTGATGACCCGTTGGTCGCAGGTTCGATTCCGACCGCGGCGGTCGCATTTCGGAGGGGATGTAGTAGGGGCCCTTGTACTGTACAATGTCAGTGCACGGTGAACCAATTCAGGCGGTCCCAATTTCCGGAGCCTTCGACGACGGCGTAACTCATAATCGTATCGTAGTATCGCGACGTAAAACCCAACATGTCATTATTCTTCTGCCTTTCCTTCTATTTTCTTTCTTTCACATCGTGCAATGCTCTGAGCTAGCTGCTTTCTTCATGGCTTTGTTCGGACCTGCATCGATCTGCTTAGTAGCATAACTCTTCAGTGGCTATTCGCAACAACGACCGCCATGCCTATATTGATGCAGTCAGGGATGACACCTGGTGACGAGAAATGAAATGTAAACTCAGTGAAAACACAATTATATCGGAAACACCTGATCGAAGAGAAGCGCGCAATCTATGCAGTAATACTCACTACAGAAGAGTATATGCAAATGCACGTGTGAGAGACGCCTTCCAAGGGCCAATGTCACCGCCGTCAAGATTTTGGCGCACGATGACACTAAATTTTGTGAGATATTAAAAACTTCACTTGAAAAACGTGGCCCCGTATTTACATGTTTCTCTGCAAATTTTATCGAAAGACGATAGTCTTGTGTCTGGAGGGAGTGAACAGAACGTTTACGTGATGTTCTGCACGCAAAAAAAAGGGAGGGGGGGGATACGGGATTCTAGAGGCGCTGCGTGTGAGAAGGATGGCCTCCGACATAGGGAGTGCTCGGCGTGCTTGCAAATGGGGAAGCCATATTTTGTGGAATCCAAGGCGACGGGTATTCGCAACTTTCACAGATGGTGGCGTCGCCATGTGGCATCTGTCGTAACTGTCGTTTGGGGAATGCCCACGCAGCCACCCCATGCCAACATTCAGTCTACCCCACTTTGGCGGTTCTCTGGTACTTTATATTTTGTCGCTGGTGATTTCTACTGCGGCTATTCTGAATTCGGCAGCAAACTACCGAAGTCGCACGGGTACTCCGAGTCGTAGTAGCAATGATTTACTATTTATTGCTTTCTTGCTGAGATAGAAGAATCGCGAAATATGTTGGAGGCCGCTGTGCAGACGTCGTGCAGTCCAAGGCGAGGTTTCCTGCTTTGCACGAGCACGGATGCTCGACCTTCCCCGGCTGTGGCACGAGCAGCGTTTGCAAAGCTGTACGTGCATTCCTACAAGCCACCGCAGATGATGTACCCGACGTTCAAAACTTAATAAATGCGAAGCATTTCTTAGTGAACTTCGGCGACTTTGAGCGTATCTATATCTATCTATCTATCTATCTATCTATCTATCTATCTATCTATCTATCTATCTATCTATCTATCTATCTATCTATCTATCTATCTATCTATCTATCTATCTATCTATCTATCTATCTATCTATCTATCTATCTATCTATCTATCTATCTATCTATCTATCTATCTCGCCGCCTACGACGTTTAGCTCTTCTGGCCGTTTCAAAATTGGTATCGATACCAAACTTGTTATGGCACAACATGATTGTATGAAGAAGATATTTCACTAGTCATAACATGAAAATCATGACATGTATGTCATTAATGTCATGATTTACATCTCAGGGTCCTGCAGCTCCTCACGGTGGTTTCGTTTACATGGCATGTTGAAAAACTGGTATAGTATGACATGATTGCATGGCAAACACAAGCAACAGACCGTAACATGAAAATCATGACATACGCGTCATGTAACAACATGACTAAATCTCTCACTCATGGCGCGCACGGCCGTTTCGCTAGCGTCACATATACCGAATTTGGTATTACGGTACGTGAATTGATGACTACGGCACGTGACTGGTGCAAACATGATAATCATGATATGTATGTCATGTAACAACATGACTATATGCTACGCTCATGATGCGCTGGCGGCCATTTCTCTAACTCCACTTATACCAAGTTTGGTATTACAGGACGTGAATGGATTATGAAGGTATGATACGGGTGCAAACATGATAAACATAAAGTGCGTGTCATGTAACAAGACTGCATGCCACACTCATGATGCGCTCGTGGCCGTTTCGCTAGCTTTACATATGCCAAATTTGGTGTAACGTGAGGTCAATGGATGACAGAGATGTGGCACTGGTGCAAACATGATAATCATGAGATGCGTGCCATGTGAGAACATGACTGTATAGATGCCACAGTGAAGGCGCCAATGCATTTCGATGTGACGTGATGCGCGTGCACACCGGCCTTCATTTCGTCGCGTCACGCCGGCGTTGCCACGCCAGGCGCTGGTCCTGCTATATACTCGCAGGCGCGAGCCGCGCGGCATTGCTTTGGCGCATGCGCGTTTCAGCGTGTCCAGCGTCCCGCCATCACGAAAAAAATTGCCCGCAGCTTCCCTCGGGGGAACACTGAGGAGGATGCGGAGCATATAATTGGTTAACGGGGTGTTAAAGTGCGACTTACTTGGGTCGATGGCTAAATTGGTTAACGTGGTTGTGAAATGGGGTGTTAAATTGCGACTTACTTGGGTCGATGGCTAAATTGGTTAACGTGGTTGTAGGAGGGGGTGTTAAATGAGTGAACACGTACACACGTATGCGAAAGGGCGGCGCTGGTCGAAGGGACGTCGATCATTGTGTTTGTGGATTCGTTGGCATTCATTTCACGGCGACTTCGGACGTCGACGCGCCGTACAAACCAACGGACGAGCGGCAACTGAGCGAGCGAGCACCGACCTTGAGTATACACTGTAAGCAAAAGTTAGCCGAGATGGGAGTTTCTCCAGCACATGAGCCCACAAAACTCCCCTGCCCCAATTATTTACTCCATGGGAGGGAGTGAACTCGGCACATGTCATCGTAAAACGCCTCCTCCTTCATCACAGAGTTTATGAACGACATGACCTTGTTAAACTCCCCAGGGAGTTTCAGGTCACGTGGTTACAAACTCCCTATAGGAGCTTTAAAAACCCTCTTTGGGCGTGACGTGTGTGTGTGTGTGTATGTGTGTGTGTGTGTGTGTGTGTGTGTGTGTATGTGTCTGTACGGGCATATGTTTGCACGTCGGTGTGAAACACATGTGATTTGTGTGGCTAACCGTGTAAGCATCTGTCAACAGGCAACGAAATTATAAGTGCAGCGAAGAATAGCAACGACCGGTTGGTATTTACTAGGAACATTTCAATATATTTCGCACCTTAAACCACATTGCACATCGGTCCGATTCCTCAACGAAACGTCCTGAATGCCACGCTTCAAAGGGCCGAGTAACAAAAAACTTCGAAGAATAAATTAATGGTAGCAAAAGTAAGCTGTTACGATCGTCAGCGGCTGCTCCTGGAGTTTCAGCATCAGAAACTTCGAAGTGGTCTGAAGTAGGCTTCGCTCGACTACGGCAGGCTGGCCGGCAACCGGTCTGAGAGTTGCGCCGGCGACGCGCTCGCCCCGTCTCCGCCGATAGTGGCGTCTCGGAGTGTCACCGGTATTTCACCGGCTGTAACATCTAAGTGGTAAGAAGGCCTCGATATGCCGTCGGTATCAAGCCGGCATCTTATCGAACTCGCACTGTGCGCTGGCCACCGCGGCAAGCGCTACGAGCTAGCACCGACCACCGGCGATGCAAAGAATGTGTTTCACAAAAAATGAAGGCTGCTGGGATGTATAACAGTCTTCTGCGCCTTGCCACCGCAGCTGTCAATGACTAACTACAAGGCGAGCACCGAACGAGGCGGAGTACGATCGTCAGCGATTGCACCGTAAAAGTTCGAAGCGGTTCGAAGTAGGCTTCGCTCGACTACGGCAGGCTGGCCGGCAACCGGTCTGAGAGTTGCGCCGGCGACGCGCTCGCCCCGTCTCCGCCGATAGTAGCTTCTCGGAGTGTCACCGGTATTTCACCGGCTGCAACATCTAAGCGGTAGGAAGGCCTCGCTATGGCGTCAGTATCAAGCCGGCATCGTATCGAGCTCGCACTGCGCACCGGCCGCCGTGACGAGCTCTGCGAGCTATACATGCAATGCATGCGAGCAACGGGAACAGCGACTGCGAACCGTCTCATTCGTTTAAATCTATCGCTCCGTAGCTTAAACTGCGTGGACAGCGGACACCTATTTCCGTGCATGGGAAAAACGAGACGTAAACTGCACATCAGCAAGCATTTTGTGATCGCCAGCTGTCATTCATCGGATCACCGTGCCGTACTCGTGAGTGAGGCCTAGTCGTCGAACGCGGTAGCGGTGGTCTACCTCGGTTCATCGCTGGAGCTGCTGAATGTGCCTCGTTAATGTGTTCATTCAAGGCCGCGCGCACTTTGTGTATGATAAAGTGCATTTTACGGGTCCACAAACAGCACTGCTGATGCGAATTCAGCCTGTACGACAGAGCGTCAACTGATAAAACTTTTTCGTTATAGTAAAAAAATATTAAATATTAGGCAGGATTAGGATAAAAGGCATGTGTGTTGAAGTGCTTACATCAGACCACCGCAAGTTCATACTTACGCCGTGCGTATTTATTGCTTAATTATTAGAAAAAAAAGGCTTTTACCTGGGCTACAGGAGGTCAGAATGTGGTGCCTATATATACTCGGTGACTAAATGGTAGGTGTGTACTGCGTGTGGCAAACTGTGTTGAGTGCGAGTGTTGTGATATTACGTGAACGTTGTGATAATGTTTGTGTACTGTAATCATTGTTGTGTGTATTGTTGTGACCGGCGCCGGAGCTGAAGAGGGAGCGGCGCTCCTTTAATCTTCAAACAAGTAACCGAACGACCGGCTGCCTACTGTTAGGACCGGCGCCAGGTCTGACAATGGATCGGCGTTCCTTTTGATGTTCCTTTTTAGTCGCCAAACGGGTTGGCGGCCTGTGTCCGCCATGTATTGTTCCCCCCTGGCCGGAGGGTGCGGCGTCTTGCCGCCACGACACCGTGAGCAGTTCGGGAGACCACAAGTGCAGCTTCTTCTTTGGAAGATGACGGCGGCGGCGGCGGCCGGAAATCGTCCCGCTAATTGAACGAGTCGTTCGGCGACCATTTGAAGCTTGTTTACGGCGGCCCTTTCGATGGATGCAGTCATCAACTTCAGACCCCTCGCCCAGCGACACCCCTTGACGAGGAGGAGCCACGTTCGTGCCACATGGCCGTGCAGTGACCACGCTTCAATTTTGAACGTTCACGTGGACCGTGCGTGCTCGTCACCCTCGCGGGTAATGTGTGATCCGTGGTTGGACGGTGCCCTCTGTACGCGGTCCCCGATCTAGGGATCTGGGGAGGACAGACCCTTTATAATGAGCCCCCACGGCTCATTCGGTGTGCTTTTTTTCGAGAAGAGAACCAGGCAGAACAGAGCAGAACCGAGCAGAACCATGTAGAACCAAGCACCATGGAGCGCTATGTTAGGAGTCATGTAGAGGCCTGCCACGTTTGAGGGCTCACCGTGTAGGGAGTTCGCAATGTATATATTGTAAATAAACCCTCTTCAAGTCTCTCTTCCTCCTGCCTCGACAACTTCATCCCGGACCCCCGGTGTCTGGAAACCCCGGTCGCAACAACTGGTTGGCAGCGGTGGGATACGAGTCTGCGACGGAGAGCGACATGTACCGGAGGCCAGCCGAAAGCCCTGGAACTCGGCGGGATCGAAGCAGCGTACCACCACCGCACGTAATGGGGTGAGTGCCTGGCTTTGTGCTTGAGATATATCGAGTCTTTTAGCCTAGATTCGTTAAAAGATAGATATAACCAACAACTGCCTGGCCACTGTGGTTGTTATCTCAGCACAAGGCAGCACTGGATGATTATCTGAGCAAGTACGCTAAAGCAGGAAAGCTTAGATGATTCAATAGGAACAAGTGGTAATGTTTCAAAATTTCTAAGGGTACGTTGCGGGTTAAATTTTAGGATGTTGTAAAAAGCAGGAGTGAAAAATTAACAAGAAAAAGTAGAGAGGGATGTTGGCCACGTAGTGCTACTTGGGTGCTTAAGCTTGTGGTCTCCGCTGTGAGATTTGCCAGGCTTCAATTTCTCTAGACCCAGAATTGAAACGCTGGTGGGTTTGTGTTTTGTCACAGCTGAGCCAAAGCAAAGTAGTCGCCATGGATCTTACGAGATTGACAAGAGAGAACCTGCTGAACCTGTGTTGGGATCTGGAGCTAGATTTTAATGATGATATGCCTGCTTCTAAACTCCGCGAAGTGATTCTCGAAAGCAATAGTGACAATGAGGAAATCGAGCACTTCGGGAATATGTACTTATTGGACCAGGAGGAGGAAGTACAAAGGGCGCAAAGAAAGGAAAGATGGCGCCAGGAGGAATTGGAAGCTGAGCGCAGGCATGAAGAACATATAAAAAGGATGCAGGAATTAGATGAAGAGATAGAAAGGCTTAATTGTGAATTGGTGGCATTGCAGCAGAGTGGTCAATCCATAGATGTAGCGCACGAACGGTGCGATGTAGCGGCGGTGCCATTTAAGACCGAAGCGAAGGCTACAGGTCAGACATCTGTAGATGAAGTGCACGAACGGTGCGACGTAGCGGCGGTGCCGATTAAGGCCGAAGAGAGGGCTACAGGTCAGAAATTTGCAGATGTACCGCACGAACGGTGCGTTTCAGCAGCGGTGCCGTTTAGGGCCGAAGAGAGTGCTGCGGGTCTGATATCTGTAGATATAGCGGCGGTGCCGTTTGAGGCCAAAGAGAAGGCTAGTGCCTGTAAGGGAATGGAACAGGTTTTAACCCATTCTGAGGGAAAAGAGCTCGCGGTCACAGCAGGGTGTGAGGGTTCCGTGGTGGTGGAAACGAAGTTAAGATTAACAGAGTGTTCCATCGAACCTTGCAGCCCTGTAGACCATGTTGATGAGCGTCAGAGGCGGACGAAAGGCTCCAGGTTTGGCACCAAGGAATGTGCCAAACGGAGAAAGCGTCCGAAAAACAGAAGCGCGGCAAGGCTCGCGATCAGCGCGGCGCGTTTGACGAGGACCTTCAAACGGCGTGGCGGATTTGCGAGAAAAGGCCCGTTGTCTTCCCTGACTGGCTTAAATCGCATGCGTCTGAGCGGCCGGAGAGTAAGGAACAGAAGTGCGCAATCTACACGGCCGCGGTCTAACGATGAACTGATAGGCAATCATCAGGACTGGGCGCGCGAGATGGCGGAGGAGCATATCGGTGATGAAGAACGTCAGAGTAGGACGAAAGGCTCCCAGGTCCGCACAAAGAAGCGTGCACAGGGGAGAAAGCGTCCGAAGGGCAACAAAAAGGCAAAGCTCGAGATGAGCACAACGCGTTTGAGTAAGGGTTTCAAACGGCGTGGTAAAATCGCGAGAAAAGTGCCGTTGTCATCTCTGACGGGTCTGTATCGTATGCGTCCGAACCGCCGGAAAAGAAAAGCGCATCGTACGCGGCAGTGTTTGAAGGATAGATTGCTAGGCAATTATCCAGACAGTCCGCGCGAAAAATCAGATGAGCATGTGGGTGCTGGTGAGCATCAGAGATGGGCGAAAGGCTCCGTAGACGGCACCAAGAGACGTGCAAAACGGAGAAAGCGCCGTAAAAACAGGCAGGCAAAAATCGCGACGCGTTTGAGGAATGTATTCAAATGGCGGAGCGAAATTTCAAGAAAGTTGCCGTATCGCAAGCGTCCAAGCGGCCAGAGAACAAAGAAAAGAGAAGCGCATTGTGTGCGTAAGTGGTCGAGGGGCAAGAGACCCTTCCGTTGTTCTCGCGGTGCATTGGACGGGGTGCGGGGCAAAAGAGTCTGTGGTTTTCGAGGGGCAGGAAGCGACAGCAAGTCGGCTTCGAGGAACGTCGCGGGGTTCGGTAGCAGGGCGATTGACGCGTGTTGTAGACCCCGCTTCTCGAGAAAATCGTTCCGGGCGCGACCACCGCGAGTTCGACTCAGAGTTGTTGCGAACAGCTGTTAGCCTCTCGGAAAACGTCGACTCGGGACTGTTGAAAGGAACATTTTGTTTGTTTTTGTGATTTTGTAAATAACTCGTTTGTACTTTGTTTTCGTTAGCGCTCTATCATTTTGGTAGCCTATATGCGTTGTATAGATCTATTGGAAGGATAGTGACACGCATTAGAGCGTACAGAATTAGGCGTTTGTCATCGGCACCGGAGTTGGTTTGTATGCGTCCGAGCCGCCGGACAAAACGAAAAAAAAAAAAGCACGTTGGGTAGAAAGGCAGACCCTTTCGTCGCTCTATCGACGGCATGTTTGATGGACTGCGGGAGTGCGAGGTACTCAGCGAGAGTAAGAACGCAGGTTGTCAGCGCAGAGCTTTGCGGGGGTCGGAGGCGAAGCGAATGGGTTTTGCCATTGTTCCATTTCCCGTTCGCCTAGAAAGACCCACAGGACGCGACACCGCGCGTTAGTCCCAAAAAGGAGTAGACATCCGTGAGCTTTTGACGATGGTCATTAGTGGATTTATTTTGTTTTGAAATTTGCTTTTGACTGTTTAAGTTGTTTTGGATTTTAATGTGTTTTTTAAGAATCTCGTCTACCAAATAGTGTTTAGGTAACACATTTTTTGGTTTTGTTCATTTCTTGGGCGTTGTACGTTTAGCTAAGGTAAGCGTTGTGCGATTGCATAAACGACACGCATAGGAGCCTGCGTCATGGTAGATACGTGTAAATGAGCAGGAGCAACGTTATGAACTAATTATGACTGAGCGTAGAGACGCAAAGTTATTGCTCGCGAGATTTTTCAGGATTCATGCGAAACTTTTTTTGTTGTTCATTTAATGTTTTGTTCGCATGTGTCCGGTGTGTAAGAAAAGCTAGCTCGTGAGTTTATATGTATGCTTTGTGAAAGTGGCAACAGCAAGGGAACGGTTAGGTGGTATCTCCTCCAGGCAGGAGCACTGTGATGTGCGTTTGCGGATGTATAATAAAGATGTTCCTAATGCAGGTGCAGCACGGCAGTTATGCTTTCGTCTTCTCAAAAGGAATTGACGACTGGCTTTGGCGGCACTAAATTTCGGGAACTAAAAGATAGCGTGAAGTAAAATGCTTCATTTTATGAGTATGATACCTGGTGGGTTACGGCGGATTACTCACGCAAGCACTCGGGTATGCCACGGTGAGCGCATCACTTGACAATTAGTTTTCTTGAAAGCAGTTTGATGGGAAGATTATTATCGGATCGGGATTAGGAGTTTTGGTGAAACCTCAGAGAAACGTCCCGATTGCTGCTTTGTGTTTGGTAATACTGCTTAAGTAAGGTTGCTTTTGGATAATTTGTCGGACTCGACGTGTCTCAGTGCGGGCAGGGTGCTCTCCCGTGCCTGTGGTGGTGTGTATGAATGCTTTTCCCAGAGGGGAGCCACAAGGAACGAGAGGGAAAGAGTCCTTGGCTGAGCGTCATCAGCAGTGGCCTGGAAGACAGCACTACACAGCGACACTTCGAGCAACCTGTGCAGCTGGTCACCCTCAGGTCGCTTCTCCCGCCGGCGGACGAGCTGTTGTGACCGGCGCCGGAGCTGAAGAGGGAGCGGCGCTCCTTTAATCTTCAAACAAGTAACCGAACGACCGGCTGCCTACTGTTAGGACCGGCGCCAGGTCTGACAATGGATCGGCGTTCCTTTTGATGTTCCTTTTTAGTCGCCAAACGGGTTGGCGGCCTGTGTCCGCCATGTATTGTTCCCCCCTGGCCGGAGGGTGCGGCGTCTTGCCGCCACGACACCGTGAGCAGTTCGGGAGACCACAAGTGCAGCTTCTTCTTTGGAAGATGACGGCGGCGGCGGCGGCCGGAAATCGTCCCGCTAATTGAACGAGTCGTTCGGCGACCATTTGAAGCTTGTTTACGGCGGCCCTTTCGATGGATGCAGTCATCAACTTCAGACCCCTCGCCCAGCGACACCCCTTGACGAGGAGGAGCCACGTTCGTGCCACATGGCCGTGCAGTGACCACGCTTCAATTTTGAACGTTCACGTGGACCGTGCGTGCTCGTCACCCTCGCGGGTAATGTGTGATCCGTGGTTGGACGGTGCCCTCTGTACGCGGTCCCCGATCTAGGGATCTGGGGAGGACAGACCCTTTATAATGAGCCCCCACGGCTCATTCGGTGTGCTTTTTTTCGAGAAGAGAACCAGGCAGAACAGAGCAGAACCGAGCAGAACCATGTAGAACCAAGCACCATGGAGCGCTATGTTAGGAGTCATGTAGAGGCCTGCCACGTTTGAGGGCTCACCGTGTAGGGAGTTCGCAATGTATATATTGTAAATAAACCCTCTTCAAGTCTCTCTTCCTCCTGCCTCGACAACTTCATCCCGGACCCCCGGTGTCTGGAAACCCCGGTCGCAACAGTATTAAATGTTATGTAATTAAAGTTACGCTTGCGCATGTACGGCTGCTGACGTAATTTTTTTTCTCGGTCGATGCAAAAAATTTACTCCCATACTGACCTGAAAAAGTTCCCCTATGGACGTAAATAAAAACCCCCCTGGCACCATGCGAAAACCCCCTTCTGATGGGGAGTAAATTTTTTACTCCCAGAGACGGGTTTTTTAAAACTCCCATCTGGGTGTGCGCTAGAGGACAAGGTCATTTACTCCCATTTCGGCTTATTTCTGTTTACAGTGTATATACAGCGCGACGGGGCATGCGCTGTCAGCTGTCGAATGTTCTCGAAGGAGAAGCGCGCGCGCGGCACAGATGGCGACGGCGCGATGGCGCATGCGCTGTCAGCTGTCGAATGTTCTCGAAGGAGAAGCGCGCGCGGCACAGATGGTGGGCGACGGCGTGACGGCGCATGCGCGCGCGTCAGCTGTCGAATGTTTGAGAAGCGGTGCGGATGGCGCGGACGGCGCACTACAAGGCGCGAGTATAAGATGCTTCCGCATCTAAAAGGAAGACGCAGTGTTGCCTTGAGAACGCTTCGGCGCGAAATGCAGCATGTCGCATTTCGTGCTGGTTGCCGTCAGGCCGCGCCTACGGACGCTGGTCGCGCCGGTCGCGCCTGGCGTCTGACTGTAGATGGCTCACGTTTTGCTAACGTAGCGTCACTTTGCGCAGCGTGCGCGCAGGTCAACGCTACACTGAAGTATATTGGGCCCTTCACGATGCGCTCGCGGCCGTTTTACTAGCTCCACATATACCTAATTTGGTGTTACGTGACGTCAATGGATGACGAAAGATATAAGTAATACAAGCATGATAATGCTGACAGGCGTGACATGTGAGAACATGACAAAATACCACGCTCATATGGCCGTTTCGCTAGCTCCACATATACTAAATTTGGTATGACGTGATGTGAATAAATGACGAAAGTAAACGACACATCGAAACGTGATAATCATGACACGGAAGTCATGTGCGGCATCATTTACCTCCACCTCGTAACATTGTGCAGATTTTAAAGTGATATATATATCAACATTTCACATGCATGCTTCACATATAATCGATTCCCACTGTGCGTGGGATCTGGCGCTTTTTTCCTCCAATATACGCCACACACGCGTTTCTCAGCACAAAGTGTGGGATATAATACATGCTAGAGTCAATGACCTTCTCAACAAAGCCTTGACAACACGGCGGCTGCAGCCGAAGTGTTGTCAAGGAGGCTGCAGTTCCAAATGACGGGCACACCGGCAGCGGCAGGTGGCATGCCGGCTTTACGATCCTTCAAATGACAGCCATGTTGGGCTGGCACTAACGACCTCTCTAGGCGGGGAAAGTGGCGAATATGCCATCACGGTACCTTATAGCAAAATGCAGAAAGCACCCACTCTTCAGTACATAGCGTTGTGTTATCAGCGCCGCGTAAAAGACTATGTTACTTAGAATTCCATACGTATGCCTTTTAAACTATTAGAAAACACGCCACTGTTATTAACGTGTTGAGGTTGTGCTTCAGATACGCGCAATATTTCTCTTAATCGACAATACGCACAAATATGAACCTTCAACCCAGATCAATATTCACGGGCGGTGGTGAGGTGGTTGGATTTTAGACGTTTCGGGTGGCAAACAGACAAGTCACCAGATCATTTTTGCGTTGAAGTCTATGTGTCCAGTATTTTTGGCCTTGGTGTCTCCGGTACATTGTGCGTGAACTCGATCGTGGCGTAATTTTTGTGTGACACGGCCCCATGAAGTTTGAGGCCGCAGGGACGGCTACTCGTTCTTCCATAGTAGAGTAATAACTAATTAACAACGTTTTATAAATAGACAAGTCTATGTACGGCTACTCGTTCTCCCATAGTAGAGTAATAACTAATTAACAACGTTTTAAAAATAGACAAGTTTATGTACGGCTACTCGTTCTCCCATAGTAGAGTAATAACTAATTAACAACGTTTTATAAATAGACAAGTCTATGTACGGCTACTCGTTCTCCCATAGTAGAGTAATAATTGATTAACAACGTTTTATAGATAGACAAGTCTACGTACGGCTACTCGTTCTCCTATAGTAGAGTAATAACTAATTAACAACGTTTTATGAATAGAGTCTATGTGCCCCTTACTTCTAGGAATCTTTATTTTCTTTCGTACATTATGTAAATAAACTTTTTTAAACAGTGTGCCAATATTTACGTGCCCTTAATATTATAATGTTATGAAATTATGCTTTCTGTACATAATGTAAGTAAACTTTTCTCTAAACACTCTCCCAAGAAAGACTATCGTCTTTAAAACTTCACTGAACTCCCAAAGGAGTTTCTGCATGAGCTTACCATTCATTCATTCATGGCTATTGATATCAGTGCTTCTTTTGGTAGGTTCTACACATTGCACGAAGAAGAACCAGTAAGCGAAATTTAAACTGCATCACTCAAAGAATGATCTTTACGCCGTATTCACTTGCTTAAAGAATAAGTTAGAAGTGTGATATTTTGTTTGCAAGCACGTTTGCGATTGGATTACAAAAACACATATTTCCATAAGCAGCCGAACTCATGTGCATAATCAGTGCCAGCACGGTGGCGTTCCATCATTGCCTCAGCCAAGAATTGCTCAGTCAGTTAGCAGTGCATTTCAGCAGTTCTACTCCAACATATCTTGAATTCCGATGTACGAACCTTTGAAGGGTTATATTGCCTATAGCGGGACGGCTCAGTGCCCTTCCATAGTTGAGTACGAAGTACTCGAAATCGTTAAACATTTTTTTTCTGAACATACGGCTCAAATACACCCACGGGGCGGCTTTAAGCTCTCCCATAGTAGAGTACCAAGTGCTCTAAATCGTTTACCTCTTTTTCTAAACGCACAAGCACGAGCCCATGAGAAACATGCGTCAGCTTTAGCACACTTACCGAGAAGTGTTACGACATCGATTACGCTGAACACGCAAGAGATATTTGAAGCGAGTGGAGAGCGAGATAATTGGCAACCTTTCAGGAAAGCCCGGTTGAAAGGTGGGACCGAGCTGTTTTTTTTATAAATATCGCTACGTAAAGCCTCTAGATTACTTTTCACGGGAAAAGGCTACCTCTTTGGATGGCAAATGCAGAAATACCGGAGTCTGCACTAGTACCAATGATTATCCATAGCTTACCCAAAGAACTGCAGGTGCAGGTGCAAGTAACCTAAAACGGTCGAGGGTCCATTTGGATGCTTCAGACACATCTGTGCCAATTTTACACCGCAAATTATGCATAAGACAGGTCAGACTTTCCAAAGAGCACCATGCAGGTCTGGCGAGCATGTAAACCATCGTTTCTGGAATCGAATGGACAACTTTTTGTCTGATACCAGCAATGAACCGGAATCAGCCGTCTCGCATCTAGAAGCAAAACCAACAAACGACTCAGAGGGGGGGTCCAGTCCCACTTGACGACAAAAATTAAGAGTGTTTTTCTAACTGCCTTTACCATTGTTTGTATCAATCTCAACATGAATGGTAATGATGTTGATGCATAAATTACCAGCAGTGCATCTGTATCAGTTATAAATCAGCCCGCGCTAAGGACGACAAAATAATTAAGGGGAAACCGGTGAAGGTATACAAAGTTTTGACGGGACTAGACAAATATATGATGAGTGGGTGAGAGCAACCATTTATTACCAAATCCGCACGGATAATATCGACTCCCTTGTCGTTAAGGGATGGGACTATAAAGTTCTACTTTCGAGACCCGATATGAAGACACTGAAGTGATTGATTTATTTATATATGGGGTTTAACGTCCCAAACCCACCATATGATTATGAGAGACGCCGTAGTGCAGGGCTCCGAAAATTTCAACCACCTGGGGTTCTTTAACGTGCACACAAATCTGAACACACATTGCTAACGTTGCGTCGCTGTGCCCAGCGTGCGCGCGCGTCAACGCTACATTGGAGTATATTGGGCCCATCATCATGCGCTCGCGGCCAATTTGCTAGCCCCACATATACCAAATTTGCGGTTACGTAAGGTCAAATGATGACGAAATATATTACTGGTGCAAACAAAATAATTCTGAGACGCGAGTGATGTAAGAACAAGATAACATACCACGCTCATAGCGTGCTCGCGGCCGTTTCGCTAGCTCCACATATAGTAAATTTGGTATCACGTGACTTGAATAGATGACAAAGGTGAACCACACATCCAAACATGTTAATAATGACATAGAAGTCATGTACAGCATCATTTACCTCCACCTCGCAACGTTGCACTTGTTTCAAAGGGACATATCAGCATTTCTTATTCGTGCTTCGCATATCATCGATTTACACTGTACGTGGGATCTGCCAATTTTTTCCTAAATACATTAGGTTTGCATTTTTATAAATATCATGTTTGTAAGTACTTTTCATTGTGTTTTTTTTTCAATTTGATTAAAATTGTGGAATTTTCTCTTTATATCACTTAAGAATGCTAAGAGAGAGAGAGAGAGAGATAAAGATGCAAAGAAAAGCAGGGAGGTTAACCAGACGCACATCCGGTTTGCTACCCTGCACTGGGGAAGGAATGAAGGGGAGAAAAGAGGTTGCAGAGCGATAAGGAGCTACACACAAGCACGAGCACACTTGGGGGAGCACACACAGTCTACAGGCGGTCGCTCAGGTTTGTATGAATGCCAATTTTGGTGTTATGAATGCTAATTTTGGTGTTACTGCGGCCATGTTAGAGCCTTCAGACTCATTCAAGCTATATGATGCAGCATTTCGCCTCACAGACCCCCAAGAATTTTGTTAAATAATGAAACCCTTTTTTTCTCTCTGATTATGACTTCGTAATCACCAGTTTAAAGAATAAAACACAAAGTTTAAATAATTTTTGCGGAGCATTTATTGTGCAGGTTACAATAAAAGCTACTTTGAATCAGAAGACAAAGTGAAAGAAATTACCAGAGGTTTGTACGAGGTTTGTACGCATGACGTTAGCTGGATTGAGTGCTTCACATTTGGCTTCGTCATTAGTCTGCATCGAGAGCTGATGCTGGATCAACATTTACACAGTTTAGCGGGACGGCTCAATGTTCTCCCATAGTTGAGTACGAAGTACTCGAAATCGTCGAAATTTTTTTTCTAGACACCTTATTAGTGTAATTTCGAAAAGTTAATTAGAGCGCGAAAACTTGACACAATCACTCACACACGAACACACCCATGCATCAAACACACAGCGCTGTGTGTTTGATGCATGGGTGTGTGCGTGTGTGAGTGATTGTGTCAAGTTTTCGCGCTCTAATTAACTTTTCGAAATGATCTACCAACTAGCCCAACAACAAGTTCTCTTAGAACTATTAGTGTAAGGCCCACGGCACGAATTTATACCCTCCTATAATAATATGCCATGTACTCAAAATCTTTAACCATTTTTTCCAAAGAATCATCAACATAGCTTCGTCTCAAAAGCACTGATTTAAGCTGGGACGGCGTATTGCTTTCCCATCGTACATCGTGCTTCAAATCGTCAAGCGCTTGTTCTAACACATCGAGAGACCTTATGGTTCCTCATAGCTGAATGCTCTAAAGCGTTCGCATTGCATTCTGAACCCTTTCACGGCATCGATTATTAGATGAATAAAAGCCCATGTGTCAAAGTAGCTAGTGGCTCGTAGTTCCTCGTGTCGTGGTAACAAGGAGCAGCAACTAGGAATTTAAAATAGGACCACATTTCTCATTATGTTCACAACTGTGCGAAGGTATTGCTTCTTTATGGCTCACTCATTGTGTGGGTGAGAGAAAAAGAAGATAAAGAAAAATCGGGAAATGTAGCTTGTTTTACAAGCCAAACAGTGTACAGACTGAATCACACTTGCTTAGAGCACATAGCTGTGGACGTTGATGTCCGCAGCCGCCGCCTCACGTTAGCTTCAATGTTTGTTTCATACTTGAATTATAGCACCTGGGGTCTACCAAGGCCCTGTCATTATGAGTACGTTACGTAACATTACGGGGTCGGTGTTGCATAATTCTTCTGAAAATGCCTGCTGAAGAGGCTGACTGGGAGCTCCAGACAAGCGTGACTCCGTCTGTACTCGCAATACACATCAGACTACGTTGCAGTTAAAAAAATTACGGCACAATGAATCGCTCGTGATCCCAATCACACGACATTCCGGAAGCCAGCATTGCCCAATCGAGAAAACTGCTAGGGCGAACCTAAAACATGCCTTTTGAATGTTTACAGTGCATTGTTTCCCCGATTAGAGCGTTGCGTTCGCCGCCATGAAAGCCATGGACACACAGGCCTCACGAAAGTGGCTATCTGCAGATTATATGAACTTGTTCAGCTTCTCTCGGGTGTCACAACAACAAAATGCATATAAGCAAATAAGTAATCGAATTGAGATGCATGCTAATGCACTGCAAAAAACCGAACGAGGCTTCATGAGCCCGACAATTTGCCAGATTGAACACAATAGAGACGACATCATGTATACGCCCCCCCCCCCTTTTTTTATACCGCGATAAAAGAAAGATTAACTATTTGGCCTATTTGGTATTAGTAAAATTCGACATTTGTACCAACAAAATCGTCGCGCAAACTACTTCGATTTAAAGTGCTGTAGCTCCTCTCTATGGCTGAGATATTTCCTGGTGCCATCCCGCACTGAAAAAAAAAACAACAACGAAAAAACATCAGTTATGTTCAGTTATGTTTCGTCGTCGCCAGCGGGATCAGATGTTTGCTTCGCTACGCTCACCTAACCTAACACGCTCCGAATGTGATCCTGGTTCTTCGGAATGGCGCAAAATAGCCACAAATGCATTGCTGTCAATCAACAAACGTCGCCGTCGTGTCACGCTTTCTCCGTCTTTCCTCCAGAGAACTCTGCGAATAA
Organism: Rhipicephalus annulatus; assembly: GCA_013436015.1. Classification (NCBI taxonomy): domain Eukaryota; kingdom Metazoa; phylum Arthropoda; class Arachnida; order Ixodida; family Ixodidae; genus Rhipicephalus; species Rhipicephalus annulatus. The sequence goes on from WOVY01004932.1 coordinate 250,022, forward strand.
ACGCCTTTGTTTAGCCTTTGGTGCCGAGGTCACGGATTATATTCGCCCTTCCTTCCGCCGCTGCGTGGACGATTAGTCGTTGGACGATCGGCTATTTCGTTGGAGTTTTCTGTTCTTACTCAAAAAAGGTGCATTCGAACTTTTTTATTTTATTTTGTTTACGTACGTGGTTGGTTTCAGGGAAGCTTTCAGTAAGTGGTTTGGGAGGCTGGTGGGGTTCGCTGAAACTCATCTAACCCAGTGCTGCGGAGCACAAAACAAAGCTTAGCCGAGGGTCATGGGAAGGCACGGAGGTAGCGCAGCAAAATGAAAATAGAGGATCCTTTTCCCGATGCAAAAGCCATTGCGGCAACCCTTTCCTTCACCACCATCCCCACTTCCAGTCGTACATTACAACCTCGCCCCTCCCCCCTTCCAGGCGGTTTTACGGAAAAAAACATTGACAACCTTTCCAGGGGGCGCCAACCCGAGGACTCGGCTTGGCGCCCCCTCCCTAGTGGCGCCCGGGGCACTTGTACCCCCTTGCCCCCCCCTAGTTACGCCACTGGCTGTCAATCTGTCAGGACATAGCTATACTGCATATACAAGCGTCAATATAGAAATTACAGGCCATACGGAGCATGATGGCAGCTTCATAATTTCAAGCTGGACGGCACGAGCTGCGAGAAACGAAGCCAGTTGTCTTTTTTGTTTTCGGTACATGCATTGTATGTGGTTTAAAAAGTTGGTGGGAACCCCAAAAAGATCTAACAGCTCAAAAGGAAACATCACGCAGAAAAACAGACAGATGCAGCGCTGAAATCGCAATTGATTGGTTCGAAGACGAGCCTTTTTAGGGGCGAAGCTCCTTATGGCGTGGCTTGTGCGTCCCTCGTAGTACGTAACCACCAGTGGCACATACCCGAAATAGCGGTACTTACAATGTCTGCTGGATGGGGGCACTGTATATAATGAATACATGATGAAAATATGTGAGATGGCTGTGCTTGGAGTTTTCTCTAGACATATGGACGGACAAACGGACTGACACACGCACTGACGGACAGACAGAGGGGCGCGCGGACGGATGGACAGACAGAGGGATGGCCGCAAAAAGAGATGGACGGACAGACAGACGAATGAACAAACGGACGGATGCACCAAGGATCACACAGATAGGCGGACGCAAGAACGAATGGACAGACAGACTGACGAACGCCGCGCCCCACCAATCATCATTCACTCCGTGGATATGCTGTGATTTTTATGGCACGCATCTGGGCAGCGAAAAGGGGATCACATGAAATTCTGTGGTAGTCATGTCAAAAAGTAGCCGGAAGGAATAAAACGAAAGATTGTGGACTGCACAGTCTAAAAAATTAAAAATTGGAGCACACGTCACTGAAAGTAGTGATTACAAAAATAAATACTAAAACTATTTGAGTATCGAAATAGAACTCAATACATGAGAAAATTTCGCACGTGTACAATCATAAAAGAAATGTTACTACAGGAAGACTTGCACTCCAGGAATTGTATACCTCCTTATACGATAGAGAAAGTGAGCGCCTGTTAACACATTGGTGTGGCCCTGAATTGACTTGTAATATTATCGAAATGACGATTGCTTGTGTCAATTAGAAGTGTGAACAATTGTCACTTATAGCATGCGAGACATTAGTGGACAATGCCAAAATATTCAGAATTGAAGTGAATATATTCTCCCGATGAGCTGCCTCGAATAACGGTTTTAAGTACTATATTGCCACACATTCTGAAAGACATCAGATGCAAACAATGACAATGCCTTAATGAAACCACGAAAAGAATAAACAAAATTTCCATTTAGTTTATTGAGAATGTTGAAATCACAAGGAAAACTAACTACAGGAGACGGAAACATGACCAACTGCCTATGAGAGGCATTTGCAGGTCTTCAAAAGCTGGACAATGCGCGCGCCTCAGTTTTCACAGCCCCGCTGCGGAGGTCTAGTGGCTAAGGTACTCGACTGCTGACCGCAGGTCTGTGATCGAATCCCGGCGGCGGCTGCTGCTTTTTCGGTGAAGGCGAAAATGATGTAGGCCCGTGTGCTCAGATTTCGTGAACTATATAGACACCATCGGCTAATTTTGCCGTCACCGTCATGTTCCGGATATGTATACGTACTTCTGAATGAAAAAAAGAAAGTCAAGCGCGACATATCGGCGATCCGAAGCAGCGATCTCTCACTCCTGAGCCAGATGCGCTAGCCAGCACAGCCACGCGCGCCCCGCCGCGGTGGTCTAGTGGCTAAGGTACTCGGCTGCTGACCCGCAGGTCGCGGGTTCGAATCCCGGCTTCGGCGGCTGCATTTCTGATGGAGGCGGAAATGTTGTAGGCCCGTGAGCTCAGATTTGGGTGCATGTTAAAGAACCCCAGGTGGTCTAAATTTCCGGAGCCCTCCACTACGGCGTCTCTCATAATCATATGGTGGTTTTGAGACGTTAAACCCGACATATCAATCAATCAATCAATCAATCAATCAATCAATCACTTAATCGGTTTTTCACAGCAGCTAGGTGATCTACGTTGACAACTCGGAAGAGCTCCATGGCTCTTTGGAATGAGCCTCTCTTTACGCATGCAAGATTACGATCCCTTAATCCAACGTTAAGCATGCAGCTTCCAACAAAAATTCGACGAGGCGACGCTACTGCTCTGTGCAGACTATGGTTGGGAGTCGCGTTTACCCGTGCATACGCGTTCCGCATAGGTATGGCCGACACCGCCGACTGTGCACACTGCGGAGATGAAGAAACAATTCGACATATACTGTGTGACTGCCTGAGATACAACCTGGAAAGACAACAGCTTTCTAATAAACTAAACAGGTTAGATGACCAGCCGCTGTCAGAAGAAAGGATACTGCGCCATCGTCATGACTCATCGTCACAGAAGAAAGCCGTGCAAGCGCTACTGGGCTTATTACGAACTACTGGCCTGTCGGAACGCCTCTGAGTGGACTGATTTTGTGCGTGCGTGTGTGTCGGTGTTTTTCTCTTATTTATTTTTTAACTCTCCCTTTCTCTTTCAACCCCCTATTCCCCAACCCCAGTGTAGGGTAGCATACCGGGTACTAGCATCTGGTTAACCTCCCTGCCTTCCTCTTTTCTCGTTTCTCTCTCTCTCTCTCGGAAGACCGCATCAATACCGACTCGTCAGCGAAACGGAACGCGTATGCATGACGTATTCCTGAAGTGGTGCTAAGTCGCATCGACAATCAATCAATTAATCAACCAATTAATCAATAAGATAATCATTCGATGAATAAGTAAATTAATTCAAATCGAATTTTATGAGCAGAAAAAGTGAATATACAACGATTATTTGGACCGGTTTTCCTAAAGTGGCAAGGGGTCAGTCCGGTACAACGTGCAACATGTATGCACTGCAGCGAAGAGGAAAGGAATACAAAACAAATACATAAATGCGTGAATAAACACGCACGCATTTTATATTTTTATTCACACATGGTTATTCACCTGCAACTTATAGCTTCCAATACCTAAAACTTTATTGAAAAAGAACACTACGCAAATCAAAATATACCAACATACACACAGGTTCACATATCTTGAATTGATGAAAAAAAAAGGCTTGCATGTCAGGCTGAAAACATTAACAGCTGTAATATCAAGAGGGCTATATTTCATGTTTCAGTTGCATTACATTTCCGGCGCCCTCCACTACTGCATGCTTCATTATCACGCCGTTGTTTTGACAGGTGAAACCCAAATATTATTTCTACACTCTGAGTGTGAAGCATGCTTCACTCACTGAAATTGCAGTCAGTATGAGGAGAATCCTCGGTTTTCGGAGAGCGCTGGTTTAAACGTCTTATTAGGTTTACCCGTTTCGCCTATCGTAATACAGGCGAGAACAAAATTTAAGCAGAATGCGTTCTTGAAATATCTGTCAATGGTAGCGCATAGTTCATTGCATTTTTAAGTGTGAATACACTTTATAAGCGACCCCAAACCATCCACCGCCGTCGGCGGCGTCCGCAGTCTTCTCTCTATCTTTAAAAGAAAGAGGACTTGCCGGGCCGCAGCGCGACGCTCTTCCGAATAAGCCACGGACGCGACGCTGACATCGGTGTCGCTCCTCCGCTCTCCTCGCTCGCTGAAGCTGCGCGCGCACCCCTCTCTCTCGCGCGCCCACCTTCTCTCTCAGTCTCCCGTCGAGAGCGGGTCGTGCGATGGATGTCCCGGAGGCAACGCTACCATCTGGATATAAGGCGCGTTACTGACACCGATATATATATATATATATATATATATATATATATATATATATATATATATATAGAGAGAGAGAGAGAGAGAGAAGACTGCGGACGCCGCCGACGGCGGTGGATGGTTTGAGGTCGCTTATAAAGTGTATTCACACTTAATATGTATATATATATACTGGTTTTGATAATCTAGTTTTTAGCGGGCTGAGTCATTAAGAAAATCAGTACCATGGATACTCTACCAGCTGTGCTTAATTCGGCCATATTTAGTGATCTTGTAAATTTGGTGGTGCCGGACCGAACCAATGATGTCAACGCGAACACCTGAAATAAATTCATCTTTCTTTAGAAAGGGGAGCAAGGCGGGGGGGGGGGGGTTGTGTGCATTTTATGTCGACAACAACGCGTCACCTATGCATGTTGTTAGCTTTTAAGTGGCAGACCCTTTTCTTGCTTGGAAAACCCTTCTTCTAATCCTTAATTGATTTAAGGTGGTAAACGCGTTACGTGGCGATCGCCTTTGGTTTTTCCACGCATAAACAGCTTAACAAGGTAATAGTTTATGAACGTGCAGTGTTCTAACGAGAGATTCAGGGAAGGCAGCCCACAAACACCCATTCCAGCCCTCTCATGGTGCCAACACACTAGTCTTACATCACTAAATTAAATTTAAAGAATGAAAAGAAAGAAAAGCTACCACCATCGAGTTAGCTAAGAGGATTTGAAAGCATGAGCAGCCATTTCATCACGTCCTTATTTTATGTTTTTGTTTTTACTGACCTCTCACAAATCTGCCACTTGGCCATGCTCCCTCACTTCCGGTCCCCTATATTACTCTTTTTTGTTTTTCAAGGTTCGCAAAGGCCTGAAGACTTGCGGTCATCTTCGCTTCTTCCATTAGTCTAATATGACCAGGTATCATGCAGCCTTTTGGAAAAAAAAAAGAAAGCTACTCCGAAACTTGGCTTTCAGTGTCCGTGGCCGTGTCTTGAGATTGTGAAGGCGATTGAATTAGCGGAGATCTTCGCATCTTTTTGACGTCAAGGGCGCGGTGGAAAATGGTGGCGCCTTCGAAGTGTCCGCCGTACGATCTATATGAGTGTCGCTCTCTGACGTTACCGCGGGTCGCTGAAATGTGAACTAAATAAAACAGCTGGACAGAGCCGTACTATTAGGTTATCCTTTTACACGATGCCACTCCTCAGCCGTGTCTAAATAAACAAAACTGGAACAAAAAAAACGTGATTCAACATGCAACGAAAGGCTCCAGAAAACGAGCGACGTGTGGAGAAATCCTCTTCAAGTTACCCGACTTAAGACGCTGGTATTTCATTAATTTTCACCAACCACTTTATAAGTTTTTTTTTACTAAGAAAATAAAGGGAGGAATACAGTGGGCTGGAATAAATAGGGAAGAAGAAACCTGACATCCTTCGGACACTTCTTGAGCTTCAATGGCACAAGTGTGAGATGATACCTCGTGATCGGCGACTTCACGTGGTGGCGTTAGCGTTCGGGTGAGTCAAGATAAAAAAATGAAAACAAAAATAAAACTTAAAGCTTCAGCATTTTCAATTGGTGTTAGAATAATAACCCACTTTGAGATATTAGTATATAGTTTAGGAGTATGACCTTGTTTAACTAAGTGTACGTAATTTATGCGCCTGTGATGAGAGTTTAAGGGACGCCAGCAAAAAGTCGGCTCATTCGTCAGTGGGTACACGGCACTAAGCTTGGCAGCCCAACACTAAGCACAGTCGAGACGAATTGCAGCAGAAGTGATGAGGCGCATGTGCGGTGCGTTAAGAAAAGGGGGCATTCAATTTCCGGCGAAGTTTGCCGTCTGCAACTATAGCGAAGGTTGTCGTCGCAGTGCATGGGGAGGAAGTGAAGGCGACGTGCCATTTACTTCCGCGGAAGAAACAAAAGGCTGATGATAAAAGGTGTTTCGCGGGAGCTATATTCTTAGAGGACTGGTGCATGGAAACGAAACGTGAACTTTGCTTGGATCGATTGCCAGGAAACAGAAAAGCAAATGCGAAAGAAACACGCTCGCTATTGGTCCACATAACTTTTAGCAAGACACATGTTATGTGGTCTTCGCAAATGTATTGTGCTGCACTTGTTAATATGCGCTGATTTTTGCCGAGCGCGTCATGAGTAGACAAAGAAAATTGGGGGACCCTTAAGCTTCCTCTTTAATGCCTAGTTCACACTGAAACATCCGCTTTCTACAGCGACCGAAATTCCCCTGCCGCCGAAACACAGCGTCGTTCGCACTGAACGCGCCCCGCGCCGCCGAATATGCCATCTACTACGGGGCGAACGCGGGATGGATGCGCTGTCACCCGGTTGTTGTCGCGGCTCGCAAACGCTACTACGCTATCCGGTGGTGTATACTTCGACGATTCTCGTACGCAAGAAGCAAGAAAAGACAGTACTGCTTACTTTGCTGGCAAGTGGCTGTCTTGTAATGCACGAAGGGCAGAAAAACCACCGACGCCAGCGGCGTTGGTGGGTTCGTTTAGCTCTGCAAGACCGCAACAAGCGCAGTCACGCCAACAGCAAGCTCGGTCACCTTTTTCACGAAGTACGAAGGCGAAGTAGGCACAGAGTAGGTTAAACTCCTGTTGGTTTCAACATTCAGTTACGTGCACTGCGGCATAACAAGTGAATAGGGCTTGGCCGCCATTTTTCAAAGTTTCTTGACTAGCGCATAGAGAAATAAAAAAAGGTGCTAGCGCTCCTATTGGTCCGCGGTGACCGATTCGGAGGCAGACGCCGCAAAAATCGGTCCGAGAGTGATCGGCGCGGAGAGGGCCCTTTCGGTGCATCTCGCCGCCACCGAACCGGATTCGGAGCACTTTCGGCGGCCGGAATGCTCAGTGTGAACGCGGCCTTAGAGCTGAACGCGATAGCGAAACCCGGCTCCTAGTGCACCCTTCAGTCGCTAAGTGCTGTTGTTGTTGTTGTTGTTCTCCTATTGTTAGTGGCGCATACCCACTGTTGGGGATCGGCCAAGAATCGAGTAGTTTTAAAATTTACTGTTCAGATTTGGAATGATGGAGGTATAACAGAAATATTACCGATAGCCTAGGCAAGTGTGGTGCTTAATGTAATGCTTACAAGTATTTACATAAACGAATTTATTCTTAGAATAGAGCAATAATCTGATTTTATACGTATATAATTATGTGGACATGTTAAGATAATGAAGCTGGTTAATTAGTCAACCTATTAATTTCATCAACATAGTCCCAGACGGCCGCGCATACTGTCCCATTAGAGAAACCAGAAATGGAAGCTCCAAAAGACAAAATGACCGGCAGAGATAAGTCCATACCAATACCTCGCAAAGGTATTTCTAATAGGGTTTTTCGTAATGTGTTAAACCGCCTGCAGGTCAAGAATAAATGGTCTATTGTTTCCAGTTCATCACAGAATGCGCACAGTGGCGAAGGTGCCAGAGCAGACCTGTGTTTATAGAAATTTAGATTTGGTACCCGGCAACGCAGCCTTGTGATAGCTACTTCTTGTTGTCGAGTGCGGCAAAAGGCTCTTCGCCAGGGATATAATAAATGGCGATATTCTGTAGAGTTTGTTAGTGCTGAACCTGTAAAGACTTGCATAAGCGTACGTCTGCGGAATCGAGCAGCAGTCACATAAGCAGATGATGGACAGAGTGGTAGAATTGGTTCGCTGATTGACGACTTAGCTAAGGAATCGGCAATTTCATTCAGAAACAAACCTTTATGTCCAGGCACCCAAACTAATCGTACTTTTCTGAAATGCACAGGTACTAGTGCACGGAACGCCCTTGTTACGTGATTATCAGCACCAACAGAAAGTGCTGCACAGAGAGATATGGAATCTGTTATTATGACAGCTGATGTAATTGCTGTATCTAACTTGCGTAAGGCGAGCACTACTGCCAGAAACTCAGCCACAAAAACGGGTATGAAATCGGGTAGTCGAAGGGAATAAATCCAATTTAAAATCGAGCTGAATATACCAACGCCTGACTTTTCGTCGTATTGCGATGCGTCTGTAGCAATAATAACGTTCTTTGTATTACGGCGCAAGTGATCTTGTAGTAAACCATCCAAAATATTATGGAGAAGTAATTTGGCATTATTAGGAAAAATGGCATCGAATTGAATTTCCACCGGGGCTGAATTATCACGACTCGGCATGATGTCGCATATACGTACGTTTAGAGGCTCCAGTAAGTTTTGCACAAATATAATTTGTGGCGTGTGAAATCGCGGCCATCTAGCAGCAAAAAATGATTCCGGGGTGGAAATAAGGGCTGTTTCTGAATGTCATAATGGTGATTCATAAATTCTTAAGAATGTCTGAACAGTCAGAAGGCGAATTCTACAAGATGGTGGAGGGACCCTCGATTCGAGATACAACACAGTGCATAATTATTTACGTGTGTTGTTACATACACACGCACGCGCACGAGCACGCACCCAAGCACGCGCGCACTAGATTGGACACTGCAGCGCGCGCTATTATCGCAGATTGGCCTCGTTTTCGTCGTGACACCTGTCAAACAAAATGCGTTAAAGGGGCCCTGAAACACTTTTTCAAGTAACCATGGAATGGATCCTCTAGAAGAGCTTATTGCCTCACGAATTAAAAAAACGCAAAAATTTTAACAATTTGTCCAGTGCAAGTGGAGTTACAAAGGTTTGTCGCATGCTGCAATTGCATTATCTGTTTACTCGTCCCGACGAAGAAGCTGGAAGCTAAGCAGGAAGGGGTGGCAAGGCAAAAAAAAAAAACTACCGTGCCTCGTGACCTTGAGCACTTTTTTTCTTCGAGTGCGCGGCTTTTTCCGTGTGATCGCGCGCGCACGCGTGCACAAGTAGCGGCGTCCCGTGGCTATCTCGGTAACTTAATTTTTCGGGCGCGGACGCACATACGATTTTTCGCTCACAACCAACCGGGTCAACGCCGGCGGCGGGTTTTTTGCGACACGAGCTCTTTAACGCTATCGCGTTACTGTCTCTGTTTTCCCGCATAGCCCACGCGTTGAATGCGATAGGAAAGATTGTAACGATATAAGAGTTAAGGCTCGCGGCTGCCTTTTCGCGTCTCATCTCGCGTAAATCTACTAAACGCTGGTGTAAAAGAATACAGCCGCTCCCGGGAGAGACGCGGTTTCCGCGCAGTCTCTTTGCGCTGAGAGCACAGCGCGTATAAGGGTATGTATACGGGCCGTTTGCTGTTGTCTGCCGAGAAAGTGCGCGCACCAGCGACCACGGCCACGTTCTATTAATTGATGTTAACCGTTTCTGCTCAGGTGACACAGCCCTACAGCTACTCCGGCGTCCCTTCATGCTCCCTCAAGATGGCCGGGGCATTTCCTCTCCACTTGAGCAGCAACCATGGCCGCGCACGCGGGGCGTTGCTAATGCATGCGCCCTCCGTGCGACGAAAATGGGCTGGATTCTTTTATTTCTGCTTCAACCGCGTTCGCGACCAACGCTCGCGCTCTTTTACCCGCGGCAGAACATACGATGCTCCGAAGATGTTGTCAATCTGATCATTACACGGAACGTCAAGGCGATGGCGAAAACCGGTCGAGAGATTGTCCGTATAAGAAGTTCACGATATTCACTGTCCACGATTATTGTCCATATAAGAACTTCACGAGTGAAGGCTTTTTGACAGTAGACTCTTATACACACAATCTCGTATCCACGATCAGGGCCCCTATTTAAAAAAACACGTCGTTTGGTGATTTGCTCGAGAGAGCACTTGAGCTACTCGCGATACGGGACACATCATTAGTGACGCTAGCCGAGCGATGTGAGAGCGCACTCGCGAGGGAGAGATTTCGTGAATTCGGCCCCATGTGTGTTACAAATGTGTTCTCTCGGCGCAGGCTGCGTCACTCTACCAAATACGTATTTATCTCGCAGCTCGTTTTAGATGCGGAGCATCTAATACTCGAGGCTTGTAGTGCGGCGCCGTCCGCAAGCTTCCTCCTCCTTCTTCCACCATCTGTGCATCCCTTCCTCCTCTACACACCGCGCGCGCTTCACTCCTCCACCATCTGTGCACCCTTCCTTCTCTACACACCGCGTGCGCTTCTCCTCTTCACGAACATTCGCTAGCTGTATAATGTAGCGCGCATGCGCCGTCGCGCTTCGAGAACATCGGCAGCTGACGCGCGCGCATGCGCCGTTGCGCTTCTCCCCCTTCTCGAACATTCGACAGCTGACGCGCGCATGCACCGTCACCCACCATCTGTGCCGCGCGCGCTTCTCTCCTTCGAGAACATTCTACAATTCTCCTGATTCTCCAGTGGACGCGCATGCGCCGTCGCGCTTCGAGAACATTCAACAGCTGATAGTGCATGCGCCGTCGCGCTGTATATATACTCAAGGTCAGCGCTCGCTCGCCCAGTTGCCGCTCGTCGGTTGGTTTGTACGGCGCGTCGACGTCCAAGGTCGCGGTGAAATGAATTCCAACGAATCCACAAACACAATGACCGACGTCCCTTCGACCAGCGCCGCCCTTTCGCATACGTGTGTACGTGTTCACTCATTTAACACCCCCTCCTACAACCACGTTAACCAATTTAGCCATCGACCCAAGTAAGTCGCAATTTAACACCCCATTTCACAACCACGTTAACCAATTTAGCCATCGACCCAAGTAAGTCGCACTTTAACACCCCGTTAACCAATTATATGCTCCGCATCCTCCTCAGTGTTCCCCCGAGGGAAGCTGCGGGCAATTTTTTTTGGACACTGCGGAAGCTGTTAAATGAGTTTTTTCATTGTGCCGATTTATTCTAACGCACCATTTACACTAATTCCTGTATAGCTATGCCAATCCTGCATTTTTATAGAAGATATAATGGCAGGAGTGTGAAATCCATCACGACAACCCCGTTTCGGACAATACATTCCTCTAAGTTAATTTTGAAGGTAACGAAGTTGCGTTCAACTATAACCCATTCAGGCGCCGCGTCCACATATGTGGACACAACTTGCTTATTATGCCAGTTATTCAGACGAGTGTGAAAACAAAAGCACTACACAATTGCACCTAAGATCAATTGAATCTTCTACATTATCAACGCGGCTTTTTTTAACCTGATGTGCTGCGTAAACTTGAAGCTGATTATTTTAGTGAAATCCCTGTGATGTTCGGGGCGTTGCTCGACGTGCCATGATCGAGGACCAACTTTATAAGTATTATTTTTGTTGCTCAAAATGAACGCAGCCAAATACTAACTGCACGCGCATTTCGGGCCTAAGATTTTTATCAGTGAAAATCACACATGACTGACTGCAACATAAATAAATATTTAAACATATGCAAATTAAGAATAACCAGCAAAGCTCACCAAGAACAACCTATTTCTTAATTTTATAAGGATGAATTTCAGGCATCTCCAAATACTCATCGTACACGCCTTTTGGTTGAATCTATCCCTTCGAGTGGCGGTGTGTACAAATGCATGTATCAACCTCGAATTCGCGTCGCGGACCACGCATTCCTTCAAATCGCTTGAAACGCAGTGTACGCATTTCAGAAGGCCTCCTGAGCGGACTATAGTGCTAATTTAACTTAACTGTTGTGGGGTCTCGGCGCGGCGAACGCGCGCATCGCCACGCCACGCTCTTGGAGTGAACGGACACAGTAGACGCGGTCGGTACAAAGCACACAACATACATACATTTATTAACTAATTTAGACGACGATATCGTCCGCCGAATGGTACATCAATTTTAATTAACACTAAACCATACAAACAATATAACGCAGTGACACACTAAACACACAATAATATGATAAACAAACACTAACACACTAACACATACCCAAGGCGGCGTCGCCAACGCCTGACTTTCCACGTGGGACCCCGGCGCGAAGCCCGCGGTGCCTAGCACCGGGGATCCACGCTCCAGACAACCGTTGGCGGCAGCCGCCACGCGCAGAAGAGGCTCGCCCAACGCTCGCCCACCACCAAGGCCTGCCCTCCGCCAGGGGCCACCGCCGGCGCCACCACTCTACCAACAATGGTACTCAAAGCGAACACAACGCCATCTATCGCCCGGCGGTGGTCACCACCGAAACGAAGCCTTGGGGCGAGACACGTGCGCCACGCGGCGCAGACAACTTTACAGGAGGGGGGTGTCAGCACCCCCACATTGTTCAGCATATTAGTGTAGAGGATCACTTTGCTGGAGACATTTCTACGTTCGACAATCGTTCGTCGAGCACCCCCCCCCCCCTACTTCTTTCTGCACCAATGTAAAGAATATTTTGTTTTACTCGAAAGAAAACAAAAACTGGGCTTCGAATATTCGATCACTTGTACACATGCACGTAGATGCTAACCTGATGAACGCAACCGACAATGATGCAAGGAAACTCATAGGGGATATTCCTTGTAGTTTAAACTACAAGCGTAGTGATCACGACGTGAAATAAACGGAATTCAAGGGCACGAAACGTCGAGTAACCTCTTGTAGGAATCGAACCCGCAACCATCGAATGAAGCGTCTGAATTTCATGCCATGCCAATTGAGTTTCAAAAGTAAGCGTTTCCCTTCCACGTTGTTGAGGTGCTTTTCTGCGTGTAATCCTGAAAGCTTTAGCTATAGCACTAAGCGTAGCAACGGCGGCGATTATAATCTGGAACGTCGCCAAAATGGTATTCCATTTGGGCTACATTCCATTGGTTGCCGTTGGTATCCATGTCTCTATAGATACATGAGTACCAACGACCACTCTTCAGGGTAGCAAACCGGTTCTTATACGAAGTTCACCTCTCTTTCTTTTTTTATCTATTTATCTCTGTCTCACTCTCGTACATCCTATTTCATTTCGGTTATTTCTTATTACAATTTCTGTGCTTAATTTCTCAAAATTTGTATTACATTTTATGTCAATATTACAACGCTTAGCACTCACAGAAAACAAGCTTCATATTTTCCGGGAGTTAAATCATATGGTTCATTCAATAACGAAGGACGTACAATCTTCCATTATTTCACAGTTTGACACCACAATAAAAAACAGCAAGCGCTCACTTTAAGAAGGGAAACATATTCTGGTTTCTATTTTCGTCCCACGAAACATATCGAGCAACGCGGCTGTTGTCGCCGGTGTCACCCACTATCCCAGGTGATCAATAATAAATGAAGGAATCTCAGTTGACATGAAATTGTTATAGATCACGCCCACCGCACATACGATATTCTCGAACCGGCGCCAATACCCCTGAAACAAAATTTGAACTCTATAGCGGATCATATTTGATTCATCGATTGCCGACCACTCTGGCTGAAGGTCACGCCTATAGAAACACTCAACTGTTCCTACGGTATAACTCCACGAAGTGAGTTTCCGTAAACGGTTCAAATTCTTTTTCCGTTCTTCGTCCATATTTTTGCGATGTCGTACACGTTCAATACCACGAGGAAATGATAAAAAAGGGTGGACGGCTGCTTATTTAACAGTGCGGGCATCATTCTAGCAAGAGTTCTTGCCACACGCAGCAAAATGTAAAAATAATTCACCACCACTTCGCGTTCTATAGAGTGTAAAGCTCAAAGCATGCCGTGCAGTAGCCCGGGAGGGGGGATACCGCCCCCCCTTCTCCGGTATACAGATAAAGGGGATGTCCCCCCTCCCCCCCTTCCTCCCCGTCCGAAAAAAAAATCCTTGTTTCGGGCCTGGCTCAAAGTGTTAGTGTTACCACAAGAAATGCACTTTGCTTTCGGGCCTGAGCTACAATGTGAATAGAGGGCAAGTTACAAGATTCTGTCCCTCACTACGCGCCACCAGAAGTTCCCTATACGACGCTTAAAATCTATAGCCATACGGGCTTTCCTGCGTTTTTCGGCTACTTAATTGTGGTCTTTCATGCTGGCAATCGAACCCGCTTCATTCAGCTTAGCCGGGGCAAAACCTGGGTCCCTAAGCTGACACAGTGACCGCGCTATAGCGGGGCATATGCACTGCACTTCGTCAGCGTTCAGCTGTTATGTCAATAAAAGCCTGCCAAAGCAGCGTACACTGAGCGCGTTATCTCTTCTCTATCTTTTTCTTGTTTTCTACTGAGTTTCCACCGACTGACTGCTCTTGCAGATCACTTGTGACCATGATAAAAACAAAGCAGGAAGAATTCGTGTATGCATAATTTGCAATGATTGCACTCTCTCTGTTTTCAGGTACGTTATTTTCTCTTTTTGTTTTAGATTATTTATTACTTGGAATGCCAAAAAAATTGTATAACCAATCCTTGGCCAATACCCCTGAGCGGGTATAAGCCATGGTTGATGCATCATGGTCATCGTCCTACTATAATTATTGTGACAGCTTAGTTGGAACGGTCTTAGAGCTGAGTATTATTTACTCATTTACTCATAGAAAAGCATGTTACTAACGAAATGAAACGCAAAGTATTACCACCGAAAATTAGGCATGAGTCGAAATCGCTTATTCAAAAATTTGAAAAAAAAGGCAATGTATAATCCACTAAGAATACTTTGAAAAACGGCGCCAGAAGAGGAGAAAAGAATATTTCAACAGAAAGAACAAGCTTCCGAGCAGGTGAAACAGATTACTTGTCTCGAGATTATGGAGGGGAACGAGAAGTACCGCCTTTTGTAATTAGAAAAAAAATTATGAGCTTTAGCTTCGCTCAATTGTATGGATGAGAAATGAAATTTGTTAATTAAGTGTCGCTGCCACTGCGAAAGCAACAGAGAATGAAGACAGCAGATAAAAGTACACAAAAGAAAAAAAAAAACGTTGAGAGTGTTTGGAGCGCAAGGAACAAGAAAGCTGAGTTGGAGAATCGGAAGATTAATCTGTTTCAAGAACGAAAGTCGCTAAAGGAACCGCTAATCAGGAGAAGTGAAAACATCGATTGAGAATTCGCTTTTAATATGCCCGAATGTAGACAACATAAATGACTCTCAGTGATCACTGACAGCGTTTGCTTTTTACTCGCTGTTAAATGTAATAGCGTTCTTCTCATGCTCCATTCACGCCGTGGGTGCGTGAATTCACGCTACAACATGGGCTCAGGCATGCATGTGATAAGCTACAGTACACAATTTTTTAGCACGATCAGGAATATTTTATTTTCATTTTATTTATTACATACTGCAGACCTTTAGGTCCAAGCAGGTGGGCAGTTACAAGAGGACATAGTCGAAACAATAGGTGGCATAAAGATTGTTTGGGGTGAGTGTTTCATACACTCATAGTGAACACAAGGAGCGACATAGCAAATTATTTCATAATAACGCATGTACCAGACAAAAGAGAAAAAAAACACCACAAATTCATACTTCATATGTCATGCGATTGAAGTAAAAATAAATACATAATAAATACAAAACAATCAACACAATTATTTTCACTGTTCAAGCCAAGAAAGTAATAAATACATAAGTATACAATAAGTACAGCACATACAAGATGAAAAAGAAAACGAAAAGAAAAGAAAAACGCTATAATAAACGATCGAAAACCTGAATTTTCAGGACAATGCTATTTAGAGCGGAGGTGAAATAGATTCTCTGAGGATGCCCGAGTTGTTCCGTTCCACTCTGAGACCGTGCGTGGAAAATATGAGAACTTAGAAGCGTCTGTCCTGCAGAAATAGGGTGTTAGAGATTTGGCGTGATGATGCCTTGTGGGTCTGGTTTATAACGATCTCAGGTACGGCGATGGGTCAATCGCAAGTTTGTGGTTCAGAAGAAGAGAAAGAAGGTCAATTCTTATGTGTTTTCGACGTGTGCTAAGAAGGGAAATGTCATTGGCCTTCATTATTTCAGAAGGAGAGTCGACTCGTGAGAACTTGTTAAAAATTAACCGGACGGCTTTCCTTTGTATTGTTTCCAGACACAACTGCGCATTATGCGCAATATGCGCAACTGCTCAAGACGACCATGTCATGTCAAGACGAAACTGGTTGTAAAAATAATGTTTGCTCTGATCTACGCGTTCGAACTACTACCCGAACGAAAGACGGTAGAAAAGAAAGTATGTGTTTTACGTAGCCCCGTATATCCCCGTTTAAGAGATAGGTCATAAATACAACCCACTAACAACTTTTGGGCTAGCTGTCGAGTACCGGTACCGCTAGACCAACGCAGTGGACAGTCGAGGAGATACTAGAAGCAGGAAATAAAAAAAAAACGGCTACATAAAAGTCAGGAATGCGGTGATAATTGCATCACTCAAATGGCTTTTCTCTCGCCCTTTTTTGTGTGAGGTAAAATCCTATATGTGCTTCCAATTACTGCGCTTTTTTATACAATATGTTCCCATTGTGATATTTACAACAATTACAAAAATATACAATTAAACACAAGGAATGACTTTTTCATGCTCATACTATGTATCCGTAAAAGCTATTTAAATGTTGACACAATCGCATTGTCCGCATAGCATAAATGCTCGCACAAGCTGACGGATGTCACGTAAAATGCAACCGAAAAGGTTCACACATTAATAGAGAAGGGCTATGGACCACTAATTATCGCTGGCTAGAAGTTCCGCCAGCAGACAGTGGACATTTGCAAATTATCTTCTTGTCCACCGCGGTGGAGCGGTCGTTATGTTGATTGACTGATGACCTGAGCCACGCGAGTTTGATTTCAGCTATGGTGGTCACATTTCGACGGAGGTGAAATGGTAGTACTGTGGGATGTCTGCGCACGTTAACGAACACAGGATGGTCGAAATTTTCAGAGCCCTCCACTACGGCATCTCTCGTAATCCTATCGGTGTTTTGAGACGTGAAATCCCACATATTATTGCAAATCATTTCATTGAAGATTGTGGTACACTGTCTCCAAGTGTCGAGGAAGACTTCGCGGAGCTTTCGTTCCCACTTCGGGGTCAATGCGATGCAGAATGCTACCTTGAAAAAGCGGCAACTTGGCGTACACCTAATAATAATAACTGTTAGAGTTTTAAGCCTTCAAACAAGTATAGGACAACGAGGGACGCTGTATGGGGGTGCACCGAAAATATCGACCATCTGGTATTTCCTAACGCGCGCCTATATCGAAGTGCACACGTCTGTAGCATTTTGCTTGCATTTAATTCAGGCCGCCACGGCCGGGATTCAACTCCGTGTCTTTCGCTTCAGTGGTCCAACACCCTAAAAGGCCTGACTGACCACTGTTAGGAATTCGCTTGTTCGATGGCATCCCACCACTGCCACCACTGTTAGGATTTCCCGTTTGTTGCGATGGTAGCGGTAGCCGAAAGCGTCGAGCAGTCGAACGGACTTCACTGAAAGCTTCGCCCAGAGGCGAAAAGGGGAGGCAATCAGTTTTGAAAACAGCAACAGGTAGAAATGTTTACTATACCAGGTTATAGTTCGTACAGAGCCGGCCAGCACGACAACGTCGGCTGGGGCAAAATCCTTTAAACATGGGGCCAGCACGGCCTTAAATAACGTCTTTCGTCCCTTCTCTCAGACCGATTCCTAGGGATCGGCGGAGGAGACGCCGACATACCCGGAACTACAAGGTGGCTCCGCGGAGGAGGCGACGTTATCCCCGAAACTGCACGGTGCCGCCTTCTTCATGGAAGGTGGCGCTGGGAGGGATGGCTAAAAGGGAAAGTGGCAGGTCAAATGACACTCCTTGGTTTCGTGTACTTGTGGACGGGAGCAAAGGCCAGAGAGGAAAACCAGGCAATGGTAGAGTGTATATCAAAGGACATTCAGGAGTTAGGAAGAGAGTGCGAGATAATTATACTGGGAGACATGAATGCGCACATAGAAGATATAGATGGGTATACCGACCCGACAGGCAAAATGATCATGGATATGTGTGAAAGGCTTGATTTGATCATTTGCAACAGTACCGAAAAGTGCGAAGGGCAAATAACATGGGAGGTAGGAAGGCTTCAGTCGACGATAGATTATGCACTGATGTCACATAGGATGTATGATAAGCTCAGGGGAATGCACATAGATGAATGTGGCTCCAAAAGTCTGGGTAGCGATCACAAACGTATCAAGCTAAGTTTTGGAAGAGCAGTGAAAGTGGGAAGGAGACAAGATGAGCAACTACAGGAAAATTTTTATTCAGAAAGGCAAATTGAAATAGCCACTAAACAAATTGAGAAAGTAATCACGGAGGATAATAAGACAGTGTGGACATACACGAATCTAATTAGACTCTTTGAGTTAGAGCTTGCTAAGACGCGTGAGAAGTCACCCCGGAAAAGAAGACACAAACCCAAAAGTTGGTGGGATGAGGAAGTTAAGAGAGCCATAGCAAAACGTCAGGAAGCCTCTAGGGAACACAGACATGCTAAGCAGCGGGGTGAACCGACAGATGAAGTTGAAAGAAAATGGGCAACCTTTCTAAGCTGTAGAAGGGATGCATCCCTTCTGATTAATGAAAAGATTAGAAGGAAGGGAGCTCAGTGGCTGGCAGAAGTACATAAAAAAGATAGAAAGGCAGCTGCGAAATTTTGGAACCATCTAAACTCCCTAAGAAATGAGACGAGCCTAGAGCAGAGTTTTATAACTACAGCCCAAGGTGCTAGGCTAGAAGGGGACGAAGCTATTGAATATATAAGAACAAGGGTGACAGAAAAATTTCAACAAAGTACTTTATGCACCACAATAGACAAGGACGAATCAAGTGGTGCAATGGCTCCATTTTCACAACAAGAGTGGGAAAGGGCTGAGAAAAGGGTCCCTAGTAGTACATCAACAGGCCCAGATGGCATTCCAATTAGGCTGATAAAGACATTAGGTCCGAAGTCTAAGCAGGCTTTGAGAGAGGCAGTGAGCACAATAATAATCGATGGTGAAGTTCCCGGTGGATGGAAACTTAGCAGGATGAGCATGATCTATAAAGGAAAGGGGGACAAAGCTGACATAAACAACTACCGTCCTATAACAGTGACATCCGTGGTCTACAGACTGGCGATGCAGATTATAAAGGAAAAACTGCAGGCGTGGATAGATGATGAGGGGGTGCTGGGGGAACTGCAGAATGGGTTTCGGAAACACAGGAGGTTGGAAGACAATCTGTTCTCACTGACGCAGTGAATCGAAATAGCAGAAAAGGAACACAGGCCTCTGTGGCTAGCATTTTTGGATATCAAGGGAGCGTATGATAGCGTGGTTCAAGAGAAATTGTGGGGAATACTGGACACACTAGGCGTGGAACATGTAGTCACTAATCTTTTAAAGGGTATCTATAAAGGTAACAAGGTAGTTATAAAGTGGGAAAAACAGGTATCCAAGCCTGCAGAGGTAAAACGGGGGCTTAGGCAGGGGTGCCCCCTGTCACCCTTATTATTCATGATGTACCTACAAGGATTAGAAGCAAAATTAGAGGGAAGTGGGCTGGGCTTCAACCTCTCTTTAGTCAAACAAGGAAAACTTATTGATCAGGCACTACCAGCAATAATGTACGCAGATGATATAGTGCTAATGGCCAACAACAAGGAAGATTTGCAGAGATTGATGGACATCTGCGGTAATGAGGGAGATAGGTTAGATTTTAGATTCAGTAAGGAAAAATCAGCAGTCATGATTTTCAATGACAACGAAGGTAGTGAGCTTAGAATACAGGAGGTCACGCTAGAGATAACACATAAATACAAATATCTGGGCGTATGAATAAGCAATGGGACCGAGTATCTGTGGGAACACGAAATATACGTGACGACTAAAGGTAACAGGAATGCAGCAGTCATGAAAAATAGGGCACTGTGGAATTACAATAGGTATGATGTTGTGAGAGGAATATGGAAAGGGGTCATGGTTCCTGGGCTGACGTTCGGCAATGCGGTCTTGTGCATGAGATCAGAAGTTCAAGCAAGATTAGAAATTAAGCAACGGGGAATAGGTAGGCTTGCTTTAGGAGCTCATGGGAATACACCAAATCAGGGAGTACAAGGTGATATGGGATGGACATCATTTGAGGGCAGGGAAGCTAGCAGCAAGATAAAATTTGAGAAACGATTGAGAGAACTGGGGGAAGAGCGTTGGGCTAGGAAGGTTTTCAGCTACTTGTACATCAAGAATGTCGATACGAAATGGAGGAAGCGAACCAGGAAGTTGACTGGTAAATACTTAGAAAACAGCAGGTGGCCAAACCAAAAAGAACTATCGGTTAAGAAGAAAGTGAAGGAAACTGAGACTGACATGTGGAGAATGGGCATGATTAAGAAGTCCGCACTAGAGACCTATCGAACCTTTAAGCAGGAAATCGCCAGGGAAAGGATCTATGATAATACTCGGGGTAGCTCTCTACTGTTTGAGGCCCGGACGGGAGTACTGCGAACCAAGACATATCGGGCCAAATACGAAGGGGTAGACACAGTATGCAGTGCGTGTGGAGAGGAAGAAGAAACTGCCGAAGACTTGATAATGTTCTGTAAAGGGCTTCACCCTATAGTTCAGGATGATGGCGCTGCGTTTTTCAAAGCACTGGGGTTTAGGGACCGGGAGGGCAAAATAGACTTTAAGCGGGTAGACTTAACTAGAAGGAGGTTATCTGATTGGTGGCTAAAGTCGAGGCACGAGTGAAAATTAAACTCTTCACTGCAAAGTACGAATCCTCAAACTCAATTTTTAAGAAAAAAAATAAATATAGTTTTTGGTTCATTAGGTATTACGGCTTGGTGGCACTAGCCACCGCCCGATCTAAAGGGTACAGCCATATTCATCCATCCATCCTACAGTTTGCCGGAAGAGCGCTCAATCTCGTGAGTGAGTGAGTGAAACAACTTTATTGACGATCCGGCATAACGGGGGAAGGGGTAGGGGGATTAAAGCGAGACACTAGCGTGCTCGGACGTCCCGGAGCAGGAACCTACTCGCGCCAAACCCGTGGGGGCACCGCTTTCGGCCGCTGGCGTTCCAGGATGCTAAGCACGTGCTGGACCACGTCTCTTTGGTTGCCTGGCTCTCGGCTGATGATTTTGCTGCTTATGGCAGTTGGCATTACTTCTTGGTTACCCGGCAGTGGTGCACAGTCCCAGAGGAGGTGTCTCTGGGTGGCTCGCGCCTTCTTGCAGTGTTGGCATACATCAGTAGTGGCATACATCACCTCTGGGCAAACGTGCTTTGCCCAGACGGGGATCCATATGGCTTGTACTTGCAACTGCCGTAGTGATGCTGCTTCTCTGCGTTGTAGGTCTTGATGAGGCGGCGGGTAGAGGCATCTGCTCTTTCTGTACCACTGCAGAATGTCGGCGTAGATTGTGATAAAATACTCTCCGTCTTCGGCATCGGGTCGTTGCAGCTCCGAGGAATGCGTTGACAGAGACCCGCGGCTAGTTAGCGCGTGTGCCTCCGTATCTGCCTCCTCGTTGCGGTTCGGGCCCACGTCCAGCTCCCCGGCATGCGCAGGGAACCACTTGACGGTAACGTTGGTTTCCGGTCTTGCTATAGTTGAACATACTCTTGCAGTGGTTCCATGGACGTTGTTTGTAGAAAAGTTGGCTATTGCCGTCTTCGAGTCACTGAGGACCGTGCGGCAATCCGGGATCGCTAGTGCCAGTGCGATTGCAAACTCCTTGGCTTGCGTGGGCGACTTGCACCGTATGCTTCCCGACGTTGTGAGTACTCCAGTGTCTGCTGCGATGACTGCTGCTGCGTACGTGTTTGGCCGGTGGGGATACGTGCGCGCGGATCGTTGGCGTGACCTTTTGTGAGGGCCGTGGCTCTCGCCATTCTTCTTTCTTGGTGTACTTGCGGATATCGTGAGAAGAAGCGCTCCCGAGCGGGGACCATGTCTGAGGCATAACACCACACGCACCCGTTGAAGCGCGTCAGCGCGTGAAATCTCGACGTGTCGCCGCGCCCTCTCTCTATGGGGAGAGGGCACGTGACTACGCGAAGCTGAGCGCCCACTCTCTCCACAGGAGAGGGCGTGGCGTTGCTTCAAAATTCCACGCGCTGACGCACTTCAACGGGGCGTGTAATCAGGCCTTAACCACCAGACCACCGTGACGGGTAGCGTGGCACACACAAACACTTGTTTGTACCACATTGGGTGTAACACAAATAACTGCTTTGATAACGGCGGGAGTTTACAGCAAGTGGAGCAAAATTTAAAAGCCCGACGCATTCAGCGACGGGAGATAAGAATGAGAGAGAGAAATGAATAAATGGAAGAGACAGCGAGGTTAACCTAGAAGAATTGGTTTGCTACTCTGTACTGGGGTGGTAAAATAAGGGTTGGAAAGCGGATAGAGATGGAGATATATAAAATAAATTAGGAAAAAGAATACACATGCACAAATGGGAGAATGACAAATGGCCACGATTTTGCGATGATCCCTTAACATTATGCAGCAGGTCGGACGCAGTGTTTGTCCCTTTATTACAATCGTTCGAGTTTAATGTCCCAAAACCATGGTATCAGTATGAGAGGCCGAAGTGGAGGGCTCTGAAACTTTCGATCACCGGATTCTTTACTTTAAATTAGGACCTTTTAAATGAACGGCGTGTTTTAGTGTTGTTATTCTTTTTTTTTGTCCTGAAATGACCTTCTATGGAAGCAATGTTACGTACAGAATCCTAAAGTTACCTGACACCACGTTTGGGAGTGTTAGCATCACGTTAACTTGCGCATTAACTATTTGTAATATTCGTCTTTCCTGGTAATATGTGCCGGAAACAATGTTTTTTTTATTGAACAGTGCCTCACTGTCTCTCAAATATTTTATATATGCTACGCCCTATATACAATTGTTCTTTTTTGCAAAACCTAGTGCGGAATAGACACTATAACATAAAAAATCTAATAAAGAGCACCTGTAAGTATTTTCAGTAAATATCGTCAATGTTAAGTGCGAGATAAAATATACAGGAATATATGCTTTTTTTTTCTATTTCAAAGCTATCCGTAGTGTTTACTATATAACGAACCTGGGGAGTAGGTCATCGCAGGGCATGCGACATACTACCACTATCAGCGTCTTCTTATTGGTGAGTGATGCATAATTGGAGCCTCTGGTGGCTGCATTACACGCTGCTCGCATTTTTATTGCCTTTTGTAAAACAAGAATGCAACACAAAAAATGTGTCTGTTTTCGGCCATAATGAAAAATGCCATGGGCGATTCCACCTCTGAAGAATAATAAATGTTGGAACACTCAGGTCTCGCGTACAGAACGTGTTTACCTGGGGTCAGGTGTAGAGCTAATTGCTTCGACCTCTTGCTTAGGGGAACGCGGACCTGGTTAGGAGCACACATTGCGGAAAGCACACTAAAGGAGGGTTCTTTCTGATGATATGTGGTGTTTAACGTCCCAAAACCATCATATGATTATTACAGACACCGTAGTGAAGGGCTCCGGAAATTTCGACCATCTGGGGTTCTTTACGTGCACCCAAAACTGAGCACACGGGCCTACCACATTTCTGCCGCCATCGGAAATGCAGCCGCTGCAGCCGGCATTCGATCCCGCGACCTGTGGGTCAGCAGCCGAGTACCTTAGCCAATAGACCACCATGGTGGCAGGAGGGTTCTTTCTGTCGTCTGTTCTTTACCTAATCAAATCTGCACTCCCTAACCAAGGCTTCTACTTAAGCGTAAATGTAACAGCTACGTAGGAGAATGACATGATGCAGCTCGCTTTATCAAGCATGCAAACTTCATGCGAAACTGTTCTCTCTATGTCTCGATCTCTTGGACCCGCTCCGTGTGGTCCCAATCTAATTAGCTGTTCCAAACTTATGCATGCTTCATGGTAATATAGGTACAGAAAATTACTGCAACGCTGTTTGCAAATTCCTGCCACTGTTGTGATGTAGGGTATATATGCGTGACGTGGCCACTCAGCTACCATGGTGGCCGGATTAGAATCCACAAACTTGGAAGCCAATCCACTTCCATTTAAACGTTTCCTTTTTCGTCTTTTGCAGGTAGTTCAGTAGCGCGGCCTTAAATAATTATATGAGGCATCGCAAGAATCTCTCTTGAGTCTCATGAGTCATGACGCAAAAATCGGATGGTTTTAGCGAGAAAAAACAACAACAGAGATGCGATTAAAAAAAAGCGTAGAATGATTCTAAAACAAATACTGAATAGTGGCGTTGGCACATTTTCAGATATTTTTGGATAAGCAGTCCTGATGAGCGTTTCACCCTTCAGTCTGGTGTGTAGTGCCAGCAGATAAAACGAGTAAAAAGAAAGGACGAACTAGCACAAGCGATGAAATTCAAGTCGTGGCATATATACTTTATCGACTGTTATGCTC
This sequence comes from Rhipicephalus annulatus, assembly GCA_013436015.1. Taxonomy (NCBI): domain Eukaryota; kingdom Metazoa; phylum Arthropoda; class Arachnida; order Ixodida; family Ixodidae; genus Rhipicephalus; species Rhipicephalus annulatus. The sequence continues at coordinate 274,516 of WOVY01004932.1, forward strand.
GTGAACAATTTTTATTGCAAGACTTGCACAGTTTTTCTATTATGTAGAAAAAGTGTTGCTACCACGCTTACGATAATATATACAATATTATTTCACGTTATTGTAACGTGAACGTCGCCTCCTTCTTTCTTTGCCATCATGCACTAAAAATAAAACCGGAATAATAAGTCTAAGTACCCACACGTGAAACTTTAGTGCTGGCCGAATTTTCACAATGGGTGCAGATAAGAACGGCTTGTATGAAATCGATATCCGCAGAAACGGAGATATAGAAACAACGTTCTTAACGAAGCCTCTGAAACGGGTAAAAACAGCGGCAATCTCTCTCGAAGTGAAAATGATAAAATAAAGTAAGAATAAAAAGTAGGAGCATGCAGGCAGTAAATGATTTATATATTACGTGCCCTCCCATTTTGAAGCTGAAAGATGTAGTAGCTGAGAAAAAAAAAGTTAATTCATCGCAGTTTGCGTAGTAGCACTGGGTGTTTTTTCTGTAAACTTTTGATGGAGTAATAAAGACAGTGTGTCGAGAACCCCAGAATGATGGAGTAATAAAAACATGGTTGTCGACAATCCTAAATAGAATATGGTAGTGTCTGGGATGCATTGAATAGTTTTGTTTATTTTAAATAACGCGATATACCTTAAAACAGCAGTTTCCATTACCGTATTGAGAGGACAGCTTCGCGCTCACGCGTCAATGAGCAATACTTCGATTTGGGTGAGTTGCTACATACTTAGGGCCGTTTCACGCGCTTCCCGCACAGCCGCAACGCACGTGCCGGGACCCCTTCCGCACGCAAACGGGGGACAAATAAGCCAATTAGCGACGCTCTTTCACTCTCCGTAGCGTAACCGATTGGCTTATTTATCCCCCGGTTACGTTTGGTAGGGGTCCCGGCAAGTGCGTTGCGGCTGTGCGGGAAGCGCGTGGAACGGCCCTTACGCAGCGAAACTAAGCGCCACAAAAGGACGAGGACGGAGAAACAGCGAACAACGCGAGCGCTGAACTCACAACTGAAATGTAACTTAGAAGTGTGGCAGCTTGGGCTAGTTGGTATGGCATGACGATAGTTATAGCGCGAGAACAAAACGACTTCTTGTCTCTGTGTCGTCGTTTTGTTCTCGTGCTCTAACTATCGTCACAACTGAACTTTGTTGGGCCAGCCACTCGCTCTTATTGCGTTCAGTATCACACCACCCTTCCAGGCGACCTACCCTGTCATAAAGCAATCTACGTTTTCACAGAAAGACATCATGTGCACTTCTTTAAAACCATGCGTATACGCAACCCGCACGACAGGTTGACGGGAAGGTATATATAGTGTGGTGCCGTACACGCTTCGTAAAAGCGAGTAGTTGCTGCAATAATGTTCAGTTGTAAGTTGCGCACTCGTCCTGCTCATTGTGTTCCTTCGTCGACGTCCTCTTACAGCGCTGTTTTTTTCCCCAGTTAAGATGTGTCAACACAAATCTCATACCACGGAAAGACTGCAACTCGCGACATACTAGCAACAGCTGTCTGTCTGATGTCAACCGGACGTGGCTCACGTAAATAACGAGCAGTGGATTGTCGTCCACAGACTCTGCCAGCCATTTCTGCGATTCGGATTTGCATGTATGACGCAGGTGTCACAAAGCCAGTGAACCGTGTTGTCTTGTGATAATGTCTGTTGCGGTGGGGCTGGCTCTCTCAATATGCCGGGCGACGCAAACCTCGATATCAAAGTGCTGTCCGGCTCCAGTGGCCCGAAGACGTTGATGGTGCACTCCGCGGAAATGGAAAATGTTTCTTTTGGGGTGCCTCGAAATCGCGTGAGGACTACATTAAGGGGTGCTGTGCGTGGACTGGGTAACGTTGTCAGGAATAAGGTTACCCATGAAGCCACACCAACCCGACGGAAGTGGTATACGTTTCGCACAGCCACGGACAAGTTAACGTGGTCTCTTATGCATTTGCCGAATACGACTGTGGGGACAAATCGTTTTTTCCCCTTTTTTGGTGAAACTTCGCCCCAGGACAGACGTTAATAAAGAGGCAAGACACACAAGCGTGCACAGTGACACTACAAAACGGGAGCCTGTTTGCGCTTGTCTGCCTTATTTCTCTCTTCGTTTCCAGTCCCACCACGCAGTTTCACGAAAACGAATCCTAGTAAAGTCGGCCCACTTTCAACGCTGCTTGGCCATTTACTTTTTTTTTTCTTCTAGTTCGGCGTATTGATCACCCCTGGATTTCTTCGGAAAGATTTACGCATGAAACTTGTCGGCGGCCATGTACTGCCTCCAATATCGGAGGTATATGTAAGTTTTCTGTACCTCTCGTTGTTTTACGTAGCCTCCAGAATCAGCCCATCTTTAACCAAAAAAAAAAACAACGTCATGGGATGATGTCACCATGTTAACGCGCGATTGGTAAAGTCATGATTGTGGTGACATCATAAAATTGGGCGATGCGTCTTGTGATGACGTGATCGCATGATGATGACTTTCGCGTCACTTCGTCTTGATGCCAACGGTCACTTTCTTTGTGCCTTTTGTGGGGCTTCTCAGACATTCGCATTTTAAACGAGGCCAAGAGTTCGCCAAGAGTTCAGCAAGTAGATTAGATTCCGCTACCAAAAACTGGGAAATCAAATCTCGCATCGGTAATCACGTAAATGTACGTCAAAAAGGGCTTAATAAGATTGGCGCTATATTGATTGATATGTGCGGTTTAACGTCCCAAAACCACCATATGATTATGAGAGACACCGTAGTGGAGGGCTCTTGAAATTTCGACTACCTGGGGTTCTTTAACGTGCACCCAAATCTGAGCACACTGGCCTACAACATTTCCGCCTCCATCCGAAATGCAGCCGCCGCAGCCGGGAATCGAACCCGTGACCTGCGGGTCAGCAGCCGAGTACCTTAGCCACTAGACCACCACGGCGGGGCAATTCGCGCTTATATTGCGCTGGTGCTATTGCAGCGTGATTCACTGGTAGGTAACCACGAGTTGTTTAAAAGCACCAGCGTGATGCTGTAGCTGAAAAATGGTATAAAAGATACTGTTACTGATTTTTTTTTCCTGTTTCAGGTAACCTACTTTCGAAGTTGACAAGTGTTTTCTAGGTTCTTAATTCGGCAATTTTTTTTACTACAACTCTTCGCATTAGAACAGTATCGTAACCAGATAAGACATAGTTATTTTTTTTTCAAAAAGTATTGAATTGGACATTCAAGGCTTTGCTTGATCGCCACCTTCCTCGTCACCAGCAGCGACACCTTCTCTCTCAACTTTCTTTTGAATCTCTTCCCCTTTTTTAACGCTGAGTATGCCAGACCAGAACATATATTACGGCCAACATCTCAGCTTTTCTGGTACAATAAGGTTACTCTCCTAAATGCACCCAAGAATTTGTTAGAATGTATTCAAAGTAAGTAACGAATTATCTCAGACCGAGAGCAATGGCATTACAGTACCATTACTTTTAAAAAGTAGGGAAGTTACATTGCAATTAGTTAAACGCGCTTCATCATTCATGCAATAATTCATATAGAGTTTATTTGCATATATATTGAAGTATTAGCGACCTTCGTTCGGTTTACTTTGGTTGAGCTCTGGCACACAGATCACCTACACCTCAATATTTGCTTTCACTTTAGAGTCAATTTTATTATTTCGTAAAGGTAGCACGCATGGCAAAACTAAGTGAAGTGCAACGTGAAGATAACGAACAATTTTTTTTATGTTACTCGATTGAAGTAATTAAATTCATTGCTAACACACCAAGCGAGAAAATAACGCGCCACGTTATGATTACAACAAAAAGTAATTTAGTTAAAGTAGTTTTATTGCTCGAAGTCTGATCATCAAGGTTCGAAAACTCCTTGAAAAGTTTCACTCCAAGGCCGTGGTATCAAGAAGGCTGAACTGTATATATTTCAAGTAACCATTCGCGACACAATAACAGGACACTGAGAATGGTGGCAGCGTCATGCAGCGAGAACGGCCCTCGACCCGAAAGTGTGGCTCCTGCAGTGTAGCTTTAAACTCGCTATCACAAAATCTGGACCGCTTTACCATGTCACAAACCGGAGCGACCGCCTTGAGCTATTCGACATATTTGGCCCTCACTGAGCAGCCCGCTTCTTTTGCTAGCGAATACCGGTCAATCCAAGGAAGCGAAACTGATGCACGCAAAAGGCTGGATGGGCATGAACACAAACGTACACAAGCAAACGAGGAAACAAACAAAGTGACGACCCCCCCCCCCCCTCCACAAACACACATGATGACACGATCAAGTATAGCCTACGTCCAGCGCCTAGAAGTTAAACAAAAAAAAGAAAATATAGAGAAGAACTTCGCTGACCCTCCCATCTTAGAGCGCTCGTACACGCAACGTATAGATCGGCGTGAACGATAGCGGGCACTCAATTCTAGCTTTAGAGCCGAGCACGTAACGCCGTGGCGGTCGCCTCTCGAACGCCTGTAAGGCGATCGTCGAGAGAGGCACACACGTAGAGATCGCCTCGGAGCACGTGCACTACGTAGTGCGTCGTTGTAGTCTCCCCGCTTGGCCTTCGTTCGACCCGATCGATCGCTAGGTGTGCGTGACGCGGGCATTCTTGTCAAGCCGTCGCCTTAGTGGCCTCCTCCTCCGCGTGGTTCCTTGAAAGCATTTGCTTGAGATCTCGCGCTGCCGAGATTACACGTGGCTGCAAAGCAGGGTCAGCACGAAGCGTGACATTCAGCCACACAAACACCTCAACGAAAATGACCGGAGAAAAGAGAGAACAAGCTGTCCAGAGGGCTCGTGAAAGAGCGGGAAGGCATGGCCTCCCGATTCCGTCACGGGAGCAGACAACGGCAAGGCGATAGCCCCGTCAAGACTCGTGTAGACCCAATACTGTGTTACGACGACGTGCTGCAACGTTTGAATGCAAGCTTTCAAGCCACTTTCTGTTTTGCTAAGTTGCAATGAACTCAGACTACACCATTACTACTGTTGAATTGCATCTTTTATTTGCACAAACATCCGTCTCTCCAAGCACGCTATTCACTATTTCCTACTACCCAACGAAATATCGTTGTACACTTGTTTTACAGCACAAGTGCTCCCATGATTCCCAACAACTTTAAGCGGGCACTCGGTGTCAACTCTCCGAAGTGCTTTCTCATGAACTGAGAAATGCCACTAAGCATATTTTCTGCGTCGGTTTTACTAATTATCGTTCGTGAAATGCCTAATCAATATGCCTCCCTGTTTAGTGGGTGCCGTTCATCATAAAGTGAGCCCATCAAGCAGAAACATCACATGATCACCGGAAGTTCAAAGTACGCTTTCGTTTTCCCAATCTGGAAAATTTTTAAACATTCCTCGAAGTTTTATTTTATTACTCAGGCCAACATGCCAAAAAACGAAGTGAATGATGTACACGCCTATAACAGGCGTGCTGAATTCTTGTTTTGGAGAATTTGTTTTAAGCTTCACAAAGTATAAAATGGACGGACGGATGGATGCACAAAGTGCATCCATCCGTCCGTCCGCGCGTACGTTATTCTGTTCTCTCGTGCATCCATCCGTGCGTCCATCTATGCGTCCATCCGTCGGTCCATGCGCTCTTCCATCCCTGCGTTCGTGTATGTATCCTTCCATCCGTCTGTGCGTCCATCCGTTTATCCATTTGTACGTCCATTCGAGCATACGTCCATGCATCCGTCCGTGAGTCTGTCTGTCCGTACGTCCATTCGTTCATCCGTGCGTCCGTTCATTCGTGCATTCGTTCATGCGTCCGTCCGTCCGCTTCACCAATCTCGTCAGCATTCACCTCGTGAATATGCTGTGATTTTTCTATTATAAAAAATAGGTGTGTCGGTGCTTTGTACATTCAGTAGTGTATCTTTTTTCTTTTACCTACTACGCTTATTATGCAAAAAAGTCAGACTTTATGAAATCATTCAAGATTAACTGTCTGATTTTTTTTTCATTCTAAAAAATTTAGTGCCATGAACGCGTGGTTGCACAACGAAGGTGTCATTTCTGAATAGTTTTGGGGCCTCGCATGCCCGCTGAAAGTGCAAACCAAAAGCCTACTGTTCATTTGAGCCACCAAGGACCACATCCGAAACATTGTTGCGCAAGTTGTGACAGCTGCCACACAACTTTGCTCAGCAATAAAAATGAATAACGCTTCTGCGTTTCATGTGTACAAGACCACCAGCCGTTCTCTTCTTTTTATTTCGACTTTTGCATCCCTCGAGGATTGCTGACAATGTAGCATGAAGCATACACGTTCGAAAGTGATCCGCGAATGAATGTCCGCATTGTAACATACGCCTCTGGGTTTTGAGAGTCCCGCCTAATGAAAACCGAAGCCAACTCCGTCCAACACCCTTCCCTTACGTCTGAATTTTCGGGAGGTGCGTGTGTCCCTTCACTGAGTGAAATATTAAGATGCCCGTCAAAGGCAATATCTGAGCCCGTTATTTCTATATGGCGATATGATATCCTCTTAAGTCAGTTTTCGCTTCTATGAAGAAGAACTCGCCACACGTTCAAGTTCGGGGCCTATATCTCGCATGGCATCAGCGACGTGAGGCTTTTGCTTATACTAAATTGAAAACGTGGTCAAAAGTTTTTCAGTAACAGCAGATGAACGAAGCGGAGTTTTCGTATCACAATTTCATTCGTAGCTATACCTTGCGGCAGAGAAATATTTTGCTTTGCACTTCTTACATAGAGTCTCCGTTAAGGAAAAGGCTGAGACAGCTCAGCTATTGCATACTTTACACCCACCTAGATGATACTCGGGATAGAACATTGGCCTTTTTTAGTTGGGCACAGCACAAATGATAAAGACGGCACGAAACACAAAACGCAAGGAGATTCCGTAAAGCGTTCGTAAAAAAAGCCGCTATGAAGATATTTAATGATATTTATTCAACAGATCAATAAACGTTTCCTACCAGACAAAGTTTACATACTTTGCGAACAGGTCCCCTATATCGCAGTCTTATTTGTTCATTTCAGAGGCGTTTAGTTCGTTCACTATACCACACTTATTTGAGATGATTAATAGGTGACGTTGGTGTCTGAAATTTCGCCAGACTTTTCCTCTTCGCATAAAGAAAACAACGAAATAACTTATAATCGATTGAATGTGGAGTTCGTCAAGCACCGGAGACAGTCACACATCGCATATTTTCGTTATTTCTCTCGCTTTTTTCTGGTTTACTCAATTCTTTGTGTACCTTCCAATGTTGCTTGCACTCTTTTTAAGCTTGTTTACCTGATATTTTATTCACTCGTTATTTAGCCATTTTGTTATTGAGCTTCATTGTTTCCTGCTTGAGTTTGGCAGTTTATTTCAGCAGTCATGTCTTTTTTCTTCGGTCCACGTTTTTTTGTTTTTAAACAAAGGACTATTCACTTGAAAAAAAGACAATGTAAGTGAGTAACTAAAAAAGTAACATTGTCACGACGACTGTGTCATTGTGACAAAATTCTATTGAATAACATGTAAGAGACAGAGAGAGATCTCGTAAAAAGTGATCCGCAATGGTTGAGGCATGGTCTGGGAATTTCCCACTTTACCTGACATTAATTGGCGAATGAACCGGGCTTGTGAGGATCAGTGCCTGTAGGAATATAACGAGTTTTTGAAGTGCTCGCGATGCTTCAGAGTAATATCTGCCAGGACCTGAACACAAAAGAATATTTTCCACACTTGTGGGCTTCAAGTGGCTCAATTTTTCACGCGATTCAAAGGTTAACCACGTCGTTCTTGTGGAAGTCTCACGCCTTTGTAAGTGGGTCACGTCACCTCTGTTCTTCGCCCACATTGAACGAGCCAGCTTGAATGCGCGCAAAGATCGATCACCTGCCATGGGCCGCGCTGTTGCCGCTTTAGCGAAAATCGCCACAATTCCTGGCGGTGCTAGGATGAGCTTAACCAGCAACCCTTTACGGAAGGAAAGAACTTTGAAGCCTGGCCTCCCAGGCTTCTCAGCCCGGAAAGCCTGACGTCTTTTAACCGGGGAGCTCTTTATGCTTAGCGCACTACCGTATCGTGTTGGCGAAAACTATCCTCATCGTGAATGGTGCGCGTTCTCGTCGTCATCTTCTTCACCTGCTTGGGTTTCCGAACATACGCTACCGGCCAACGCTCTTCTGCTGCGTAAGTTTGTCAAGCGTGGGATGCGAGAACTGGGATGGACTAGAGCATGAGCACAGAGAGAGAGAGAGAGAAGAAAAAGAAAATGAAGCAAATAGAAAGACCCAGAGAAAAGCAGACAGCAATTGAAAGCGATAAAAGGAAACAGAGATCTAAACAGGAAAAGAAAACAAGAAAGAAAGAGAAAAAAGTAGAAAGAGAAAAGAATGGAGCAATAGCGAAATGCATATACAGAGACAAAAAGAAATAGGAAGAGAGGCAGAAATCGACAGAGAAAAGAAAAAAAACACAGCGAAATGGATGAAGACAAACAGAGGAAGAAAGAAAGAGAGTAACAAGGAAGGCTACCGAGCTCTGCTATGCCTTCAGGCTTGGCTCCTCTAAAGTGCGAAGCTGCCTCAACTTCTTTCAAGATGAAAGCCTAACAAGTCTCGTCAAAAACGAAAATTTATCGCCGGTGGCATCGGCGTACCGCGGCACACGCATCAACACGAGTGATGCAAAATATCACCATGCCGCGTAGACGTAATCATGTGACGTCATGACCACGTCACATCACCTATATCTGTAACTTCATCATTGCGTCATTGTGACGTCCCTACGATGCCATAACGTGACGGCGCGTGATGACGTGTCACAAGAATCGTTGCTTGTTCGAAAGTGCGCCAATGACGAAGGCCGTACAATCACGGATGCCTCGCAGAAAGCATACAATGCATCCGATTCTTGAGACAAAGAAGACGATGTTAGTTTCATGAATAATACTTCGGAGGGAGGCGGGGGAGCATCATTGAGTGAGGAGATAAATAAAAGGATTGCCTTCCAATCCTATCATATGAATCCTTAAGGAACCAGGTGAGGATTTTCTTTTTTCACAGCTTCCATGGATATGAGTTCATGACTACACATTCACTGCGACATGCTCGTGGTGAATATGCGCTCACGACTTTGTATTGTGATTGACTTTGTCATTTGTCTCCACACATGGAGACAAATGGTAATAATGACTAAGAAAAGTAAAAAAAATATAAGACATGCACCATTATGCATTTACCAAGGAGACGACTCCAAGGCGGAATACACTTACTGCTTTTTAGTTGCTTGAAATGATCCCTCTTCGAACCCGAAAGCTTTACGCCCCTGACATGGTTTATGCATAGCCTCCGGGAGGGGGGCATCGTAGAAATTTTCTGCAGCTCACGTGGCTTTGCTGTGCCTCCAAGATCGGCCCACATTTGCCCAAGGGACTTTGATAACATGTTATCATCAGAACATGATGATGATATGATCGGTGATGGCATGAATGATTATGTCATATGGTGACGTCATGGCATGTGTATTCTGCACGACTTGTGCTGAAGCCATCACCGCGACACTCTTTTTGCACTCCAGGACAAATCTATGGCTTTCACCTCAAAAGTGTAGGTACCTTCCTGTGTTCACTTCTCTTCTGTATTACCAGTGCGTGCACATTGCATGTGGTTGTTAACAGTTTGGGTACGAGCACCTCAACGACTTACACGAGGTGCCTGGTCTGAAAATATGTGCAAACATTAAGCTGGCGCGTATGTGGTATGAAGTAATGCGCGCGGGTCTTCGCTACACAGTCCCATACGCGAGGTGCTTGCGAGATTGAGCAAGACAAGATCACCGCAATAGCTACGCCCGAGGCAGCTTTCACAGCCCCCCAGCAGACCCAAAGACGTCTGGGTGTTCTTGCTCAATCGGAAGACGAGAGGTGCGCTCGGTTATAATTACAATATCGCACACGTGCCTGACCCCCAGATTGTTTTATGTTTAAATTCTTGACGTGCTTCCTTGCGTATGAGGTACACTTCTCGGCAGTATTCGTGCGCCGCGGTGAAGTATATAGGACACTCGTTTATCTTTTTCAGTAGCGTACCCTGCTGCAAATCGCTGTTTGTGAGCTAGCTTCTGGATACGAACGGCGAACGGTGGTGTGCGTGCAAGAGTATTGGTAGTACTCTCTTTTCTTTCCACTTTGTCAATTCTTTTTGTACCCTTCCTCACGCCCTACGTAGGTTAGCAAGTGGTGAGCAACCTGGTCATCCTCGCCAACTCTTTCTTCTCTCTCTCCATCTTTCAGTCTATTACAACCATCCTATTTTCCAAACCTGTTAGCCATTTTTTACAGCTTTCCTCTTTTGGTGTTTCTCTTCCAGTTATACTGTGGTGGTACGAAATTTTTACTTATCGATATTTCAGACATTTATCTGACATATCACTTCTGAAGTATTGAATAAGCTGCTTTAATACGTAAGGAGTAGAAATTTAAAGGCTCGTTTTTAGGTTTGGTAACAGACAGCGGGAAAGAAAGGGATAGACAACATAGCCTTTAAGAGTATGGAAAAGGGGGATAAAGGAGGGATACCAAAAGGCGGCCAACAAGCTTCACCAAGTGCAAGAGACCGCCAAGTATACATGTAACTAGACGCATAGTCAGAACTTTTTATGGTGGGGGGGAGGGGGGGACCATCTTATTTGCGCGAGGGGTACACCCTTTAAAATGGCCCTTTTTCGCTTTCTATGCTATGGGAAAAAATTGGGGGGGGGGGGGGGCTCGTGCTGGTGTGCCGTCCCCTGGCTACGCCCCTGCTTGTAACGTAATGCTTATTCGGTGTGCCAGCCTCTGCAAGCGTATGCGCTTTTCTGAGAAGATGGTTAGGTAAAGATCACCAGATTTTGTGAAACACTGCTATTGCCTGGCGTATACATGCAGCGGGAGACTTTAAAAAATGGCAGCATATCCACGGGGTGAAAGATGGAGAGTGGGGCGAAGCATCCGTCCATCCGTTCGTTCTTGCTTTAGTCCGTCCATGCGTCCGTCTGTGTGACAGTCCGTGTACCCAACCGCCTGTCCGTGCGGGCGTCTGTTCGTGCATCTGCTCGTCCATCCGTGCGTACGTCCTTGCGTCTGTCCATGCATCCATCCGTCCGTGCAGCCATCCGTGCGTCCGTCCATGCATCTGTCTGTGTGTCCGTTCGTCCATCTAGTCAACACTCCAAGTACCACCATCTCGCATCTTTTCATCATATATTCCGCATATAGAAGCACCGACATCCAGCGGACAATCCAAGGACTAAACGAGAGGAGGGACATGCACACTTTCTTACGGCTTGCGCTTCGTGTCTACTTCCAACCTTTAACCACTACGAGTTCATGGTATATACTAGTTCACTGTATTAATAGCACTGTGGCCCAACGCTCGCTAAACCTTTCTAAAAACAAGGAGGTTACGCCCGGCGAGTATAAACTAGCAACCCTTTCTTCTGAGATAGTGCTCAATGTAGATGCCAATGGCTGCTAATTGGGAATGAGAGACAGAAGAATTCGGCTTTTAGTTAACGCGCACGCTGCGAATTTTTTTATTGTTCAACAACGCACAGGAGAAATTTCCCACCGGCACCACCTTGCAGATCAAAGCATAAGACTGGTTACGCACTACGACTACGACGTGGGACGAGCGAGTGCCGCTTTAGGGAGCTTCGCCCCTAAAAAGCGGACCTGCTGCGTTGAAGCATTATGCCCGAATATTTCTGAGAGATGTGTGAAGTATTACTACTTTATTTAGTAACGGCAGATCAGGAGGGGCTGTACACGGTCTTTGTTTACATTCAGGTGTCTTCAGGACAAAACCTAAGCACTCGAACAAAGATACTTTCTGTGAATTATACCCAAACCTTTGCGATTCCACATGAAAATACCCAAAATCACCCTGCCAAACCAGAATGCCCAACTCGTCTAAATATCAGTCTGAAGTCGCTTATGGAAAGTGTGGATACAGAGTAGTAGGTATATTCATTATGCTTGAACAGGTATAGATCATTACGGAAGAAAACAAACTAAAGAGCAGACCGACAAAAAAGGACAAAGTGCTATCTTCCAACCGTTCTCTTGTGTCGGTCTGCTGGGCTGTTTTGTTCGTTCCCTTGATGAGCTGTAAAACTCGCCCAATCGTCAACAATTGTCCATTCCAGTTTGCGGCATCCGCGCGGACACACGCAGACATGCGAAATTCGTCCACATGTCCACATCCACAACACACAAACGTGACTGCCTCGAGCGAAATAGTGACATCACAAGATGACTTCATCACGTGACTACCCATTTACTGCACGCATCACCAAACTTTGCGACAATGCCATGACTTCACACGATGACGTCATCGAGTGGCATCTTCGACCGATCTAAGGTGAACTGATATACGAGGCTGGGAAACACACCATGAGGTACAAAAATTTTCAGTGGAGTGGTACGCATGTCGCATGTGCTTCACCGTGTCGGTCGAGTCTAGGCGCTGGGTTGGCGTGCTCGTGCGTCGAAAGTATGGGTCGATCGCGCATTGAGAGAATGCCTGAGTAACTGTGCGCTTATGAAGAACGGCCACTAGAGTACAGAGATGGGAACACCACCGAAATCTCAGCCAGTCATTATAGCATAGTAGAATGGCCCCAAGCTTCGTCCACTGTGGTCCTGGATTAAACAGCGAGGACTGATTCATTGCGCCATCCCGCTGGCAGCATCAGCAAGTGGGACTCTGGACTGTGGGCTCGACCCTAAACAATTACATAAACCAATATGACCAATAAAGTTTTAGGGGAGAAATACCTAGGTTTTCGCCTGGTGTGCGTGTTATGTCGTCATAATAAACTGAGGGGCGTGAAGGCACACAATGAAAAGAAAGAAGCACACGATGCGCCTTTTCTATTTCTTTTCCCTGTGTGCCATATTTTCGCGCCACTCAGTTCACATTGAACCAAAACCAACTCACGCGCCTTTTACTTTTCTGTGTTAGGTCGTGCGGCTGCTGACCCGCAGGTCACAGGATCGAATCCCGGATCTGGCAGCTGCATTCTCGATGGAGGCGAAGATGGTGTAGGCCCGTGTGCTCAAACTTGGGTGCACGTCAAAGAACCCCAGGTGATCGAAACTGCCGGAGCCCTCCACTTCGGCGTCTCTCCTAATCGTATGGCGGTTTTTTGACGATAAACCACACATACAAATCAAATCAGTGTGTTAGGTCGTACGGTCCAGATCTTTGTTTGTCGGCGTGTCGTGTCGTCGTCAGAGTTCATCGTAGACGGGTATGCACCACGAAAAATTGGATAAATTGCATTACTCGTCACTCGTCCCTATAATGAGTTAAATGATCGTCATTACTGCCTTAAACACAACGTTTGGCTAAGCAGTGGTGTCCGATTCCCCGGTGAAATTTACCAAAGCCCTCAAGTTTCTGGTCTAAAAGCAGAGACACAAAAGTGCCTCTACACGGTGAAGTAATTTGTTTAAAACGGCACCGATTGAAACTAATCTGCAAAATGTCGCTGCGCTAGTGTACTGGTGCCGAGCAGAACAGTTAGGAGCAGAGATTTTAGCTGTGTGAAACACCGGCGCACGCTGCATGCATGCCTCGCACTATATCCAAGGGTTCTCGTTACTGAAGTTGTAACACCATTTCTTTTTCCCTGGGTAGTGTTTTTTGATAACTTTTTATGCTGCGCTATCCCTTGTACTTTAGGGCACACAGCTTATAATGATTCTCAAGCTCCTTGTGATTATCTGTACAATACAAAAATTTAGTCACGCAGTAAAATTTGTATCCTCGGTGTTCATCATTAGTAAGATCTGAATAGAAAAAAAAAACTGTTAGGTTCAGGCAAACTCGTTGCGAATACAGGTTCTAGGCAAAGGGGCCTTTCGGAGAAACTTCGCGGCTGCAAAGAAAACGCCGAACAATGCTGTTTGGCTCAACAAAACAAAATATAAAGGCGAGGGCAAAATGAAAATGGCTAAAATTATGAGTGCCTTAAGACCTCGTTTTTGCACAGGTGTATTGTAACTGCGGCAAAGTAAATGAAAGTGGCAGTACGAATCAGCAACAAAGCAGGGCTTGAGCGTTAACGTAGCCTTCCTGAACTTTTATTCAGACATAGCCGCTTTTCAAATAACAAGAACACTGATTAAAAGAAACGAGAATGCATCAAAAAGGAAAGCAAGGCTTCTATGGTCGCCCTGCAGCAGCCATTCATTATAACTTCACGCAGACTTTGTCAGCAGCTGACGGCTCCAGCCTTCCAAAGCTGTCGCATTGAAAACTTTAGGAATGAGGCTGAAGGAATAAAAGGGAGAACAGAGAAACAACCAACAAACTGACAGTCATGCTTCACAAGCGTCACTGCCGTGCCTTTCTTCGCATCCAGCGCATCGACAAAGAAGCGCTTCCTTTTGCACCAATTTCGCCTCTCTGATGTATCGCTGCGTGAATGGCTGGTGACAACAGCCAGTTGCCAGCGTTATTGCCGCTCGAGTGACAAACGACGGATCTGTAGGGACGACGGCCAGGCATGAAAAATGGCCGGTCAAGGACTGGCAACAAACAGGCCATTATAGGGCAGCCTCGAACATGTGTTCACGAAGGAGAGATGAGAGAACAGGCGGGAGTCTAATGAGTGGGGCGGCACCGGCCTCACGCAAGAACTGCTGAAAAATTATCTATCTATCTATCTATCTATCTATCTATCTATCTATCTATCTATCTATCTATCTATCTATCTATCTATCTATCTATCTATCTATCTATCTATCTATCTATCTATCTATCTATCTATCTATCTATCTATCTATCTATCTATCTATCTATCTATCTATCTATCTATCTATCTATCTATCTATCTATCTATCTATCCATCCATGTCTCGCAATTTTCCACATACCCTCTTCTACTACCCTTTAGCGGGTTTCATACGTGTTCCTATACAATCGTACCACGCATAAAACACAAGTTAAGCCTTTCAACGCAACTGAAACAACACCGCCCTGGATATTGGAAACGTTTGTCACAGCGAACGGATTAGCCGAACGACAAGCCGCTTTCGCAGTAAGGCAAATGAACTCAGTTCTTTTCACTTTTGCAGCCGGATCAGACAAGCAGCTCATGTACCTATTTCTTCATTGTTATTGCTAGCCTGCGCACGCATGCCAATGAACTCCTAGCGGTCGTGATTTGCTTGTGAACTTCCCGAAAACAGTAACTGCATTGGATACGCAGCCTAGGGGGTTGGTTGATTAGTTGGTTGGAACAACTTTATTACAGGCTCACGGGTGTACATGAATAAGGAAGAATATAAAGAAGTTAACTGTTATCCGATTCGAAGCTCATCTACTGGAACACCAAAGGTGTTGTTGCACAATCACCAGTAATCATTTTCAGCTCCTATTAAAAGAAAGCTCGCATGTTTTTCAGCTGGATTAATGGGCTTACAGCTTTGCCGCAAAACCTAACGGCCATGTAAACTTGAAGAAATTGTTTATACTCTTTAGACGTCCTCATGAGGTCCTATAGTATGGCATTTACCTCTGCTGTCTGCTGCCAGTGTCAATTCGCATCTAGGTTGGCATGTGTCTGCGATATTACACGTGCGGAACCAATTCCTTCGGAACCAAGCCTCTGAAAATAATAATAGGAAGAAAAACTAGCGCATTATTCTATAGAATTCATTGCGACTGTCTATAGAATGCATGCATACTATCGAGTGGTCCAGCTACGCGAAACCAGAGATGTGAAAGGTCTTTTGCCCTGCCTTGCCATGAAGCCGCCCATCTGATTGCACGACTATCGTGTGCAATCGGCTGATTTCACATCTTTTTGTGTGTTTTCGAACTGCAGCAAGCACAGGACAACAGGGGGAAGCCGACAAGCGCGAAATCTTGATAGGCTCAAGGCACAATTCTTGCAGAAAGCGCACGCGTGCTTCTAAGAAATACCTAGCGAGAAGTATGTATTGTCGGGAGGAAGTGCCAGCGAATAAGGTGGGAAAACGAAATCTCTCGTTTTTGTACGCGGAGTTGTTGAAGGGGGGGGGAGGGGGTCTTTTACAGTGCTCAATCTTCTACGAGATTATCTGTATAGGACACGTCATAGTGGAGAAAAAAGTAAGTGCGGTGTTCTTGGTCCCAATTATGACACCCCGAGCATGAATAACGCGCACCTTAATCTTAGCACGCAGGCCGTTTCTGCACATATCAACCCAACTCAAAATTTCCGGAGCCCTCCACTATATACGGCGCCTCTCATAATCATACAGTGGTTTCGGGACGTTAAAAGTCGCATATATACCTATCTACATCGCCCCCACCGAAATGTCGTTTCCGCTCCCACAAATCGAAGTCGCAATCTTAACGGCACTGCACCGTAGCCGCAGCTGCCAGCTATAGCCTCACGCCAGGAGCAACTGATTTTCCACGACATCGCTACGAGGCATATAAAATGCATCTTTGGAATTTTTTTTAATGATTTGTATACAGAGCAAATGAAAATCGGTTATATTACTTGCTTCAAAAGAGAGGTCGCAGATGCTGTGATAGAAAACGAGGACCAGCTAGGTTTTGTGTGCTTAGCTCATATCCGGAGACAGCAATCATTTCCGACGCACAGAGCCCTAGACTCAGCTGCAAAATAATTTGATATGTGGAGTTTAACGTCCGGAAACCACCATATGATTATGAGAGACGCCGTAGTGGAGGGCTCCGGAAATTTCGACCACCTGGGGTGCTTTAACGCGCGCCCAAATCAGAGCACACGGGCCTACAACATTATCGCCTCCATGGAAAATGCAGCCGCCGTAGCCGGGATTCGATCCCGTGACCTGCGGGTCAGCAGCCGAGTACTTTAGCCACCAGACCACCACGGCGGGGCAGCTGCAAAATGTACTTACATTCAACTTAACAGTTTCTGAAAGTGAATGCCTAGCTGTCTGGCGTGGTGCTAATTAAGGACGTATACTTAAACCATGCCACTCGGTGCAGCTTCACAGCACTTTGAGAGAGAGCACTTCGCCGCTACTCATCGACAACTTATCTTGACATTGTAGGGAAGGCTGCGGAGGCGGGGCTTCCACACGTTGGTGTTTCTCGACAAGTAATACGGTAGCTTGCGGCTAATATTGTTTTTTTTTGCCCTGAAATCGTTAACGCAATTATGCAAATTATATGTTCGTTAATGTCCAACGGAGAAACATTTCGATTGCTGAGTGTACAGTGTAGTGCCTACTACGAGCGTTTTCTTTTTTTTTGATAACTGAACTGTGCTTTGGGGACGCACACTGACCCACAACATCATGGACGTCATGCGTGATTACGATGGGAAGCGAGCGTGCCAGAAAAAAAAAGGTGTTGGCAAATGATTGGAAAAAAGGAAGGCATTCTTCTCTACTTATATACATTTAATAAAAAAAGACATTCTTGCTGAGTGAACAATAACTGTATTTTACCGACAGATTTTCGTGACTGTTCTAGCCTCATAATAAATAAAGCCGCATATATTTTGGCAAGGCAAGCAAGCGAATGGGCAGCAAAACTTATGTGCTGTTTTTTTGGCGTGGTAGCTGGCATTACTTTGTTGCTGAAGCGTCCACAGTGCTGTCATAGAAAGTAGTCGCCAAGTATAGCGTCATTCTCCAACAGTCACGCGGTACGCGCGCTTAGTCAATCAATGAATAGCTTTTATTTTGACCACTTCGTACAAAAGGCGAAAAAGGGAGAACTGTAGAAAATGCCGAATGTTCATCGGCTCGACGAAGCTCCAATCCCCCAGGCACATCATGGTGAAATTGTTCTTAGTACAATAGTAAAAAAAACATGCTTACAAGTACAACACAGTCCCAGCATAGCGAGCTTGCTGATTGGGTAGATTCGTCAAACTCACTTAGATGTGACATGGTTTTATAGCATGGATAGCAGTGGTTCTAGAATAAGTCACCATCCTTATACATGCTCACGGCATTTTTAAAACTATCGTTCTCAATTAGTAGAAATGATATTGTGTGTTAAAAAAACATACTGTGCCACAAAAAAAACTGCACTGCTATTCTTTCTCTGAGGCAGTTTACAGCCCAGGGGTATGCTCAGTACATGCCGTCGTACTTTAATGTCGTGAAAATATGGCAACCGCTACGCGTTTCCGAAAACTTTATCTAACTGACTGCTTGCAGTTGAACCACATTTCTACTTTAAGAAACGTTGCCCTAGGAATAGCAAATATCTCATGGGCTGCTCGAGCAGCCATTGTCATCGTTTACCCTTATCGTGCCGCAGCGCACCGTTAAAGTGATATTCTGAAGGAGTAAAGTGCTATTCTCAATATGACACTAAGTTTGCTCGCGCGATGGAATGTTATTGCGGGGTGCCGACCAGGGAAGGAGAAGAAGGAAGGTTGTGATGCTATCGGGCTTGCTCGAATGTGAGCATCGGACACTCAAGGCCTGGCGCTTGGTCACTAAAGGGGCATTAAAGAGCAAGACGATTGCTCGCGCATGTGTGAAGCACGATTGCTGAATCCCGAAAACACAACTCTCACCACGGCACGACGCTGTGCAAGTAAGAAAACATGCGAATAGAAAATGCGGGTGGCAACGCCACCGTGAGAATCCCGCACCTAACACCGTGACGTCATAGATTTTGAAGGCATCTACTGGGTCTCGCGTAGCCTCTAATTCATCAAGGTTAGGTACATTATCATGTCTTGGTGCCCGTTTTCAAGGATATGAAGTTTCGGAAAACCTAATTAAGCCAACGTCACGAAAATAAAAGGAATACATATTGAAATTTTTGGCATCACGTGCGGACATTTCCACTCACAATTTAAAAATTAAACTTCAACGTCAATTTTATTCGCTAATAAATACCTTATGATAGTTATAGTGCAAAAATTTTGATGGATAGATGAACATTAAGAAGCTTGCGGGTGTAAAGAGGCAGCAGCAAGCACAGGACCGAGTTGATTGGCAGAACATGGCAGAAGCCTTTGTCCTGCCGTAAACGTAGTGAGGCGGCGGAGGCGGCTGCTGCTGCTACTGCTGCTGCTGCTGCTGCTGCTGCTGCTGCTGCTGCTGCTGCTGCTGATGCTGATGATGATGATGATGATGATGATGATGATGAAATATACGACACTCGAGTGTTCAGAGTGCGTCAATCTAAACCAAGGCATTGTTTCTCTTCAGAGTTCCTTTATTGCTGGTTTCTTCTCTAGCTCCGCCTGGCTTCTTGTGCGGCCTCCCGGATTATGTAGCTTTACCCCCGTATTCTAGAACGCCCCTTCATTCAACGCTCCACCTTCACTTGAGAAAGCCGTTGGGAGCGCCGTCTCTAGTCACGAAAAGTCACTGCATATCAGCGATAATCTGCTTGCGAGTTCTTGAGTAGCGCAGCGTCATTTTCAGCCGAGCGGTGGCGCAGTGCTCAACTCTGTCAAGTGAAAGGGTGAAAGTCAAGTCGAGGAGCGTTTGCGTATACGCGGGTTAGAATGTAGGTGGTCTCGAGTCCCGCCACCAAGGTTTTTAGACCATGGGCTTGTGCGTTGAGGAAGCAGAAGACAACGAGAAGGCCTGATGGAATACCTGAAATCAAGTGATCTGTGTGACGGCCCCTACACTTTACGTGCGCCCCCGAGTGTGCTTGCGCGTATGTCCGCCCCTCTCGATTTTTCTACCTCTTCGTCCTTTCCCCAAATGCAGGGTAGTACGTGAGGTACGTGAGGTTACGTGGGTCACGTGTAGCACGTATACGTGAAGTGACCACGTGCGTGAGGTTAACGTCCCTGCCTTTCCTGTCTCATCTTTCTCTCCCTCTTTATAGAAACATAAATCTGGAAAGAGATGCTACCTGTAATTTCTTCTATTTAGTTGTAATTATTAGTCTATTTCGCAACCAAAACTTGTCTAGAGCTGAAAAATCCAAACTCGATCACCACATTTCAAGTAATCTGCAGCAGCAGTGTACTACAAAAAAACTTTTGAGAATTATCCATATAGTCGTACAGTCGATATGCCCAAAATGCAGATTCCTGTAAATGTGAATCTTTTCTGTAAATGTAAGGGATAGCATTCCTATATCTCTATTGATTTTGATGTGCAAAACACGTTCACGATACATGCTTTCAGATGACGCAATCAGCGTGATACTAAATTGAGTTATTCTCTTTCTCTTAAAATTGCGAAACTGTTAGAAAAGTATTTACGGAAAACTAAAATGTTTTTGCACATATCTTTTTCTTCTTTTTGTGCTTTAACGGACCCAGTGCCCAGGTTTTACTTCTTTCAAATGTCTGCACACCGAACGGTACGTTTATGTCCTGAGCACGAAAAATCCTGCCGTTTCTTCTCCTGTTGCACAATGCGCACAAAGGCGCGTAGACAATGCAAAACGAAAAAAAAAATTAACCCACTGCACGCACGTCAATACAAAAACGCGAATGGCGGTTACAAAATGATATCCCGACGAAAGTCTCCACCATGCCCAGTCTCAAATTCTCGCCATGCTTTCTCTTCTCACACCGCTGCCAGTGTTCTAAGAATCCAAGAGTGCATTAGCTTCTTTATATATTTTGTGCGAAGCATGAAGACTTCACACACCACGTTTTCCTGGAAAGCTATTGCGCTACGAAAAAGCAAAATCCCCAGCTCAGCACTGGCTGACTCTCAAAACATCACGACGCACGTGTGCAACAAAAACAAGAAATGTCGATCTCCTAAGCCACGGCGACAAATCCGACGTAATTTTCGTGAGCGTTGGCGCTGGATTTAGAAACAACGATGAGACGGGAAAAAAGGTGAAGGCGAATAGAACATGGCAACAGTCTGGAACCATGTCCCTGCAATGAGTACACATGGCAGTAGGGAATCCTCTCGCAGAAACTTGTGTGCCTTTATAACCTTCGTTCTACAGGGTAGCGAAGTTAACCGTGAAACTGTTTGGTACAATGAGCGGTAAGCCCGCAAATCTGGATTCGGAGTTTTTATTGCGACAGTCCCTCCACGTGCGGAAAAGCGAAATTCGGAAATACTACGGAGTTTCTTTCCGTGGTGACATTTGACAGCGACGACCAACTTGCATGTACTGGCGTGCAGCTAAGACGCTTCTGTATAGTTTAAAAGAAATGGCGGTTTCACGTACAGTGGGAAAGAATGATATGCGAAATACGAATGAGAAATGTTGATATGTCACTTTAAAATCAGCAAAACGTTACGACGTGGAGGTAAATAATGCCGTACATGACTTCCGGGTCATGATTATCATGTTCCGATGTGTCGTTTACCTTAGTCATCTATTCACGTCACGTGATACCAAATTTAGTACATGTAGAGCTAGCGAAACGGCCGCGAGCACGCTATGAGCGTGGTATGTTGTCATCTTCTTACATGACACGCGTGTCAGGGTAATCATGTTTAGACCAGTCATATATTTCGTCATCAGTTGACGTCACGTAACAAATTTGACATATGCGGAGCTAACAAAATGGCCGGGAACGCATCATGAAGGGCCCAAAATACTCCAATGCAGCGTTGACGCGCGCGCGCGCTAGGCACAGCGACGCTAAGTTAGCGAAACGCGATCACTCTTAATATGACGCCAGGCGCGACTAGCGTCCGTCGTCGCGGCCTGATGGCTACCGGCGCGAAATGTGACATGCTGCATTTCGCGCTCATGCGCTACCCAGACAACACTGCGTCTCCCTGTTTTCGTGACGGAAAGACGCCGGACGCGCTGAAACGCGCATGCGTCAAAGCAACGCAGCACGGCGCGTGCTTGCGAGTATATGTCGGGACCGGCGCCTGGCGTGGCAATGCCGGCGTGACGCGACGAAATGAACACCAGCGAGCACGCGCACCGCGTCACGTCAAAATTTACTGGATGCCTTGATTGTGGCATGTTGTCATGTTCTCACACGACACACATCTCATTATTATCATGTCTGCACCAGTCACACACCGTGACCCATTGGCGTCAGGTAATACCAAATTTGGCTTATGTGAAGCAAGCGAGGCGGCCGCGAGCGCATCACCAGTGTGGCATGTAGTCATGTTGTTACATGACCCGCATGTCGTGATTATCATGTTTGGATGTGTCATTTACCTATGTCGTCCTTTCGCGTCGCGTAATACCGAGATTGGTACATGTGAAGCTAGCGAAACGGCCACGAGCGCATCATGAGCGTGGCATGTGGTCATGTTGTTACATGGCACGCATCGCTTGATTATCTTGTTTGCACCAGTCACATACCTTCGTCATCCATTCACGTACTATAATACCAAATTTGGTATATGTGACGCTACCGAAATGGCAGCGTGCGCATCATGAGTGTGGCACGTAGTACCACACTCATGATGCGCACGATGCGTACCTTTTAGCTCTCCTGGCCGTTCCGATAATGGTACCGATACCATTATCGGAACGGCCAGGAGAGCTAAAAGTCGTAGGCGTATAGATAGATAGATAGATAGATAGATAGATAGATAGATAGATAGATAGATAGATAGATAGATAGATAGATAGATAGATAGATAGATAGATACGCTTAAAGTCGCCGAAGTTCACTAAGAAATGCTTCGCATATAAATCCAAATGCACGCAGCAGCCCATGGACGACTAGCGGCTGAGAAACGCCATCTAAGCATTGAGACGAGAAGTGGTCATCAATTATATTGTTCGGGACATACTGCAATTATGCATGACAAGGTTAGACTAAGAAGAGCTGGCCCTTAATCGAACAATGTGTATAAAGAGAGTGGTTAACGATTTAGAGTACTCGGTACTGTACTGTGGGAGTGATAAAAGCCGTCGCTTAAGAAGTCACACTTGACGAGGCCGCATGATGTACAAGTGTGTTTAAAAAAATTTTTTAACAATCTTGAGTACTACGTGCTCAACAATGGTGGAGCCGTAAGCCGTCCCTAGATTCGGAAAGCGAAGTTTATTGTACACTTAACTTGTACATACGCAAACGAAACATCGAAAAGAAGTAAAGACAGTGTATATATCTTACAAATGTGCACCAAAATCTAATCGATCAGTGGGTATCCAAATGTTACAAGTCAAAGAAAAATGAAAAAGAATCAAGTTAATCACATTTTACAGGATAACACTTATTCATGCGTATTAGAGTGGGCGCATGGCTAGTACGGGACAACTAGAAACCTCAGCTGTCCCTCACTTACTTTGAAGAAACGTGTGTGCCATCGTCGAAGGAAAGCTTCTTCGCCGTGCGTTTCCAGCTGCTGATCTAGGTAATTCCACACAATGAGCCGTATTTTGTGTAGTGCGGGATAGGCGCCTCTATGCGGTTTGTGCCGTACTTCCGCTAAACAGCGTCGCCGCCACAGTGCGTACAAGGTTACTGTAAAGACCAGTCTTGCAAACAGCCCACGTTCTGTTCCCATGCGCGCCGAGCGAAAGTCAAAGAGGCGTTGTACCATGTGCCAGACGCCCCTCGCCACCGAGCACTGAAACAAAGCATGTTGGGCCGTCTCTCTTTTGCCGCAGTTTGGGCAGCGGTCATTTGGAACGACTCCCCAATGTGCTAACCGGTCACGCGTAGGCAATGCGCTCCATCTTCTCAACCGGTAAAATTCGCGCACCTGGTTAGGTATGTGATGGCAACGCCATCGTTTCTATTTTTTTCGTGCAGGATGCTGTTTCTTCCTCTTTGCTCAGTGTGCTACTTGTCACCACTTCGCTTATTTCCTGCGATGAAACATCTTCCAGACTGCATAAGGGTTTAGAAAAAGTGGTTAACGATTTAGAGAACTTTGTACGTAGATCTACTATGGGAGAGCTAAAAGCCGTCCCGATGCAGGAACCGAAATGTTTAGAAAAAAAATGTTCGACCATTTAGAGTACGCCGTATTTTACAATGTGTTTTGATAAAACTAGTGAACGATTTAGAGTACTTAGTACTCTACTATGGGAGAGGACTAGGCCGTCCCGTGGGGCTATCACCACTACAAAGCAAACTTTGTACAGTAAGGCACCCTAGTTTGTTTTACATAGTTGATTTCACCATACAAGTGCCCCTTCGCGTCACTGTTTTTAAATCGGGAACTGCAACATCCTGACTAGTTTCGTCAATTACTTTCCCAACACTGTTGAGATAGACGCAAATATTTAGGCAGTAATCACGAGCCTTTATATGAATGGTTGCGTACTATGTACATGAGCCGAAAAAAATTGTCATATCCCACGTACAGTGGGAATCGATGATATGCGAAACACGAATGAGAAAGGTTGATATGAAACTTTAAAATCAGTCCAACGTTACGCTGCGGAGGTAAATGATGCCGTACATGACTTCCGTGCCATGATTATTATGTTTGCATGTGTCGTTTACCTTCGTCATCTATTCACGTCACGTCATATTAAATTTAGTATAAGTGGAGCTAGCGAAACGCCCGCGAGCACACTATGAGCGTGGTATGTTGTCACGTTCTTGCATGACACTCGTGTCAGGATTGTCTTGTTTAGACCAGTCATATATTTCGTCATCAGTTGACGTCACGTACCACTACATTTTGTATATGTGGAGCTAGCAAAACGGCCACGAGCGTATCATGAAAGGCCCAGTATACTCCAATATAGCGTTGACGTGCGCGCATGCTGGGCACATCGACGCTACGTTAGCAAAACGCGAGGTCTCTATAGTCTGACGCCAGGCGCGGCCAGCATCCGTCGGCGAGGTATGAACCGGCGCGAAATGCGACATGCTGCATTTCGTGCTTATGCGTTACCCAGACAACACTGCGTCTCACTCTTTTCGTAACGGAGGGACGCCGGACGCGCTGCAACGCGCATGCGTCAACGCAACGCAGCGCGGCGCGTGCCTGCAGGTATATGGCAGGACCAGCGCCTGGCGTGGCAACGCGGGCGTGACGCAACGAAATGAACGTCGGCGAGCACGCACACCCCGTTACGTCGAAATGCATTGGCGCCTTCACTGTGGCATGTAGTCATGTTTTCACATGACAAGCATCTCATGATTATCATGTTTGCACCAGTCACATACCTTCGTCATCCATTGACGTCACGTAATACCAAATTTGGCATATGTGAAGATGTGAAATTGCCCGAGCGCATAATAAGTGTGGCATGTAGTCATGTTGTTACATGACACGCATGTCGTAATAATCATGTTTGAAAGGGTTATTTACCTATGTCGTTTGTTCGCGTCACGTAATACCGAGCTTGGTGCACGTGAAGCTGGCGAAACGGCCGCGAGCGTACAATGAGCGTAGCATGTAGTCCTGTTTTTACATGAGACGCATCTCATGTTTATCATGTTTGCACCAGTATCATACCTTCGTCATCCGTTCACGTACCGTTATAGAAAATTTGGTATAAGTGAAGCTAGCGAAACGGCCGCCAGCGCATCATGAACGTGGCATGTAGTGATGTTGTTACATGACACGCATGTCATGATTTTCATGTTAAGGTCTGTCGCTTGTGTACGCCATGCAATCACGTCATACCATACCAGTCTTGCAACATGCCATATGAAAAAAACCACCGCAAGAGCTGCAGGACCATGAAATGTAAATCATGACATTCTTGACATACATGTCGTGATGTTCATGTTATGACTAGTCAAACATGTTGCTAATATAGTCGTGTTATGCCATATTAAGTGTGGTATCGATAGCGTTATCGAATTGTCCAGGAGAGCTTAAAGTCTTAGGCGGCTAGATAGATAGATAGATAGATAGATAGATAGATAGATAGATAGATAGATAGATAGATAGATAGATAGATAGATAGATAGATAGATAGATAGATAGATAGATAGATAGATAGATAGATAGATACGCTCAAAGTCGCCGAAGTTCTCTAAGAAAGGCTTTGCATTTAAAATGTGCTCTATTTTGCAAAAGTCCTAATTCTATTCCCATTCCACCCCCTTGAAAATGCGCCTAATTCCATTCCCACTCAACTCCGGGGTCGCGAAAAAAACGCCAGGCCTGCGCGGAAAGCGCAGCACAGACAGAGAGAAAGGTAGAAGAGCGGCCTTTCAGAGCCTTTTCGAAACACTCAATCGGTAACTACTGCAAGCACACTTGCTTGATACCCACTAGGTTATTATTAATAAATTTATTTGGGTTGTAGGGCGGCATTCGCTATGCTACTTTTCTTCATTATTCTGACTGGCGTGGTACCCGCTAAACACTTGCAAGGAATTTCGGGCCAATTGCTGATGCAGTGACTGACGACGACGGGGAATTATGGCTGAAATGGGTATGCGCCACAGTTAATAGGGGAACAAGAAAGAGATTTTGTGATGGGTTGGAGCATTGGACTGCCCACTCCTTACGCTATTCGCATTGTGCGATGACTGGTTGTTCTTTCGCTGTTTTAAAACGCTTTATAAGTCGTATTACCGCGGTTGCTTTTCCGACATTTTCCCATAATTATTGTACCCATTTTGTTGCTGTCGCTACGATATTGTAACCCTCCTTTCTAGTATTGTGCCGCACCCCTTATATAGAAGTGCTGCCATAACTTCTGTACATAGTCTGTTGCCGTTACTATGTTGTTACCCTTCTTTCAAGTGCCGTGTCATGCCCACCCCTCATGTTGTGTCCCTATGGGACCTTTGAGGAATGAATAAATAAATAAAATTAAGCCTACCTACGGCAAGTTTGACAGCATGTCACAAGCACCGGTTTTATTCGTTTCATTGTAGATGAACCCACAAAAAGAGCTCTTGGGGATGAAAACCTACGCGCACTCTCCAAGCAGATACTGCAAATTGAGTAAAATGACTCCATTTGCACAGAGACAGAGCAAATAACAGCCGCATTTAAGGATCACTACAAATGCCTGTTCACCACGGCTGAGGTTATGGATGATTATGAAAAAAAATCTGAACGATTCACTGCTTCAATTTATATTTTTGCAGGAAGATGATCAGCTCACTATTGATCGACCCATAACTAAGGAAGAAATTAAGATTGCAATCAGAACGTTGCAATGAAACAAAACTCCAGGCCCAGATGGTCTTAGCGCGGAATTTTACACAGCATATCAAGAACTTCTCGTTCCTTTGCTCGAGGCACTTTTTAAAGAATCCTATGAACTTGGGGAACTTCCTCCTTCCTTTTACCAGAGCCACAGGACTTTTATCCCGAAAAGTACGGACAGTAAAGTTTTATAAAGAGTAACTTGATATAGGCCTATTTGTTTATGTAACGTCAATTATAAGATATTTGCGAAATCCCTCATGAACAGGTTGTAAACGGTGATTACTAAATGTGTAGGTGCCCATCAAACATGTGGAATAAGAGGCCGCTCTATACAGACAAATATCAATGTAGTGCGATCAGTCTTTGAGTGCATTGATGACAGCATGAATCAGGTAGCTCCTCTTCAAATTGACCTCTCTAAGGCTTTTGATAAGGTGCGATATGACTTTTTGTTTCGACTGCTCAGACATTTCCAGTTAGGCGATGTACTGTACAATGGCATATCACTATGTTGTGAAAAGTGCACAAGAATAATTGCGAATCGCATCCTTTCAGGTATAATAGAGGGAAATTCATCAGTGCGTCGCGGATATCCGCTTCCGCAATTACTTTTTGCAGTCTACTTGGAACCACTTTGTTTAAGTGTACTGCTTAATTTAGGTATTAGAGAATAAAGATATGAAGCCGAGAAAATTAAAGTCCTAGCCTACGCAAATGACATTGCCTTCTTCTGCGTGGATAAATCAAGTGTTCAGGAAGCAGTAAACACCACTATGCGTTTCTGTGAAATTTCCGGACCTAATATCTGGACCTAATAATACCTAACGTGGGCACTAACTCCTTCGGTGTTTGCAAGTATTCGTTGCAACGGAGTTCCACTTCGTTATCTTGGTGTGCCTCTTGATAACCACCGCAATAGTGGTCCTCATTGGACGTGTGCCATAACCACCATCCGTCAAAATGTGTGAACTTGTCAAGGGCGGGATCTTTCTGTTTTTTTCGAGAGCTAAAGCATGCAGCAACTTTCTTTCATCAAAGCTTGTCTACATTCTACAAGTATTGCATTGCTTTCGCGTACATATCCAGGCGTTTCAACGGATATTTGCCTGCTTCATTTGGAATTCTTCATGGGAAGTCATGCAAAGAGACAAACTTTTTCTTCCGCTTGAGAAGAGGGAGAAAGGGGGGGGGGGCTTAGACTTGCGCATTCGCTTGTACATATGATGATGCAATTTTTTTTACCTTACGGATGTGTGTCACCCGTTTCTTTTGGCTGTTATTCGGAATCACCTTGCTTACCACCCCTCCCCCCTTTTTTTTCACGGCAAGAGTGGCTGAAAACTCGTTATCGTGGTGTTTCTTCAAAAACTTTTTCGAGGCCATGCAGTTTATCAAAGCCAGATTGACTTTAGATTATCTATACACTGTAGACAGAACGACACTCACTGCTGCAATTGTCAGCAGCCTTTTCCCTGAACCTGTTTACCGACAGCCATATTTATCTCGAAGTGGTCATGATGTGCTCTACCATGTGCATAAATTGTGTATAATGCCAGCAGCGAAAACGTTTTTTTTTTCAAGCTACACACTTACACATTATCTTTAATGTCGTGGATTATTAAAAAAGTATACACGTGCCCTGGTCTCTAAATTTCAGTCTGTTCAACGAGCCTCAAACAATCGAGCATTGTTTTAATCATTGCTGTGATGCATGTCCTTTCTGGGACATTCTAAAGAGAACCATCAAAAAGAATTTCCTATTACAGCTCATGGTAATAGCTTCCTACCTTTCAAAAGAACCCTTAACAATAATTCTCCGTACAATTAGTTTATGTTATGAGCCTTTATTTATTATAGAGGAGCTGCATGATTGACAGACATGCTGAGCCGCCTCGCTCGACCAAGTCTGTTTTCCGAGAAGAGACAGCCAATGTGCGTAGTGTTGTAGAGACTTTCGACCCTTTTTTGGAGTGGCTTGGACTTCTGAACGTGTGTGTTTGTTTACCAGATTTTTGAAGGTTCGTTGTACTGTTTAAATTTGTGTCTTCTGCATGTTTGCACGTGAGCATATATTTGAATCGATAGGCTCTATATCTATATATCACATCATTTGATTGTATTATTTTCACGCATCAAAGAGAAAAAAAATCAGCAGATCCCACGTACCTGGGAATCCACGTTATGCGAAGCATGCGGAAGAAAGGTGACCGTGCTTCAATTTTTTATTTAGCGACACGTCATGAACTGACGCAAAATTAATGTTCAAATGTTGCACACACAGACAAATTTTGAAGAGTTGCAGATGTTTATATAACAATTGTTTGCACTTGTGCAACGATGCCAACTGGAACATGCGTATTAGCAACACCAGAAGCTAATATGAAATGCTGATTCTCGCGAAGATGCTTCCCGTTGACACTGGTACATAAATCAACTTCAGCGCATGGCAACTAACACATCTGACGTTAACCTGACGTGACGGCTGTATCAAAATGGTACATATGTAATGTTTATAAATAGGGGTAGGCAGCACTGGAACCACTATTAATGTTTCACAGAAGATTAGCGCCTATTTGAAAAGTAGTTCCGAGACCTGGCGCAGGTCTCTGGTAAAATGCTTCATTGGCACCCAGAATGCTTGGGTTCGATTCCAGCTGGGACTCGTCGGGTCGACGCTACAGACGTCGGCTATTTCTTAACACTCGTGCGTTAAAATTGCCCATGTGCGTTCTCGTCGTTCCTTAGCAGATACCAAGTGCCAATCACGTGTGGTACATACCCGCATTCTAGCGGCACATACCCACCCGTGGTATGTGCCACTGTTTGGCGGCAAGTGTTTAACGGCGTACATGACGGGATTGTGACATTGCTCATGTCTTGACAAGCGCGTCGTATTCGTCAAACCATGTTACCCTGTTATGCTAACTTTGGTTCACGCCAAGTAAATGGGGTGACCACGATAGCACCCAAACGTGAGCGGCTATGATACGCTCAATGTCGCCGAAGTTCGCTAAAAAATGCTTCGCATTTAAAAGTATTTGTTGTGCGAACTGAAACCAACTAAGCTACAGCTGGGTTTCGTCGATAATGGGAAGGCACGCCACGCTTCTTAGATGGCCTCAGACCAGGTCACATATCAAACTTTAGACACTTGTGTGATTTTTAAATGAAAAAAAATTAAAAGTGAGCCCCGTAACAGTCTCTCAGGGTGAGGATACCTCAACAGTAGCTCACGAAGGATGGGGTTAAGGAGGGATTAAAAGGATAGGATTAAGAGGTATAGAGATAGAGAGCGGGGAAGGAGAGAGCAAGGCGCAGGGACAGTGACGTCCACAAGTAGGGAGAAGATAAGAAAGGTGGACACGGTCGCAGAAGGCCGAGGACGGGGCATCACTTAGTGAGAGCTCTTGTCGGCGCCAGGAGATGGCGTAGGGTGAGCCCAGTCGGCCAGAGCTGCGCTGACGTCGGAGGTCGCGGGGGCACAACCGGTCGGCATGAAATCCAGCGAGCGAGTCATTTTCTTTCTTTAGAAATTTGCAGCTTTTGCGCACCCAATAAAGAACATTGTTAGACGTAAACAGCATCAAAAACGAAGAGAAAGAGAGAGAAAGATAGAAAAATAGAAAAACACATGACGAGCACTGAGCGCTCGTCTCACACAAGACGAGCTTCCTATTTCTCTGCCTGCGCCAGGCCTGCGCGGAAGGCGTAGCACAGTCATAGCGAAAGCTATCAAAGTGGCCTTTCAGAGCATTTTCAAAATATTGATCTATATGCGGGGTTTAACGTCCCAAAACCACCATATGATTATGAGACATGCCGTAGTGGAGGGCTCCGGAAATTTCGGCCACCTTGGGGTTCTTTAACGTGCACCGAAATCTGAGCACATGGGCCTACAACATTTCCGCCTCCATCGGAAATGCCGCCACTGCAGCCGGGATCCGAATCCGCGACCTGCGTGTCAGCAGCCGAGTACCTTAGCCACTAGACCACCGCGGCGGGGCGCCTTTTCACAACACTGATTGGGTAACTACTGCAGGCGCACTTGCTTGATACCCACTAGGGCATTAATAATATATTTTCTTGGCTAAGAGTCTGGAATTCGCTATGCTATTTCTTGTCATTCTTCTGAGAATCGGGGTATGCGCTATATGCTTGCAAATAATTTTGTACCTATTGTTGATGCAGTGGCTGATGACGATGAGGAATTATGATGATGATGTCCCTCTTGCATTTGTGGTGCTCGCCTACAGAGTGGAATCGGCCAAGAACCGGATGGCAGGGTCTTTGGGTTACTTGGTTTTGTATTTCAAAGCATCCATTGGAGTTTCAGGAAGACACAAAACAAATCGTAAATGTTTTATGAAAATGCTACACGAGCACGAGGTCTGGCTATCAGATAGTCTCAGAACAAGAAACAATAATATCAATCGACTAACAAGGTCATCTCTTTGTTTCCAATTTGTACACGCACACTGCACAGCAAGCCTCCCTGTGGCTATAACCTAATGTAATCCCCCCAAAAGATAAAATTGCTGCCACTGTAGGGGAGCATACGCACCAACGCTTATGCGCCTTCGGAAGATAACGAAAAACACCGTGCTCTGATTGCGCGAGGCTCTGTGCCACTTTTGCCAGACTTGCGGTATGGCCATTTTTCGTCGCGACCTCATTGCAACTTCTCTGTTTGAATAAACGTCATCACATTTGGTGTAGGTGCTGGGTTTATTTCTAAACCACGTTTATTTCTAAACTAGCTTCTCAATTGGGTCAACAAGGTATCTTTTCCTTTGATAAGAATATCGTTGACAGCATAAAAAGAAACGATCTTTCTATTTCCTTGCAAGAGAGACATATAGGAGATGTTGTAAGTCCAGCTTTATGTAAGTAATAATTCAAAGGGGGGGGGGGGGTGATTCTACAGTGCAATCTGGTGATTATGATTTCTAACTGCCTGGATACGCACCACTGTTTATTCCAGCAAAATGTTAGATCTAGGAAGTCTCTGACTCTATCCAATTATAATTTTTCTATTTTCTTGTGAAAACTTTAATTTCTATATCGGAGTGCTGTTACGTAAGCGAAATCTGATAAAACAGGAAAGAGTGGCCCGCTTAAAGGTGCTTTGGCTGACGAGTCTGTCATCTCATCTATAGAAGTCTCGCAGTGGCCCGATACCCATACCAAGTGGAAAATTTTCATGTTTGCTGGTAATAAACAACTAATCATACTCATTAATACTAATTTTTTTGCTGCAGAGAGCGCCGCACACCCAGAGAGAGGATCAGTAATTATAACTGCTTCTGGTTCACTTGCAGGAAGTTTGCGAAGTGCTAGAACTATAGAAAATGACTCAGCCACGAATATAGGAGTATATTTTTGTAATTGAACTGAAAAAGGCCAGTGGAGAGAAGAACAGAAGATGCCTGCTTCAGCCTTTTCGTTTAATACAGATGCATCAGTCGCAATAATGTTGTTCATTGACTGATGAGCCAAGTAATCGTGTAACTGATTATTTAGATATCAAAGGGGCATTTGTTCTGCATTAGATAAAAAATGTCATCAAATTCTATTTCAAATTTTGAATTAGCCATTATTGTGGAGATAATCTGATAGATGTTTACATTCAGGAGGTTCTAGCAGCGCTTGAACGGACCTGATCTGAGAAGTGTAGTCTTAACCATAGTGTTCCGAAGAATGCGCTTGGTTCTTGAATGAAAACCTAAAATGCTTGTATCAGAGGCGAATTGAATATTTTTAAGGAAGTCTGAACTGTAGGTATTTTAAAACTAAGTTAACAAAGATGGAAGACGCGCTTCCACATACAAAACATTATTTGCAACAAGTTTGGGGAGTCCAACACAAGCGCAAAGCTCCTCTTTCTGAAAATGTCAACTGTCTCATCTTGCATGCGGCGCTGCCAGAAAGTAATACACACCCGAATTCCATAATGGGCCACACATACATCTTGTTATTCATTAACAATGAACTTCTTTGCACTTATGTTTTTCTGTTTCACCATTTTCGTAACCACCCCAAGGCACGTTTTGCTTTGCAGCCATCTTCGTCTATGTGACGTTTACCATTTAGCGTGCTATTATATACGATGCCTAGGTATTTCAGAGAATCCACCTGGGGAATGAGATCATTACAATACTTCAGAAAAATGTTGACAGGATCCTTGAAAGAAAACGACAGAAACGCACTTTTTGACGTGCAATGATATACGTATATTTTCATGCCATTCTTTCAGCATGTTCATGTAATTCTGTATTGCCTGATACAATGATTGCAGATCAGTATTTGTTGCAAAGAAGGTAATATAATCTGCATACTCGTAAATTTCAGTTTCCAGATGAATTGGAATTTAACTTGGCAATATGTTGAATAAAACCGGTGATAACACTGAGCCCTGAGGTACACCTCTTGTCTGCGTATATCTTTTAGGAGGGCGTCCACCCAAAAAGTAATAAAGCTTTTTGTCTCTTACAAACTCTGTAACCCATGCTGCTACATATTTTGGAAAGCGGTAGTCTTGCATCAGCGGGATCAGAATAAAACACTTCACTTTGTAGTACGCCCTATAGCTAAGTCTATAGTCACTATAGTGCACAGTATTCGCGCCGACGCCAAGCCAGTCTTCGACTGCGACTTTCCAAATCTACATGTGAACACCATATGGTGTTCACATGTACCTTGATCATCACCTTGATCTTAAACAAAGTTGACTGGGGTTTGATATTGAATGTTCATTGATATAGTTAATTATACGGGCATTCAAGACTCTGCTGAAGTGGGTATGCGCCACAGTTCATAGGGGAACAAGAACAAGCTATGTAATGGGTTCGAGCATTTGACGACCAACTCGTTACGCTATTCGCATTGTGCGACTACTGGTTGTTCTTTCGCTGTTCTGAAACACTTTACAAGTCGTATTAACGCGATTGCTTTTCTGATATCAAGCCTGCCTAATTGAAGTTTGCCAACAAGTCACAAGCGCTGACGTAGCTCAGTGCTAGAATTTTGGGCGGGCACCCAGTGGGCCCAGGCTTGAGACACACTGTGTCATTTGTGCAAGCTTTTCTTCTTCCAATTTCGCGCGATATGGTTACGGACACCGGCGGCGGTGGACAACTGCGCATGACCCAGGTTGTGATCTCATAACAGCTTTCGCTGTGAAAATAGATTGAGAAACTCAATGGAACCGGTGGTTCTGTTCAAATGCTGTAGCTGAGTGCGTTTATCAATGCCACCATTTTCGCCAGTAGGCTTTGGATAAGTTCTGGAGATGTGGCTGCTTATGTTGTGAGCCAATATCACAGTGAATAAAATCTTGATAGCACCGCGCCATGATAACGGCCCACGAACGTAGGTTTTTTGTTTCGTACGTCAATATCTCACACGTATGCACTACGGTGTACTAGACAAGAATAATGCTAGCAAGATGAGATTTGTGGGGTTTAACGTCCCAAAGCCACCAAATGATTATGATAGACGCCGTAGTGGAGGGCTCCGGAAATTTTGACCACCTGGGGTTCTTTAGCCCAAATCTGAGTACACGGGCCTACAACATTTCCGCCTCCATCGGAAATGCAGCCGCCGCAGCCGGGATTCGAACCCGCGACCTGCGGGTCAGCAGCCGACTACCTTAGCCACTAGACCACCGCGGCGGGGCAAGAATAATGCTAGCAAATTATTATAAGTCCCTTAATTTCACTTCCAGAAACGATGACTGGAGTAGCTTGGTCATGAGCTCAGAGTCCTCGACCGCACCACTTCGTTCATGTCTTGGCTCGCTTGTCCCTGAAGCTAGATTCCCACGCGAGAGCTAAATCCGGCTGCTCAGCGGACCGAATAGTCCCGTGAATAGTTTCATCCGGCGCAGCAGCGGAGACGTCGTATACACAGCTGGATCTACGATCGTGGAATCCTCGTGAATACTCTCGACTCCTATGCTTGTGCAGCGCGCTTATCTGGTCACGCAGGCCACGCGCTCCACCAATTCGCCACCAAAAACACCAAAAACCATTTGCCTCTTCCACTGTCACACGAGACACATTCAGTCGTTGCTGCAAAACTAAAACACGCGTATTTTAAGCCGGCAGCCTGCTTCCTAGCCACGCCAATTCGAATAATGTTGACAGATTTGACGCCGAACCCTCTCGGTCGAGAGCAGACGACCGTCAAACGGAGGGATCTAAATAGCGGCGACACATTTCGATCCGTGCCGCAAGCGGAGGAGAACGGATAAAGCGAGGACGGCACGTTTCGATGACGCGCACGTCACGTGATCCGCCATCCGCTGCGAAAATTCCTCCTCCGTTCTCTCGTGTGAATCCACCTTTATCTGACACATAATACTCCTCCCCCTCCAGTCATCCTATGCTATTGCGGTACCTTCATATGTTCAGTCTCTCTGGTGGCTTCAGAATACGACCATAGCATCTGCGTGGCATACTGTCAGGAATGGTTTGCGAGCGTTGGGTGGGCTGCGTTTCTTCCGGCGTTCCTGATTCAGGGGCCTGATCCGTGGACGCATAGAGTTTCCTAAAATTAACTAGATGGGACTGTGGCCCTGCGAACGTTCAGCGACCATGGGAATGACGGGTGGTACACAAATTCGCCTAGTGTTCGTACTTGCGGGTGGTGAATCGTACTTGCGGCTTCGTTTATTGCTGTGTTTCGGTTTCGTTTTGAAAGAAGGATTCAACCTTTTTGACCTTCGTGACCCGATTTTGAAAGGTAAGTCTAAAAGAATAAGATGGTGAAACGGAACCGCTGAACATTTGCTAATATTTGTTTCGTGAGGAAATTGCTCCAAAGCACACGAACACACACGGAGCCAAAAGCTGGCCAGAAGTACGAATAATAGACAGATGTGTGTACTACCCATCATTCCCATGCTCGCTGAAGTGCCTTGCGTTGCAGCCCTAATAGACACTAGCGCCAGAGTTCTCTCTAGTGTATGCTAGGAAACTCTTTGCGTGGAAGCACTAGTAGGCGAACCAACCGCCGGGCGCATCTTCTGTCTCACACTCGACACCAGAATTTAGTCTTAGAAACGGCTGTCTACGAGTGAATAGTCTCCTGTCCGCGAATAGTATGGTGTTTCTTGAACAGCAGTTTCAGAATCCGTGTGCCTTCTCTTCATATGATCTACATGATGCCTGCGCTTCCTGCCATTTTGAGTTACCGTTACAAATGACCGTTGCCGCATTCTTCCAATACTCTAGTGGGTAGCCATGTGGGGTTGTTAAGAAAATTCTTAACCCACACCTTTTGGTCTGGTGCATAATGTTCTGCCATGTCATTAAGTTTTCCCTCTTGTGTAAGTTTTCGCGGGTGTAGCGCATCCAGGAGGGACGAGAGCTGCCTTCGAAACATTAGCTCTGCAGGTATTTTCTGCGTTGTGGTGTGTGGTGCCATATGCTGCTTAAATAGAAACATCAATAGCCGGCAGGAAAGCCATCTATCAGCCAATTTCTCGAAAGACATTTACACTTCTGCCACCATATGTTCCGCTTGCCCGTTTGTTGCCGGGTGATGTGGAGCTGATGTTATGTGCTTCATCGGGTTCACCTTGAAGATTGGAGCTGCATTTCGGACGAAACAAATGCCGTTGCGTTATCGGAAACTACGACTTGCAGTGTGCCAAAAGTGGCGAACAGTGATCGAAACACATCCGTTGCAGCAAACATAGACTGTGACGGAATTTGTCTTATACTTCTAACCACTTAGATAATGCATTTACTACGATTTAAAAAAGATGGCAGCATATCCACGGAGTGAATGGTGGAGAGTGGGGCGAAGCATCCGTCCGTCCATGCGTGCGTCTGTGTGACCATCCGTGCGTCCAATCGCCCGTCCGAGCGTGCGTCTGATCGTGCGTCCGCACGTTCATCTGTGCGTCCATCCCTGCATTCGTCCATGCATCCGCCCCTGCGTCCGTCCATGCGCCCATCCGTCGGTGCATTCATCCGTGAGTCTGTCCACGCATCTGTCTGTGTGTCCGTTCGTCCTCCTATTCAACACCGTAAGTACCACCATCTCACATCTTGTCATCATATA
Organism: Rhipicephalus annulatus; assembly: GCA_013436015.1. NCBI lineage: Eukaryota > Metazoa > Arthropoda > Arachnida > Ixodida > Ixodidae > Rhipicephalus > Rhipicephalus annulatus. Next base: position 311,551 of record WOVY01004932.1, read on the forward strand.
TTCCCGATATAGAAGCACCGCCATCCAGCGGACATTCCAAGGACTAAACGAGAGGTGGCGCACGCACGCTTTCTTACGGCTTGCGCTTCGTGTCTACTTCCAACCTTTAACCAGCTCGACTTCATGGCATATACTAGTTCACTGTATTCATGGCACTGCGGCCCAACGCTCGCTAAACCTTTGTAAAACGAAGAATTTTACGCCCGGCGAGTATAACGTAGCAACCCTTTCTTGTCAGATGTTTCTCAATGTACATGCCAATGGCTGCTAATAGGGAATGAGACAGGAGAATTCGGCTGTTACTTTTTTACGACTTGCGCTTTGTACCTCCTTGCCACCTTTAATCACCTTGAGTTCATGGCATATCCTACTTCACTGTATTCATGGCAGTGCGGCTTAACGCTCGCCATGAATACACCTTTCTAAAACGAAGGAGGTTCCGCCCAGCGAGTATAACGTAGCAACCCTTTCTTGTCAGATAGTGCTCAATGTACATGCCAATGGCTGCTAATGGGGAATGAGCGACAGGAGAATTCGGCTTTTAGTTAACGCGCACGCTACGAATTATTTATTGTTCAAGAACGCATAGGAGAAATCTCCCACCAGCACCACCTTGCAGGTCAAAACGTAAGGCTGGTTACACACTACGACTACGACTACGAGGGACGAACGGGTGCCGCTATAAGGAGCTTCGCCCCTAAAAACCTCTTGTTGTTCACCAGCCCCGCGAAGTTAACATGAACGACCTTTCATGGTTCAATTGGGCGGAGCCATTCCGGAATCGGAACCATGGAAGGAAGGCGGCTGTGCACTTGACATGTCTTGCAAGATTGCATCTTCGACACTATGTCGGCGTCCAAACCAGACCACCACAAGTGACTGTGAGCGAAAAGTTTCACGGTAGTCGTTCCCGGGTGATTAGCATGAAGGAAATTCAGCGCTTTCTTTCTTGTTTTCGTAGGAATCACGACTCCTATGCCCCATAACATACAACCACCGTGCGTTCAAAGTTCCTGCACCCGAATCTTGTGCGGTTCAAATCTTGTACTTTGCCATGACGCCGTTGATCCGATTTGTAGCCCATGATAAACTTGAGAAACTACAGTCAGGTCTTCCATTGTCAGCCTGGCTATCTTCGCAGCAGCCGGTGGAGGCTTTCGCAATCCTTCAATCATCACCATGTCCCCTGCTGCGGCCAGCTCATCGACATTGGAGGTCAGAGAAAATCTACTGAGCGCATCTGACTCACTGATGCCTTTTTTCTTTTCTCAGTACACCAACTCGTAATCATAGGCACTCAACATCACACACCAACGAAGCGCTCTCGGTGATAAAACTTGCTGGATATGTTTGCTAGGGTACATGATTCCAAGAAGTGGAGGCCTGCCTGCGTGGGTTCGAATCCCATCCTCGTTACTAGTATCATAAAGTCCCTTCAGTTCAATTCAAGAGCACTGAATACAGTATCCTGGTCATGAGCTCCGAGTCCTCGGCCGCACCACTTCGTTCTCCTCGTCTACGCTCGCTAAGCTGATATGTAATACTGATGCGTCCTGAAGTGTTGTCATTTTCCTCTTGTGATTGCGTACACGTGCTTAGGCTACAACTACAGTAAATCACTCGAGTAAGTGAAGCACATTGTAACAGAGAGCCAGGGCGTTTAATGGTCCTACCAAGTCGTGTTTGTTATCCTTAACTTCACCTAACGGTCGAAACTATGCTCCTTGATGCTCCGCTAGCGCGGGGGCCGTGCTGTGTTTGTCCAGCTAGTCTCTGCGTTATCATGCATAGTGCCATAAACTCAGCCGTTTGCGTTCTGGCCTCCAGTACAAACACCGGGAAGCCAATTTGAAAAGGTCGCGTGAGTGACGACACAGGAAGTGAAATAAGACAGAACAAACAAAAATGCAGTGGCTTACAGCTGTGCCAAGATATACTGGCGTGACCTGCCGATGGACGGATAGACTAGCCAGTGAACTCACACGAGTGAAGTGCCAGCGCCCTAGTGAACAGTGACACATCACTCCAGGAGATTCCAGGCTGTCTTCGGCACGCCAGCAGTGCGCCGTATGACGTCCCTTCTCCTGGGCATGCACAGCACAGCTCTCGGCTAGCCACGCGAAACTGCTTAGCCTCGGCCAGTGTTAAGCTACAAGACAGCTTGCGCAGCTGAGTTATGTGGCTATGTGAATCCTCGACATTTTATATTAAATGTGGCGCGCTTCGCGAGATGTTGATCCAGTAGGTTTGTAGACAATTAAGCCACGGATTCTCTGGGAAATCGTTAAAAAGGTTGCGAAGGTCCTTCCAGTATCATGAACAATACCTTTAGCGGTACAGTTCACGTTATGATTTATTCAATGAAACACGACATGATGTGATTAATCTATATAAGCAGAACGTTGTCTTCGCGAATTCTGGTTTTTATATCTTTCTAGCAATTGAGAGTTTCCGATAAACTATTTATATTTAAACCAAAGCACCTTCCAGTTAATGCATCATCCGTTGATTATAATGCTTCAAATGACTGAGCACAACCAACCAATCTTTATTATCTATATTATTATCCTGCAGTGCCGACAAATGCATACCTTTTATTCTTTTTTAAATTGTGTTTTGATTTAATTTATTATCTTAAAATAATAAAAAATATTTCTTGCGAATTTCGGTGAGCATAAAAATTTCGTATAAAATTTGTCATGTTTTTATTCGATAACGACAATTATTCCAAAATTGCATATTATTTTATAATATCAGACTCAATGTTTGGCCAATACCCCTGAGTGGGTATCAGTCACAGTAGAAGGAGAAAAAGAACAAGAACGTGACACGTTCAAGGTATCGCTCGTCAACATAGATACCTTGAAAGTACTACAGTGGAATTGTAGGTCTTTGATTTCTGCTTCTACTGACTTACTTTGCCTAATTAATCAGTTATATCCGGATATAATCTTATTACAAGAAACCTGGCTTAACCCCGTTAAGAATTATCATTTAAACAATTTTAGAGCATTTCGGTTAGACCGTCCATCACTAGGAGGTGGTCTAATTATACTAGTCTCGAATAAATTTTGCCGCACAGCGAGCATAGCTTTTCAGCTTATGTCCACAGACTGTAAAATTTTGGCAATAGACCTCTGTCTGCCAGGGAACCGCCCTTTTTCACTTATAAACGCATATTTTCCAACGGGTTTGCATAATACTCAACAATTAGATACTGCCTTAGCTAATTGCAAGAATGATTTCCTTCTGACTGGTGATTTCAACTCACATCATGTTTCATGGGGATTTCGAACAGAGCCTTCTGGTACTCTTCTGTGGGATTGGATGAATAATAAAAATCTTACCTGCCTAAATGATAGACAGCCTACATTTATTCGCGGACGGACACGATCGGTATTAGATCTCACGTTTTGCAGCCCAAGTGTTTCAATAAAGTCTTGGAAAACAATTGATTTCTCTTCAAACAGTGACCATCTTCCTGTATACTTTGAAATCTCATGTGCTGTGAAATCTGATGAAAGGGCAGAGAAAACATTGATCAATTACAAAAAATTTAAAGACTGCTTGCGTTCCAACATTAGGGCAGTGTCCAGTGGTCAAAATGAAGACCTCGGCCGAAATCTCTGTTCTGCTTTAAAAATCTCCAAGAACACTTCAGAATTTGTAATTGCTTCGTCGTCATCGAAAAGTGCCCAACCTAGTAAATGGTGGAATGATGAGTGCACACGAGATTATAGAAGAAGAAAAAGCTGCATGGAAAAGACTTATATGTAATCAGAGTCCAAAAAATTGGAAGGATTATCAGTTCATTGCGGCAACATTTAAACGCACTGTATCGCGAGCGAAAGAGCAATATGACCAAGAACATTTCGAATACCTGTCTAAATCAAATAACAAACGTGCTTTATTCAACTTCCTTCGTGGTAGGAAGAAGACCCCTATACCAGGAAACGTTGACTCAGTAGTTTACACCTCACAGGAACTACAGGAATCATTGAATCAGTTGGCTAAAGAATTAGAAAACAGGTTCTCAACGCATCTTCCTAATTCGCTTACACAACAACCATCTATGACTACACAGAAATATCGACTTCCGAATTAAATCAGGCCATGGAAAGATTGCCAAATGCAGCACCAGGCCCCGATGGAATAACAAATACAATGCTAAAAATACTTCACAGGGAATATCCGAATGATCTGTTAAGTCTCGTAAATTATTCCCTTGGAAGAGCATGGATCCCTTCTGAATGGAAGATTGCGAAAATTATACCATTGCTTAAGAAACAGGGGGCAGGCTATAATTTAGACAACATACGACCGATAGCCTTAACATCTAATGTAGTGAAACTTATTGAAAGGGTACTTCATGGTCGTATAATTAGGTTTATTAACGAGAAACAACTGTTGAGTTCTTCCCAAATCGGCTTTAGATCTGGATATTCCATATGGCATGCACATGTAGATCTGGAAAGTCGTATTCATATTGCCCGTCACAAAAAGCACTTTGCGGCTTTAGTAATGTTAGACATATGTAAAGCATATGATAGTGTAGGGTATTCTATCTTGACTAATCAGTTATGGGGTCATGGACTTCCACCTTATATAGTAGCATGGGTGACGGAATTTTTAAGTAGAAGAGAATTCTATTGTTATCAAGGCGGTTTCTCTTCCTGTAAGCACAAGCAAACCCGAGGTGTACCTCAGGGGTCAGTACTTTTCCCGGTTTTATTCAACATATTGCTTAGTACCATCCCCGTTCATCCAGATGAGAAAACCTATGTTTATGCCGATGACATTGCTTTTTTTTTGCTATGGCACATGACTTCCACTGTCACTACACTATCTTGCAAGCATATCTTAATAAAATAGAACATTGGCTGAATGGATTGATGTTGAACCTGAATACCGGTAAATGTGCTATTCTCGTTTTTCCAATCAAAGATCCCGTTCACATATCTATTAATTACAAGCTTCAAGATATCCCACAAGTACAATCATTGAAATATCTTGGAGTTATGTATAATGAACATCTAAATTGGCGCCCTCACATTGAATACATCGCGACAAAAGCAGTACGCGCGATGGGCGTATTGCGGAGGTTGAGCAATTGTAGATCAGGTATGAGAAGAAAGGCACTTTTGATTATATATAAAATGTATGTTCGACCTGTGTTGGAGTTTGGCTGCATTCTTTTTCTGGTGCGCCAGCCTACAAACTTCGGCCGCTCGTTCTGTTGGAAAGAGAGGCTTTACGGCTCTGCTTAGGACTTCCAAAGTATACTGCAAATGCAGTGTTATACCTTGAAGCACGAATACCAACCTTATTATGTCGCTTTAATATTCTTACTGTGCAGACCTTTTTACGACTATATGAAGCACCGTTTAACGCTGAACAAATTATTTTTATTTCCAATCCTGACCTATTCTTCTCCGTGCATCGGCGCAGATTTACCAAACCACAAATAGTATTGTTCAATCGTTACTTGAGCCCCTAAATGTACACGTTCGTGATCTGATTCCTTTAACTGAGCAACAAAATTCACCAGAAATTGTTTACCATGATATCTTCCCAACTCACGCTAAGCTATTACCTACAGGCATTTTAAATGGTTTATTGCAGGACCATTTAAGTACTCTGCCAACAAATGTCATTATAGCAACGGACGCATCTCAATCACATGAAAAATCAGGCGTTGGAATATATTGCCCCGTACTTGATTGGTCATTTTCACTTCACTTACCGGACTTTCTTCCTGTCTTTCTGGCTGAATTCATGGCAATAATGTTAGCTTTGCGAAAGGTAAATATTTCCATTCCAGTCGTAGCAGTCATAACTGATCATTATCAGTGTGCTCTTCTCTGTCCGCATCTGGTCACTCACCTATAGTGAAACTTTTTAAATCGTTGATCCCCTGTCATCTCCAAAGTATTCATTTAATCTGGACACCAGGGCACAAAGGTGTGTTGTTAAACGAAATAGCTGATTCTCTTGCGAAGGCATCCCTTTCGACACCAATTATTCCTATTTTCCCTCATACAGTATACATTACGGTGGCGCGATTTCGCACACTTAAAATCAGGCAAAATTTATCTGAGCCTGCACTGACAGCTTCTCCAGAGTACAAACACTTGTTATTTCCCTGGCGCAGTGAACTGACTAATTCAAGGATGATGGAAGTAGTCATCACGAAAATTTCGTTGCCGCGTTACCTCCCTCAATTTTTACTTGCATAGATCAGGCATATTGAATTCCCCTATGTGCATTTACTGTAATCAAGAGGAAACGATCAGTCATTTTTTATTACATTGTCGCCGTTTCGATTTATTCAGGCAAAGCATACTAACACCACCTCTTCAAAGACTGGGCTTGCAACTATCACAACCTGATCTTCTTTCATTTGGGGCCTCTACACTGGGTTTCAGCCACAGGGATGTTTTATTCGCCGTTCAAGAATACATCACTGCGACTAAACGATTATCTTGCTAAATTGCTGTCTCACTATTTTTCTTCTTTTTTTTCTGCAAACTTGATACCGGTGTTTCAAATCAAAATTAAGTTACAAAAAATTGTAGGAATGACGCAATGCTGAAAGTTTAGGGCAAATTCACCTTATAATCGGCCAATCCCCTTCTTTGGGTACGAGCCATTTGCACAAGGAAAACAACAACAACAACAACGACACGCGACGCACGAGCAATTGGAGAACGAAGCAGGCAAGATGGCCGCTGTCGAGTCTCTGCTGGACCGTTCCGTTCGCGCCATCCGAACGCGCACGCTGCCATCTGGAGTGTCCAGCCTGCAGGAGCTGTGCCGGCGCAGGCTGGTCGCGACGCGTTCGCTGCCGCAGTGGAAGGCCCTGACGCAGGCCTTCACCGAGCGCATCCGGCGTCGGGCTTGCCTCTTCTCTCTCGTACACTTCAGCGGCTGCGGGGTCAACTTCTGCATGCAGCGATACTTCTCTGAGTCGGACCACACGACCTACTGGATCAGCTGCGAACTGGACAGAAAGCGGTACATGGCAGTCAGGTGAGGCGTACGACAGTAGCGTAGCCGGGAGGTGGAACACTGGACTTGTGCCCCCCCCCTTTCCTTTTTTTTCTCCATTTCACAGATGCACATAATGGCCATTTGCTTGCCCCCCCCCCCACCTTCCCCCTTCAGATCAAGGAGGTGCCCCATGCCTGCGCAGGCATGGGGCACATCCTGTGCAGGCATGGGGCAGGCATGGGGGCCTGTGCAGGCATGGGCAGGCAGGCAATTCTGCCTGCGCCCCAGGCGTACGACTTCACGTGTGTTTTAGCATATATGTATCAAAGATTCATCCCGAGGCAATCGCGAGGGGAGCACCCCGCTCCCCCGATGGTCTTGAAGGGTAAAAGCGGGGGCAAATATTGCCATTATAGAGGAGCAGATGTACCAATGGGAATTCGCCTGTGAAAGGTGACGACAAACGACCAGTGCTGTAACTGTGCGAGAGCCTATGCCGCCTTTACGAGCCTTGCTCTGCTAACCGTGTGTTCCTTCATTACGACCTGATCTCCTAAATGTCTTGTCAAAGTTATGACCGCATGGGTTATTGGCGGTAATAGTAGCCAGAGACTCCTGGTGTTGTATTCCAAGAACTGCTTACTTTTTGTCGTTATTCTCCTGAGAAGCCAGGAGTCCAAAGCAATCCAATGTGAAGAGGAAGACACCACTTTGTATTCATATTTGTTGAAGTGCAGCAATGCTGCGTCATATACATAAAAGTTCATATTTACGATGCGAATGCATTTCGGGCTATGTCAGGGGTCCGTTGGAGTCCGTCCACTGCCCTCTCTCATAGCAACAGTTGCGGGTGCGCACGTCCCTAGCAACTAAAGCCACACCATGTCACGCTTCGGCGTCGGCAGCTGTCAGCAACAGCCACGGGCGCGCGCGCTTATCCTCGCCCCTAGCAACCGGAGGCCCCCCTCCTGCACTTGTACATGACTTACCACCGCCTCGATGCAGTGAGTTTGAAACGCCTTTGTAGGGTTTGTGTTACCAGCGTTTGTGTAGCGTTTGTGTAGCGTTTGTGTTGATAAGACGCTGACATTATGGCCTCATGGCCATCAGAGAAAATTACAGATGCAGTGCTTCACCACACCTGGGATCTGCCAATTTTTTAACCGTGCACGCTAGCTACTAGAGCTGCAAACTCATACTGTATTTCTTGCAACAGAAAAACGCCACCTGCGGCGAACGGTGCTATTGGCTGCACCGCGTAAAAAAACATTTTTTTTATCGCTGGGTTCCCACGTGTGAAACGTTAAAGGCATATAGCCTCTGTCAGGCTTTTAGCCCCAACATCCTTTTGTTTCTTGTGTCTTGTACAAGAAAACAATAAAACAAATTTTGAAATTGAATTGAAATTGAAACGCTGTTATGGACGTTACGCAATGCATTGGCATTGCCTTAGAATTCCTTTCGATGAGGGGGGGGGGGCAATTTTTGTAATATTTCACTGTTGAGGATCTTACAACCAGAACAACTGGTCGCACTTAGAACACAACTGGATCTACTTGAATCTGTGCTTTCCAGCCAAGACCAGCTGCTTCTAGTTCAAGCGGTAATGGTTCACGTTGCTGGTTAGTTGAGTTGCATAGAATCAGCTTCTCCACAGTTGGGAGCCTACGTGGGACCAGCTGATCTGATTTAATGCTAGTTAAACCAGCTGGTAAACTTTTTAACCGGCAGTATGAACCTGTCAGGAGAATCCTAAAATTCCTGAACCGAGGACGTCACCGGATGCGACGTTTTTGAGGTTTTTGATAATTTCCCGGGGGTGGGGCGGCTTTTGTGAAGGGAACTTTTATAGCCAGTTTGCCTCGAAAATGAGAACACTTACTGAATAGAATAGTATGGAGAGCTGGGCGAGTTGGCTTCAGAACGCTTTGCTGTTTTACCATACATTCGTCGGTGAGCTCAAGCACATAGCCAATAGTTTTGGGGCACAGGTTGTTTCCGAAGCACAAAACAAGGTGCAAGGCATCTGTCGTGCAGTGGACCAAACATTTGACAAAAAGTTAGGAAAAAAGTGTGTTTGCCTTTCAAATTAAAGTGCAAAATTCGTGAGGTGAACGACAGGGGTAGTTTGTCTATTGCTCTTAACCTGCGGTCGTGTATATTTAGGTAAGACTGGCCAGTGCATTACCACTCACCTTCATGAACATATAAAATCTGCTAACAATAGCAATCTATCCCACCTAGCCGAGCATTGCAGCAGCTACCAATAATATATTGTTTGTTGTGACACGAACATATTGTTTTATCACAACGACTAGCTAACTCTGAAAATAGCAGGAGCCTTTCTTATGAGAGGGTGTACTTATTGATGGTGAAGCAGTCCGTCAGTTGTACTGACAAGGAATTCATATTTTTGAGCCATGCTTGACATTTACATTCTGCTGCGCGTTGTAGATACCACCTATGTAAAAATGACTGTCATGGTGTGTTTCTCTCGGTGTTGCTTTTGTTTGCTTCGTTGTTTGGCCCTTTTTCTGCACACGCGCTTTGGAACTACCTTGGCCTATATATTTTGTGTACTTCCTTCAATAAACGTCGTGAGCTCTGACACCTTTGTCTTTTGGCGTTTCGTTCTTCATCTATTCTGCGTGCGCCAAAATGTTTCCAACTTGTCCAACGTTTGCTGATATTCATCAGCAAACATTTGGATTTTCCACAACAGTACAAATTTAGTTCTTTAAAAACATGCCCATTTGCCTTAAAATATTTAGGACGTGATACAGAAATAGCTTTACACGCGTTCAATTATACGCCAGAAAAACTCAAAGGTCAATTAGAACTGCATTAGAGTTCAGAGGCTTCATTGGGGCTCTCTGAATGACAGGGCACCCAACTACAGCGCGGAAAGGCTCCTGGGGGACGACAACTTGTGGCACTGGGCTCTCCTCGACCACCCGCACGTCCTGTCTGTACTGGCAGTGGCGGCCAACGCACCTGGCATCCAAGTGTACCTAATCACCCTGGCACCTGACGACGGACTCGAGCACTTCGCGGGCGTCCTCGCAGCCAGGGACCTTTGCGTCCACGAGCTCCACCTATGGAAGTTCCTGCGCCAGCTGTGCTCGGCTCTCATCTACCTTCGAGGTATGCTTACGAGAACGTGTGGCTAACCTTCAGGTAGAGTCACTAAACCACAATAAAGCTACATCGTTAGCAGGGGTGGCGCGAAGAGTGGATGAGAGGGAGGTAAAGCGGTTGCTTGAGCACGTTGGTAGGGCACATTGAAGGGAAACAGCGCGAAAGATGAAAGACCAGGCAATGAAGGACACATACAATATGTGTCATTCTTCGCCTGGTCTTTCTTTTTGCACTCTATTTCCCTCCAATGTGTGGGAGGAAACAGCCACATCAAAGAATTTTGTCCTGATCCCCCTTACCCCGCCTCCTAAAAGTAACAAATATGTTCTCCGTCTCCCCCCCCCCCCCCCAAGCCGCCTATCTTTCCCTCTTCTACCTTCACCAAGCGAATTCTCAGGGCCACTTCTCCAACCATAACTCAACACATGGGTGCTCGCATGCATAGTCGCAAATCCGCAGTCTGAAGCTGACTACTTGAGTGCCAGAAAACCAAGGCAAACTGGGCGTGACCATGTGTACACAAAATAATGACCTCGTACAAGACGTTCTTTTTGTTTTCGCTGATACACTCAACCGTTCACCGGCTTGTGATGGCTTATAGCTCAGCGAAAGAACGTAGGAAAAAGACAAAGTAGAAAAAAAGTCACAGCTTTGTCGCAAAGGCGAAGCAATGAACACGATAGCAGAAAACGTCACGCACAGATTGGCAAGCAGATCGAAACGTGTCCCGCGTTTCTCACGCACAAAACGTGCTCACAGGTACAGATGAACGCGAATAAACGTATCATTTGTTACTTAGCTGCATTTAAAAAGCACGCTCTCTTTGCAAACGGAGAATGTGCCCGATTGCAGTGACCTTTGTGCGCCTGGTAACTACAACAGAATCATTCCGGGGAAAGCTTCAGGACAGCCAAGACATAAGATGCTCCCAACCACGAGATAAGAGCGCGCTACTGTGTGTTCACGGGATTTATGACCACTCACTCCCCTCCGCGAGGCTAAGTACGCGTGGGAGATATGAGCACGCGCCGCCGCGCGCTCATTGTGCCATTTTGCTGTTGATGTTCAAAACGCAATAGTTCCCCTTCGAGACATCTCCAGTGGTAAGTTGTATATATTGCCGCGTGCATAGCTGCATTTAGCGGCGAGATAGCGACGACAACGAAGAACGCGGATTCGCTCGAGAGGCGCAGCGCAGCAGAGTGAAGAAGACGACAATCTTAGCGGCCTTCTCTGAGAGCGTCTCTACAAGCCCTACTGTCCGTGTTTTTAAATAAACCCCCTGCCATTTATAACCCGCGACACTGGTGGAGGTGCTGGGTACTACCACCTCATGATCAGCACCCCTGTGAGAAGCCCCGAGTCCAGCCCTACGAGACAGCCACGCGTGGAGACGCCTGTGCACCGCTCAAGCCGTCGCCTTCAAGGTCTTGAACCAGAATTTGGCCTTTTAAAGGGAGCAACACTTCCGACAACCACCCCTACTCAAGAAATGGCAAGGAGTCCTGCACAGGTGACGGTCCAGAATATGCGCATTCCTGAACCATTTCATGGTCGGCCGAACGAAGATGCACAAGACTGGCTTGAGCAGTTCGAACGGGTAGCTAAATCGAACTACTGGAGTCTCGATGGAAAGCTCTTCCACGTATACTTCGCCCTTGAAGACGGCGCGAAGACATGGTTTATAAACCGGGAGGCAACATTGACGACATGGGAGGAGTTTTGTCGTCGGTTTCTTGACACCTTCGGTAACACGGACCGACGCGAAAACGCACAACGCCTTCTTGAAGGACGCACCCAACAGCTGCATGAAAGCGTCGCCATGTTTGCTGAGGATATGGTGCGCCTGTGCCACCGCGCGGACCCCAACATGCCCGAGGCTCGAAAGCTAACCCATCTCATGAGGGGCGTCAAAGAGCAGCTATTTGTTGGTCTTGTGCGCAATCCGCCGACTACAGTGGACGAGTTCACCAGGGAGGCCACCGCAATAGAGCGTGCGCTACAGCAACGGTACCGACAGTCTGATCGCCCGGCCACCGGCGCAGCTGCAGGCGCCGCCGCACTTACCGCAAACGACGAGTTTGCTCTACGCCACCTGATTAGACAGATCGTGCGTGAGGAGATCGCGAAGGAGAACGCAAAATACACATTGCAGTCACAGGCGCCCCCGCAGCAGGAGTCCACGGTAGCCTCCGTCGCTGAAATAGTTCGCCATGAACTTCGACAAGCGTTTGCCTCTCCTCAGCAATATTCCGCTCCACCGCACCGTCCAAACTCGTATACCTATGCAGATGCTGTGCGTCGTCCATTGGCTCCAGAAGTATCGTACCAGCCGAACGGATACAGCTATGCAGACGCTATTCGTCGACCCACGCCCATGCCAGCGCCGCTGTACCGTGAACCGTATCCTGTGGCAGCCTGGGCTCAGCAGGATTCTGTCAGGCGACCCTATATGCGGAAGACCGACATATGGCGCACTGCGGATCGTCGACCACTCTGCTACAACTGTGGAGAGCCAGGGCACATTTGCCGTTTTTGCCCACATCGCCGAGCTGAATACCGCGGTAGTGCACCTACAGCTACGCGCCGACAGTTCGACGAAAGCCGTGCCCCCATCGACGACGACCAGGCTGGCCGGCGGGAAGGCTCTTCTACCTTCCGGACGCGGTCACCATCACCGGCTCGCTTTGGTTCACCAAGCCGCCGTAGTTTTGCTGACGCCGTCAGAGGTCGGTCTCCCAGCCCACGGCGGGGAAACTGAAAGCAGCGACCTCTGGGGGGAAGGTTGCAAGCCGTCGAATTGCCGAAAAACCCCCACTGCTGCCGAAACACGTGAGAGACGACGATGAAGACTTTGCCGAAAAAACTGTGACTGCCGAGCTTGATGTGACGATTGACGGCGTTGAAGTGACGGCCTTAGTCGATACGGGTGCAGACTTTTCCATAATGAGTGAACGATTGGCAGATGAACTCAAGAAAGTCAGGATGGAATGGACGGGCCCTTATATCCGAAGTGCTGGAGGCCAGATAATGACTCCCACGGGAAAATGTACAGCAAGACTCACTATTGAGAATGTGGCTTTTGTAGCCACATTTCTGATCCTACCGGAGTGCTGCAAACCTATGATTCTGGGAATGGACTTCTTAAGAGAGTACGGTGCTGTGGTCAACATACGCGACGGTGTGATCACATTTGCCGCTGACAAGTCTGTGACCACTGATCCAGACCAAGAACCCAGGGTGTTACGTGTGGTCGACGACGACGTCTGCGTGCCACCACTGTCATGTAGTCTTGTTTCCGTGTGTTGCGCCGTGCACTGTAATGAAGACGCCATAGTCGAACGCATCACTGACCTTCTTTTTCACCAAGGCATCGCCATCGCTCGCGGTATTGTCAGCTTAGTGGATGGGCGCGCAGACGTGCTTCTGACCAACTTCACGAATGAGCGCCGGCACATCGGTAAAGGCACGGCTGTGGCGTACCTCGAAGAGCTGGACTACTCTCACGACTGTCTTCTAATGCAAGGGGAAGCCACAGTTCAATCACCTCCACATACACCACCAGTTGATATCGGTCCGAGTCTAACACCGACTGAAAGATGCCGTCTTATGGAGCTGCTCGACCAGTTCAAGGACTGCTTCTCATCGACATCACGAGTGGGTCGAACGCCTCTGACTAAGCATCGTATAATTACGGAAGACACAGCAAGACCGATCCGACAGAACCCTTATCGCGTCGCTCAGAAAGAACGTGAGGTAATCCAGCAGCAAGTCAAGAAGATGCTAGAGGATGACGTTATCCAACCATCAAAAAGTCCTTGGGCATCTCCAGTGGTACTCGTGAAAAAGAAAGACGGCAGCTTGCGTTTCTGCATCGATTATCGTAAGCTGAACCATGTTACAAAAAAAGACGTTTATCCATTACCACGGATCGATGACTCTTTGGACAGGCTACGGCATGCACGCTACTTCTCGTCAATGGACCTTAAAAGTGGATACTGGCAAATAGAAGTAGATGAGCGCGACCGAGAAAAGACCGCCTTCGTGACGCCAGACGGGCTTTATGAATTCAAAGTCCTCCCTTTCGGTCTATGCTCAGCCCCAGCCACGTTTCAGAGACTAATGGATACCATTCTGTCCGGCCTGAAATGGAAAACATGCCTTGTGTACCTCGACGACGTGATCGTTTTTTCGGCCACGTTTGAAGAGCATCTAAAGCGGCTACTGTCAGTCCTTCAAGCCATACGGTCTGCTGGACTCACACTCAAACCAGAAAAATGCCACTTCGGCTTCGAAGAACTCCAGTTCCTGGGACACGTGATCAGTCGCGAAGGTGTGAAGCCTGACCCAGATAAAACAGCAGCCGTCGCAAAGTTCGCAAGGCCTGTTGATAAGAAAGCGGTCAGGCGTTTTCTGGGTCTCTGCGCCTACTACCGGCGATTTATAGCAGGCTTTGCACACATCGCCTCTCCACTCACCCGCCTTACAAGGGAAGACATCGCATTTGTATGGGGTGAAGAGCAAGAAGCTTCATTCAACGAGCTGCGACAGCGTCTACAAACTCCACCTGTCCTCGCTCACTTCGACGAGAATGCGCCAACAGCCATCCACACAGACGCCAGCAATGTGGGCCTAGGTGCTGTTCTTGTCCAATGCCAAGATGGTGTGGAGAGAGTGGTTGCCTACGCTAGCAGAACGTTGACACGTGCCGAGTCCAACTACTCAACAACGGAGAAGGAGTGTCTGGCCGTCGTTTGGGCAGTTGCGAAGTTCCGCCCGTACTTATATGGCCGCGCCTTCCAAGTCGTAAGCGATCATCACTCTCTTTGTTGGTTGACCAACATGAAAGACCCATCTGGACGTTTGGCACGGTGGAGCTTACGGCTCCAAGAGTACGACATGGCCGTAGTGTACAAGTCCGGAAGGCAACACTTAGACGCCGACTGTTTGTCAAGGTCACCGATTGAATCACCGGCTATAGAGGATGATGATTTCCCAGGTTTTTTAGGAGTTGTTGATGCAGCAATCATTTCTCGGCAACAACAAGATGATCGGGAGCTCAACTCGCTTATAGAATTCTTGAACGGACGAGCCGCCAATGCACCAAGAGTGCTTTTCGAAGAACTTATCGTCATTCTGTTTACGGGACGGAATTCTGTACAAAAAGAACTTTTCATCAACAGGTAGAAGCTATCTGCTGGTAGTTCCTGGAGCTCTCCGCAGCGAAATTTTACAAGCCTGCCATGACGAAGCCACTGCGGGCCACCTCGGTTTCACAAGAACACTGACACGCATCAAAGAAAAATATTACTGGCCAAGAATCGCAGCAGAGGTTAAACATTACGTCCGAACATGCATTGACTGTCAGCGGCGCAAGGTACCACCTGTCAAACCCGCTGGGCTATTACATCCTGTGCCCGTGCCAGAAACCCCGTTTTCTCAAATCGGAATGGATCTGCTGGGCCCATTCCCAACATCGGACAGCGGCAACAAATGGGTTATAGTGGCGACGGACTACCTCACCCGATACGCGGAGACCAAGGCAATCGCGAGTGGCACTGCAGCTGAAGCGGCTCAGTTCTTCATTGAGAACATTGTTCTGAGACATGGTGCTCCAGCTGTCGTCATAACAGACAAAGGTACCTGCGTTTACAGCCGAGCTTTTGCGCACTGTGCTTACGCTCAGTGGCACAGCGCATAGGAAGACGACAGCTTACCACCCACAAACTAATGGGCTTACAGAAAGACTTAACAAGACAATCGCTGACATGCTTTGCATGTACGTCGACGTAGAACACAAGAATTGGGACCGAATATTGCCGTACATCACATTCGCGTATAATACGGCGCGCCAGGAAACAACAAAAATGACGCCGTTCGCACTAATTCATGGCAGAGAAGTTACGACAATGCTTGACGCCATGCTGCCTTACGATTTCAATGATTCCGAGACAGACGCCGCAGACTTCACTGAGCGCGCCGAAGAAGCAAGGCAGCTTGCCCGCGTCAGAATAGTGAATCAGCAGCAACTTGACGCCCAACGGTACAACCTTCGCCATCGATTCGTCATTTATCAACCAGGAGATAGAGTCTGGGTTTGGTTTCCTGTACGACGACGAGGCCTCTCAGAGAAACTTCTACGCCGATACTTCGGACCTTACAAGGTTCTGCGTCGTCTTAGCGACGTGACGTACGAAGTCGTGCCCGACGCCCCCTCCTGTTCAAAACGTCGCCAGCATCTGCCTGAGACAGTGCACGTGGTCCGCATGAAACTTTACCACTCTCAGTGATGTAAACACTCGATGGCCGCATCTCTACCTGTTGAGCGTCGGGACGACGCTCACTCTGGCGGGAGGGTAATGCCGCGTGCATAGCTGCATTTAGCGGCGAGATAGCGACGACAACGAAGAACGCGGATTCGCTCGAGAGGCGCAGCGCAGCAGAGTGAAGAAGACGACAATCTTAGCGGCCTTCTCTGAGAGCGTCTCTACAAGCCCTACTGTCCGTGTTTTTAAATAAACCCCCCTGCCATTTATAACCCGCGACAATATATTGTCACGCGGTCATGACGTGGTTGAAGGCAGGAGACTGGATGGTCAGATGAAATTGATTACTTGGGCGAACCTGTGCCCGGTAAACAGAATGTCGGGTACCGTTTGTTTATACCATTGCCACTTATACCATCTACTAAAGCCTCGAAGCTTCTCGAACATCATAGGCGTGGTTTGCGATGAACATAGTGTAACGGGGTGATAACAAGGGTTGGTGAAGGGAACGTGGCAATACATAGCTTGCCGTGTGAACGCTGGCGGACGTGCTTCTCCGTAGCTCAGTGGGTAACTGCTCGAAATCACGACTCGGAGGTTCCGCGTTCGATTACACGCACCTGAGTCTCTTTTAGGATTATCCCTTCTTGCTTGCATTTTTGTACATGTAGATACGTATACATATACGGTGCATAACATCGACGCCAACTCTAACGCCGGCGGCGAAATCCTGCAGCCGAATGTGTCCATATGTTTGCTATCGCAATAATAGAGCAATTGTAGCGTAAGGCACAAAGGTTTCCATATGCATTTCTCAGTAGAAAGCGTCTCGAGCTTTATTTTCGCACTGGTAAGAGTATTTAATCTACTAGAAAGCATTATTCTACCAGAAGTCTGCATGAAATAATTAGCATTCTGTTTAGCTCTTTTTGTGGACCCACTGCCCCGGATAGGCGTTGGTACCCAGCTCCACCCCCGGACCAGGATGGCTTGAGTGTCAACCAGCGTGAGAATCTTTAATTTCTAAGAAACAAGTGTAGCTCCCCTTGTATATTTGTGGTGCATTCGCATCTCGTCCACACGACGCAGCCCAGGGCTTGACCGTGGAGCCGTTCGACTTCTTTAACGTGTACCTGCGCCACGCCGACCTGGTGCTCAACAACGGGCTCGTCTGGAACCAGCGCCGCTTCGAGATCACCTCGCTGCCCGGTTCCTTGTGGTCGCGCCTCCTGAGGCCGGACGATGACTTTGCCGCGGTCTACGCAGCCATCTCGACCACCGAACATGAGGCCACGGCCTTTTCGGTCGCCGCAGTCGTGGCTCAGCTGGTGGCGCTTGCCTACAGTGATGACCCGGCTGATACGATCAGTCGTCGGCGACCGTCAGCTTCGGGATGCCTGCAGGCCGTACACCGCATGTACGGCATCGAGCTAGTCCTATCGCCCTGCTCGTACGGCCAGCAGCTGGTTTCGACGCTGGCCGAGATGTTCCGCACTCCACAGCCCAATCTGGACGCTATCCACGACAGGGCTGATAGGATGTATGCATCCACGACGCAATTGGTAGCCCGCTGCTGAAGAGCGGGAACACATGAGCCGCAATTTTTGCGGGAAACGAATTTTATTTACGTGAATACATGGCGCAGCCGTTTCCTGTTGCGCTGATCGTAATCATCTGTGTTGATAGTTTTTTTCTGTTGCCTTAAGGAATCATTTTGTTGCGTGTACAGACGAGTCCACTGTTAAAGGGAACACCTGCGTGAGCACCATGTTTATAGACTACTGGTGGTTCAAAGTTCCGAATCCTCTTGCCAGAATATTGACTGCCATGAAGATTGCTTTTTAATCCACTTGCTCTTAGAGGGCCAGGAATATTGATGGTGTGCATTCGAGTGTTCCCTTTAACATTGGGCCATACTGTACATTGAAGCTAGTGTTGGATTGAAACTTGTTGTTTCTCGGTAAACTACGAATGCCTTTATGAGCAAAATGTTAAGTTGCATGCGTAAGAGAACATACAATTTCGTATCAACAAGAGTAAAAAATCGTTTGCAGTCTCCATCGCTATGTTTTTGCCCCTCTACGTGGCAGGCGGGCTCGGCAAGAATTGGGTGACACAATGATCACGAAAACATTCTTAGTGGGTGATTCCACGAGAGATCGACACGGGTCTAAAAGTTGATATTTTAGATTTCATTGAGTATTTTATATTTCGTGCACATCTCACCAGGTAGCCCGAAAGTCAACTTCGTTTTATGATTAACGGCATAACTTACGAGAAAAAATATCAAACTTCACCAACACGGAGGCACCAATTTCGTCACCTGAGATTTTCGAAAATTGCTGATGCTATAAAAAGAAAATATTTTTGTTTCAAGGAAAATATTTTTTACCTGAATGCATGTCTAATGAAGAATGAATTCCTACGGTTTCAAGTTTGTAGACCTTAAGAAAATGGCTTTTAAAAATATTTAATTTTGCGACAGTTTAAAGTAAGTTACGTATTCCCCATTTTTTTCTCCGAAAGTTATGCAAGCAGCGTTTTCAAACTTGACACGTTTTAAGGATATAGTGTGTTCATTAGGTACATAAATTATTACTGCCGTAGGGCAAATGTAAATTTTTATATATTGCCTCAAAGTTCTCATATTGGCAAAAGTGTACTGCACTGAAATTTGAATAATAAACGCCATCTTCGATTTTTCTTAAAATGTCGTAAATAGACAACCGAAGGCCATCATACAGTAATATAAATAAACATGTTGCATTATTTTGTTTCTAGCAACAATATTCGTGGTACAAATCAGAGCTTTTCGAGAATGCGCTGATAAGTTGAGAAATCTAGAAATCAGAACGGAAAAGCGGCAATAAGCTTCAAACGCGAGTACACGTGACCACATCATGAAGAAAGGCTGTTTTAGCAGATAGGAGTAACTATTTTGAACACGGTATTCTACAGTATCTGAATTCACGCTCATACGTAGAGCACTGAGACTTCTAATATGTGGTGCCTCTCCATTACTGACACACAGGTGGAGCTGCTGTGACGGCCGTGTGTTTGCAACACGTTGGGTAAAAGAATTGAATGTTGAATGGGTTCATAAACGATTCATAACAAATTTTTATCATTTTGGGCACGAAGACTGCCGCATTAGACTGACGAACACGCTTTAGGGCAAGTTGACATCCGTCGTCTGCCCTACAGATGAATTGCTGTGCGCCGCATCTCGAAGGCAATGCTTTAGATCATATGGTTCAAAGTAGGGACAAAGATTACGCCTCCCGTAATTTTATCGACAAAAAAATTGTGAAATTTATTTTAACGTACTATACTTCAGTTTTGCGTTCACACTGTGGATACTTGTGAATTCTCTATGAAGTTTACTGTCTCAAACTAACTCGGCCGGGATAATAAAATGCCGCAAGGGACAGCTCCAGATTATTTCGATCACCTGGGATTATTTAACGTGCCCTGAAATTTCGCAGCTTGCAGGCCTCTGTCATTTCGATCGCATCAAAACATCATCGACACTGTGAGGATTGAACCCGCGTCTCTTGGCTTGACACGCGAGCACTGTCACTACTAAAACACCGTTGCGGCCGTGTAATGCAGGCTCAATTATATCCAGCACAAGAGACATTCGCCACTGCACCTCGCTCATTCAGTAACTTTGAGGAAAGCATGGGCAGTTGTGGGGGATTTAGAGCGATGTAAGAAAGGTATCCAATTGCATTTTGAGGTGCGCATTCATGATGCGGCTAACGCAGCATGCACTATGAGAAATGTCTCAGATGTTAAGAAACCGCACCGAAAGAAAATCAGTACAAAAGTACAATAGAGCGCACAAGGCAGCGCTCGTATTGTTTTGGCTTGTCTACCTTAAAACCAAGTCTTTACGTTCGAAAAATTCCCCCCTCCTTTTTTTTTGACGAATGGGCTCAAGTGAACCCTTCCTAAAATGAAAAACGCCTGAATAGTTTATTAAGCAGCATAGAATATCACTTACTTATCTGTTCTGTCTTCAGCCTACGCCAAGGGTTTTGCGTGGCACTGGTTCGAGCGCAGAAACTGGGAACGAGAGAGAAGGGGTAGACAAGCACTTACGCCACTGTACTAAATCATTTTCAATTCTGGTGCTCGAATCAGTGTTAGCTATGAATCAACAAGCTCCAGTGGATGCTGTTGACGCGTAGCTTCGTGGTTCAATTTTACAGCGCCTCTTCAACAACCACGGGCGAAAAGTTTAACGTATAAAAATAGTTCTCAGAGATTGAAGTCTGTAACGTTACTAGACGTCTCGTCATCCCATTGTTTGAGCAATCGATTGAGAGAGGGAGCACTTGAGGCGAAGTGCTGAGCGAGCCACTTGGCGTGCACTGCTTTGAGTATGAATCCCCGGGTTATGTAAGTTGGTAAAAGTACGGTTCCGCAATAAAATTTTAATCATGACAAGCTGGATTAACTTGGAACAGACTTTTACCATAGTGGTGTTCTTAAAGATTATATGTGTACATTAGAACCTCGTTCATACTATTTTCAGAAAAAAATGTGACTCCCCCTCCCCTTTTAAGTACACGTTATAGATGGCTAACCAGTGAAGCTCAAAACGCGCGATGCTTCTTTTAGAGCTTGGTTAATATGTATATTTTATTCAAATCTTACTGAATTATTGGTTGTGTCTTTACGATCTGCCTGCTCCTCGTTAGTATGAATCACGGGTGACCTTACCATTCGACAGTAAAAGAAAAGCTGCTGACGGCACAGTCGCTGAAGTGGGGGGTAGCTACGTCATTCCAGGCTGAACCAATCACGTGCCTCTATATTTTTCTTCTATTCAAGGCGAAGCATTTCTTAGCAAATTTCAGCGACTTTGAGCGTATCTATCTATCTATCTATCTATCTATCTATCTATCTATCTATCTATCTATCTATCTATCTATCTATCTATCTATCTATCTATCTATCTATCTATCTATCTATCTATCTATCTATCTATCTATCTATCTATCTATCTATCTATCTATCTATCTATCTATCTATCTATCTGTCTGTCTGTCTGTCTGTCTGTCTGTCTGTCTGTCTGTCTGTCTGTCTGTCTGTCTGTCTGTCTGTCTGTCTGTCTGTCTGTCTGTCTGTCTTGTCTATCTATCTATCTATCTATCTATCTATCTATCTATCTATCTATCTATCTATCTATCTATCTATCTATCTATCTATCTATCTATCTATCTATCTATCTATCTATCTATCTAGCCACCTACAATTTTAGCTCTCCTGTCCGTTTCAATAATTGTATCAATACCAAACTTGGTATGGCATGACAAGACTGTATGAAGGACATATTTGACTAATCATAACACGAAAATCATGACACTGATGGCATTAATGTCATGATTTACATTTCATGGTCCTGCAGCTCTTGCGGTGGTTTAGTTCACATGGCATGTTGCAAAAGTGATATGGTACGGCATGATTGCATGACAAACACAAGCGACAGACCCTAATATGATAATTATGAAATGCGTGTCATGTAACAACATGACTGCATGCCACGCTCATGATGCGCTGGCGGCCTTCTTGCTAGCCGAATTTGTACCAAATTTAGTATTAAGGGACGCGAGTGGATGACGAAGGTATGATACTGGTGCAAGCATGATAAACATGAGATGAGTGTCATGTAACATCATGACTACATGCTACACTCATGATACGCTCGCGGCCATTTCTCTAGCTTCACATATGCCAAATTTGGTATTACGTGACGCCAATGGATGACGAAGGTATATGACTGGTGCTAACGTGATAATCATAATATGCGTTGTGTGTGATGTGAAAACATGACTACATGCCACAGTCAAGGTACCAATACATGTCGACGTGACGCGGTGCGCGTGCTTGTCGGCATTGTCGGCATTCATTTCGTCGCGTGACGCCGGCGTTCCCACGCTAGGCGCCGGTCCTGCCAAATATTCGCAGGCGTGCGCTGCGCTGCGTTGCTTTGACGCATGGGCGTTTCAGCGCGTCCGGCGTCCCACCGTCATGAAAAAGATGGGAGACGCAGTGTTGTCTAGGTGACGCGTCGGCGAGAAATGCAGGATGTCGCATTTTGCGCCGGTTGCCGCCGACTCGCGCCAACGGATGCTGGTCGCGCCTGGCATACCACTATACATCTTTTCACAGGAGGGAAAAAAAACACCGCCATGATGGGCTGCGCGCGAGAGTTCAGAGGCCAAGGGCGCAGCTTTCTCAGTGCATTTTCGAAAGGTCACGCCAATTTGCGCAGCCCAAAAAAGACTATGGTGGCGCCCAGGGAGGCCTTTTTGAAAAGTGCTATATAGAGTGCTCGTGTTTTGCTAACATAGCGTCGCTGTTCCAAGCGTGCGCGCGCGTCAACGCTACGTCGGTATATACTGGGTCCTTCATGATGCACTCGCCGTTTCGCTAGCTCCACATATACCAAATTTGGCATTACGTCACGTCAATGGATGACGAAATATATGACTGGTGCAAACTTGATAATCCTGGCACGCTTGTGATGTAATAACATGACAACATACCACGCTCATAGAGTGCTCGTGGTCGTTTCGCTAGCACCACATATACTAAATTTGGTATCACATTACGTGATTACATGACGAAGGTAAACGACACCTACAAACATGATAATCATGACACGGAAGTCATGTACGGCATCATTTAACTCCGCCTCGTAACGTTGTGCTGATTTTAAAGTGACATATCAACATTTCTCATTCGTGATTCGCATATCATCGATTCCCACTGTGCGTGGGATCTGCCTTTTTAAAGACGATAGTCTTTCTGGGGGACCTTCGATAAAAAAAAATCGGTCTGTCTGTGGGTACATTTGTCTGTTTGTCTGTCCTAACGACACCTCAAACGGCACCAAACGGCCAACCCCTTCTGCAGCGCCCATCAATATTGCTCAGGTTTAGCGTTCATTGTTGTGTGATAGTCAATTAAAAATCAAATATTGCGCATATCTGAGGCGCCATAACAACATGCCTACTTTTTGTATGTCTGCTTTTATACTATAGGAGGCACACACAAGTAACTCTGAGGACTGTATCGTTTAACGCGCTGCGCAGACAGTGCAACGCGATGCTCAAGAAGGTGTTTGCTGCGATGGCACGGTGGTGGCACCTATCCGTCGCTTTGCATTTTACACCTTATCACCTCCGCGACTGGCGCGCATCTTTTTCCGCGGTGGCACACGCCTTCGTTTTCGAAGATAGTTGCTAGATAGCGCTCGTGTCTAACGTGTCTTCATGCGCGCATTCACCTTCGCTACACGTTCGAGGCGCTCTAGCGCAGCGCCTCCAGAATACCATTCACCGATTTTGTTGCGCAGAACATCAAATAAACGTTTTGTTCACTCTCTCCATGTTCACTGCAAATGCCGTCTTTCGGCGACGTTTACAGTGTAGCATGTACATTCTGGCCACTTTTTATGTTGTTGTTGCATTGTAGCTCTATCTTTAGATCTTCACCCTTTCGCTCCGATGAGCAGATGTCACTCACCCCAGTTTGTGGTTTTTAAAGGGTTGCTACGTCATCTACAACCTCAGCCATCTCTTTACACCCTCTTGAACATTCCCTCGTTGCGCTGGAGTAGTTTCGGCACCGTCACAGACTCACAAACTATCAATTACTTCCACTTCCTAGCTACGCCCAGTTTCGGTGTAAAACGCGTTGAAAAAAGTATTATCCGGGAAACTATAGTATCTTGACGCACTATAACACCGCGCATTGTTTCTCTCGAAGGATATAAGGAATGACGAAACCGCGGAATTGCACAAAACTGGAGCGCGGCCACGAGGTTCTATACACAGCAGTAAAGCTTATCGCTTGTATAGCCATGAAACCAAGATGAGTAAATTGCTTAAAATATCTTAAAAACCATCTGAACACATTAGGAAAACACTGACAATCTGCGCAAGAGGCTCACGAGATCACGTGAACCATACAATAAATAACTGGCACCACATGCAATAGGGAATGGGATATGCTTGCATGTACAAGTGCCTAAAGTTGGTCTCTCTTTCAGTCACATAATTATCACACAAGAGGGCGGAGGCGATGACAGCCCGGTCGGCGGGATTAGCAGTTTGTGCGCACGCCGATGCCGCATTTATGGTAATCCCCTTATGATGCATTGCCACTACCGTAAACTTACCCTTATCGCTGTTACCTTGTGCCGAGCCTACGAAACAGCCCCCCCCCTCACCCACGGGAATTCGCAAGCCGGTTGAGAAGGGCCTGACCACACGCTCTCCTCCTTCCTAAATTTCATTCGGTGTGGATGCAAGTTCCGTGATGCAGGCGAGATGATATTGTTTTCCTTGTGACATCATCTCAACCCTTGGTACAGAGCATCAACCTGAGCCTGCGGTGTACCCACATTCGCAAGGATTTCCCTTCCGGCTTACGACCCAGAAAAACCTCATTACTTGTGATTTTTCGCATGCCTAGGTAAATGACTACTGCTTCTCTATATCGTCAAAACACACACACAAAAAAGTGCTTCACTTCTGCTTTCTCTGCTCTCCATGTCAACGTAAGAGTTCGTTTTCTATCGGTCCCACGGCAACGTTTTTCTCTTTCAGTCGTATTCCGTTGAGCATTGGTATACGGTTTTTCGAATATTCACTGAAGGTCTTCTATGAAGTAAAAATCAATGTTTTCTTTTTAACTTCAAAGTTACGCTGGATACATTCGATATCGAAGCATAACATTGCTTCAGCTGTATACTATTCTTGTAATGCCCACAAAGAGCTATGCCTTGAGAAAACTTTCGAGAAACGTTTTTACTCTTTTTTCACAGTTCCTTCAAAAATTTATGTAATTTTATTGCAAGCATAACCTAATAAGCTCTAATACCTTCTAATTATTTACCTTCACTAAGCCAATAACTCACTGCAAGTTAAGTAAACGTGTGAGGCTTTGAATAACTGTTTTTCGGTAAGCTTTCACAGCTTTATTATCGTGTTTGAGGCATTATACTCATTGTCGCAAATACAATACGGGAGACTATACGCTAAGATAAGGGCCAGTTATCTGTCAGAATACTTAAGGACAGTGAATTGAATCGGTACATTTAAATATTGTAAGTATCTGGGCCTGTGCAGCTACACGGTGGAGTGGACCTGAAAAGCGCGCTTCCTTCTACGAAGCCTCTGAGATGCCCTCAGAAGCTCACTGAACACAGTGTTAACCAAAGGAATACTCCAAGACATAAGTACTCCTAAGTGCGAGAGCCACAACCAATCACCAGAGCAAAGGATCATGGTCGCCCACAGTAAACTTGTTTTCGTTCCACGCTCCCTTTACTTGAGCGTGGAACGGCGTGCGTTCCCAGTACACGCGTGTCCGGCGCCATGTGCTTGAATCCATAGAGTTTCCTACAATACTTACTATAGGGAATTCTGGCGCTAGTGTCTATGGGAACTGCAACGCACGACGCTTCAGCGAGCTTGGGAATAATGAGTAGTACGCATATTTGTCTAATATTCGTACTTCTAGCCTGCTTTTGGCTCCGTGTGTGTTCGTGTGGCTTGGAGCTGTTTTTTTTTTACTAAACAAGTATTAGCAAATAATCAGCGGTTGCGCTTCACCATTGTATTGTTTTAGACTTACTTTCCGAATCGGCTCACGAAGTTCAAAAGGGTTGAATCTTTCTTTCAAAACAAAACCGATACACAGCAATAAACAAAGCCGCAAGTAAGATTCGTCGCCCGCAAGTACGAAGACTAGGCAATTGTGTGTACTACCCATAACTCTCATGGTCGCTGAACGATCGCAGCGCCAGAGTTCCTTCTAGTTAGTTCTAGGAAACTCTATGCTTGAATCGGTCAGCTCGGTCTTACCTAATACTTTACGCCACTATGATCAATAATGCGCATCATGGTCTTTTTAACACTACATATGCTTGCGTACGTGAACGGTGGGCTGGCTCTCTTTAACGCAACTAACGTCCCCTGTCTAGCTTGACACCTTGAATAAATTTGTTTTGTGTGAATTGAATTAATCGTTGACGCCATGAAACACCTCATTTTCATTTTTCGTTATCGACACCAAAGCTTCTTAGCTAATCATTCTTTGTGAGTCGACCCAGAAAGCTATAACAATCGTAAACGGATATGCACCGTAGAAATTGGGTAAATCCCACTATACCCACCACCGGCCCTCTAAAAATGAAGATGGCAACAGTTAAGGCCTCACCCCACGCATCCGTTGCAGCGCGTCAGCGTGGGGCCTTTTGACGCGCCGCCGTGCCCTCTCTCAATGGAGAGAGAGAGGGGTGCGTGTTTACACACGCACCCTCTCTCCATAGAGAGAGGGTGTGGCGTCGTGTCGAAATTGCACGTGCGTAGGACTCCAACGGCTGCGTGTGGCCCCAGTCTTCAGCTCAAAAGTGAAGCGACGGCGTCCAGCCGAACACACCGAGTACGTACAACGAGGGAATAATTAACCCCCGTATTCACAAACGCTCCTCAACTCGACTGTCACCCTCCACTTGACAGAGTTGAGCACTGCGCCACAGCTGGGCTCGAAAATGACGCTGCGCTACTCGAGAATCGCAGCGGATTATCGCTGATACGCAGTGACTTGCCGTGCCTAGAGACGGCGCTCCCATCGGCTTTCTCAAGTGAAGGTGAAGCGTTGAGTCAAGGGACGTTCTATAATACAGGTGTAAGGAGCGGGAAAGGCCACGTTAGTCGCGAAAGTACCCCGAAGCCATAAAAACCCGCGTGATTATTCTTCTTCAGAGCAGGATGTGAGCGGGGGGGGGGGGTGGCAGAGGTTTGTCGCATAGCCCCCCTTCATATTAGGTCAAAGGAGCAGACCTAGTGCTTCTTCACTTGTGAAGGGCAGCCCGGCACCCTCCTCCTTCTCCCCCATGCTCATGCTGCTCGAAGCGATACTTTACTAATGTGGTTAGTAAAGGGGAAAAAAGAGAAAAGTAAGCCCCGTAACTGTTTGCACCTGGTGCGACACCTCAACAGTAGCTCACAAGGGTTAGGGGTAGGGAGGGATTAGAAGGATAGAATTAAAACGTATATATATAGAGACAGGCGCAGGCACAGCGAGAAGATAGGAAGAGAAGGAGAAGAGAAGATAGGAAAGATGAACACGGTCGCAGGAGTCCGAGGACGGGGCACCACTCGACGAGAGCTCTTGTTGGCGAAAGAGATGCGTAGGGATAATCCAGTCAGCCAGAGCTATACTGTCGTCGTCATCGGGGACCGGCGTCAGGAGGTGGCGTAGGACCAGCCCAATCGGCCAGAGCTACACTGTCGTCAGAGATCGCGAGGGCACAACTGGTTGGCACGGAATCGAGCGAGCGAGTCGAATAAGCGATAGAAACTCTACGAGAACGATCAAGTTTCTATATATTTATGATAGGTGAGAACGCTTCAGCGACTGTATAGTATAACAACGCCTGTGACTACCCGTGGTTTAACTAGAACTTCTCTGCGCTAAGAGTCAGCGAAGAAACCACCTAACACGGCTGAAACTTAGCAACGACCTAGAATAAACCTAGAAACAACCTATATCGCTTAGTCAATGCTTGAAAAAAACTTAGACACAACCAGATCAGTCTTCTAATATGGCTGCATGCTTGAAGCCATACACTGCTTAGTACAAGCTCCGAAATTTTTTCCTTAGGTTAGGCATGATGCAAGCGAGAGCTTACTAACTACGGCCAGGCTCGGGCCCGAACTATACCGGACACTTATATTTCCTCACGGAATCATCGCGCTTTCTGTCGGTGCATCGTGTACGTTTTACTGAGCATTTTACCTTACTCTGGTTCCCGCCAGTACGTCTCTACACGGTATAGGATTGTCGAATCGTTCACAATTAACAATTATCAGAACTTATCAATGTCCCAGTCCCAGGTGCGCATTGCCGTCGGGGACGGAAAGCTTACACCTATGTTCGTATTCTGTGCGTTCAGATACTTAGTCGGGCAGAACTGATCCGGAGAAAGATTTTTTTTTTTTCAGATCGCAAGCGTGCAAGTTGCGCCCAGATATACACAAAGTTTCAGTTCGCGTTCAAGTGAAGAACGTTCAACCAAGAAAAAAAACAAAACACTTTTGGTGTCTCAGCAGCGAAAGCACCTTTCCGTTTATTCCTCCGGAATTTCAATACGATCCCAAGCTGCAGCTTATACAACTTGGCCTATAAGACGATGTCAGTGTGTTACACTTACAAGAAGTAGCTATAAGCAATCGCCATTCCCACACCTCGTCACATGTGAGAACACCCCTATTTGTAGTTATAATGGAGAACATGATTGTAATTGATAGACAGGGCAGTGCACTTAGTTTTGCAAGTGTTGGGATGGTCGGCGGGTGCTTGAGAGGTAATACGCCTGTCACACGCGGGCCCACTTGCTCTTGTATATTTCGCAAATTTCAAACTTCATAAAAGAGGTCGACAGTGATTGAGTTGTAGTCATGTCACCCGACATTCTTACACGACCGTCTTGAAAAGGAGCCGTAAAAATTCTATTACGCTCTGCTAAGCCAACACCCACATAGAAAATTTTACGTCTGACTGCGCTGAAGACGTTCTATCATACGTATTGATTTATTCAAACCAAACCAACCGCGTTATTGTCTTGATTCACATTAAAACAGCGCCTATAACGAGGGACAAGAAAAGAAGGAGAGAGGAATTGGCACTGACTGAAGAGGCAGGTATTTAAATGAGCGGCTAAAAGAGCACGCATACAACGTCTCTTCTACAGTAACGGGCCACCTCGGCATTCATTGCCGAGACTGCGGTTGTGTTCCCGACCTTCAGCATTGTACCGTTATTAGGCGTCATCGGCACCAGGTGATGCAGAAATTTATGAAGCTGCAGAAATAAGAAGGCTGGGCAGTGCATGTGTCAGCAGGCCTTTGATTGCTTTATCACAAAACAAAATATATTCTCTTCAGAACGTTGGCACACGTGATGTTCATGGCGCGTTATCACGATGATAGCTCGGTTGTTAGGTGAATTCTGTTTTCTCTGATATGTAATTTCTCATATTTCTCAGATACTGCTCCAGTGTATATTACGCGGTTCCAACAAATAAATCATGTTGTAAGTCATTGCCGCTGTCTGTCTCCTTCTTTTCTTGTCCCTCGTTATTGGCGCTGTTTTCATGTGAATCATGACGTACCAACTCGCCCAAGCAACCACTTTAGTTATTGTTTTCAATTTCATTGCATTAGCATGTACTAGTATTCGCGTTGGCACCAATGCTGTCAGGGTTTCTGGCAACACTACGCGTTGGTTTTTGTATGCACTAGTTGTCGAACGCAAGTACATAATGTACCTTGTATAATAAATTTTAATTCATTGAAAGAGCTACATGGCTGGATGCGTGATATGTCTTGTGTCTGCACTCATTGTCATAATAAATTATTTGCTTCACTACAGCGGTATGTGTATCCAGTTGGCGTAAAATATTGCAAATTGTATGAGCGGACAACATTGTAGAGAGAGAGAGAGAATAAAATGAGGGAAAGGCAGGGAGGTTAACCAGATAATGGAGCATCCGGTTTGCTACCCTGCACTAGGGGAAGGAGGAATGGGGAAGAAAGATTGGAAAGAAAGCGAAGAGGGAAATAGACGCGCGCGAAAAAAAAGGGGGGGGAGCTGGGGTGCTACAGTCTATACAATAGGCCGCTGCCACGCAAAAAGTTCAGTAGGGCCTTCACTGATTTTCTGTGAGCACACAAATCATGTCTTCTTTCCAGCACTGATTGTTCAGACAAAGGTCTGTCGTCAAGGCGAGCTAACGCAGCAGCTAGTTGCCGTCTTTGAACGCTGTAATGAGGGCAGTGACAGAGAACGTGCTCTATAGTTTCATCGCTGCCGCAATGACCGCAAGCAGCACTGTCTTCCATGCCGATTCGGTAGGCGAAAGCTTTGGTGAAGGCGACACCAAGCCATAGTCGGCAAAGCACCGTTGTCTCGAGTCGGGAGAGTCCAGACGGAGGCCGGAGTCGACGAGACGCGTCCAGTCTACGCAGTCGCGTGTGCCGTAAGCACTCGGTGTTCCACAGGGATGTTAATTCTGCATTAGCGATTTTTCGGATGGTCATTGCAGCATCAGTCCTTGAAAATGGTATAGATTTTTCTTCACCATTTTCGTGTGCTGATCGGGCAGCTGCATCGGCATGTTCGTTGCCCAATATGCCGCAGTGACTTGGAATCCACTGAAACGTGATTCTGTGTCCTTCGTCGAAGAGGTGGTGAAGCAGCTCTCTAATTTCCAGCACTAGTTGTTCATGAGGTCCCCGGCGTAAGGCGAATGTTAAACACTGTAGTGCTGCCTTAGAGTTCGTGAACACGCTCCATTTCTTGGCTTCTTGGTGTTTAATGACTTCAATTGCGCTACGTAGAGCAGCAAGTTCCGCAGCTGTCGATGATGTCTGGTGGGATAAACGAAACTTCACCGTTGTCGCTGTTGCAGGAATGGACAACATTGTAACAATGGAAGACACAATACGGGTGACATCCACAGAGTACAATCACATATTCACCGTTGTCGCTGTTGCAGGAATGGACAACATTGTAACAATGGAAGACACAATACGGGTGACATCCACAGAGTACAATCACATATTTACTTAGGAAGCCTAAAAGCACACTGGCCAGTGAGGTCACGGAAGCTGGCCAGATTGACGATTTCCTCAATCACGTATACATCTGTATTCTTT